>CM067371.1:43088784-43182772 GCA_034401795.1 Chaetoderma sp. LZ-2023a
GTAACATAAAGGGAAATTGGCTGTACGTGGCCAGGTGGTTTCTATACAAACCCTGTTGTGCTGAACATAAAACCACGGATGAAGTGAGCAAATAGAATCGCGGCTAATTCTACCATTAGTTTGGCATTGCGATAAGTTATTGGCCACACGTTAAATACATTGCATTGATCGTGTCCATGTGTGTTTCCAAAATTACATTCAGCTGAGCAACTCGACCATCTTAAAAGCATCCCCGTGTTCCAACTCAGAATCAAAGATGTGCCTCTGCCCTTCCCATAATGCAACAGCGCGAGGTCTGCATTCCTCATGTTCATCTTCCGGTGGAAAGAAGAAAACAAATAAAGGCAATGCTGCAATATGGTCCCACTGCTTTGCCAATGCTCCACGAACGCGCAAAAAGTCTGCCTTTCAAAACTGTCAATGTCAACTAGTAATGATATTGTTCAGATCACCAGATATATCCACCATCCAACAGAACGTATCTCAAATTGCGGGTCTGAGGCATGTGCATATATTGTATGTGTTTTGGTTTCATTGCTATACTATTGTTATTAAACGAACCAAAATAAATTGACGAGATATCAAATCCAACTCCATTACATTTAGATTACTAGAAGTTAATATGATATAGCCGTTGAACTATTTTGAAAATAAATTGACTTGACACCTTTTTCAACTCGGCCCGATGCAAACTCTCAATCCAAAACATGGATTATCATCCAGGTTCTCTCCAGCGAGCAAATGTATGAGTCCTGTGCTCTGCGGCTGTAGTAGTAGAAACAGCATACAGCCGCAATCAGTCGTTCTTCGCATTTGACAACTTTGCCTTGTTCTCGGCATACATCTTTACCTTCCTCCGGTCCGTTCTTGATCTGAGTGTACCGAGTTTCTACTGGTTGCTTGATTTCACCTTGCAACACTCTTAACAGATGTATCCAATGGCGTCCCCTTATAGGCTTGTATTTACTGGCTCATAGTAGGGCAACTTCCAAGGCTATGTACGGGTGTATTTTATGGCACCCCTAGCACATGGACACACATGGACAGCCTTTTTAGTGATAGCAACGGTGTGTTACACATCTTGTAGAGTGCATCGTTGGAAATTATGTTGCCTGGTCATCGGTGGCCATTGATGGTGCATCGTTGTTTACGTTGGCAGGCATCACGTTGATCTAGAGCTGGCATTGGTGCTGCCCAGCTTTTACAGATGTACCGCATCAAGGATACGCAGGATCTGGTGTACAAACGTAGTTTCTCGACAATTGCATCTTTGTTCTACGTATCCACGCCTTCCCGCAGGACATAACATCTATGTTCCCCATAACGAAACATGCAGCAATATCAGCAGTACTGCAGAGCCATGAGTGCAAGATTGTGCCTTTCCCCATTGTTCTACGTCACGATGTGGATCCTTATTTTCTTTAACCTAATGCCTTGTCGATGGTATATGTGGGTGAACCCTGATTTTGATTCCTTCCTGAAGAACTTCTCATTTTAGTTTGCTTGCAGCTATTAGGAGAAATCAAGGAGTTTCTTTTCCTCGTATGCGAAGTCCACATCGTCGATCTATTCTATCTGTAACATATCCCGTATGAGGAATTGGTGCTCTGTCTTGTCGAATTTTCCCCACTCCCACACATAATTCATTACTGCAGCAAGGTAGCATGTGTAGCGTACAGGGGACAGCCCATCTTCCTGAGAAGAGCCGATTGATGTCTTAAACTCTGCAGACTTCACTATCTTGACCCGAACTCTCAGCTTGGTGTCTGCAAGTATGGTAGTCTCACATGTTGTAGCTCATCTTCCTTGAAAATGGCCCGGTCTAGTACATCAAGGATCGTTGAGCGTTTAATTGTGTTGAAGGGGTATGTCATTTTAATACACAATTTGTGGAAATCCCAATGGCTTGCCACGACTATAGGTATACGCTTTCGCCTCACATTTTAGAAACTGAGAAAGTGTGATTTTTGGATAGTAGAAACTGTTGATTCCTTGGCTGGCTTGGCATGGTCGACAGTATGTAGATGCTTCTACGTGGTAAAGTGAAAAAATGCCGTGATCAAATATATATGGCAATATCCTGGCTTAGTTACTCTCTTCGGGATAATATTCAGCATGCTTATATATTGCCCGTTTGGAACGGAGATGCGGTGATTTCCGAGGCGGCACGATTAATCAAAAATCGTAATCAAAATCAAAGATACTTTAATGTGCATCAGTGTTATATTCATGGGATATAGACAGAGAACACCATAATGGGAAACAAAGACTTGTAGAAATATGTTTTGGAGGAACTGCTTATCTTTCGATTTACCTGTTATCTTTTAACAGCAGCATAATTAACCTGAGGAAGCTACAGATATTTGCTGAGGCCAAGACACCGTGGTCAAACGCGTAGAATGACTGATTGCAGCTGTAACCATTCCAATACCCAGTCAAATTAATATCAAAATATTCAACAGCTTACTTGTATAATATTCTGGAAAATGAGATTCACAGAGTGCAACATGGATCTATCCCAACGTGGTAAAATTGTGGGTGGATCTTAGCTAGAGATGGACGTGGCATATCTAAAACTGGATTCCTCCAACATGTGTAATCTCACACGAAATACATCATAGCGTTCAGTACTGTGCAAACTCCCATTGTATTAACCTCAGACAATTAAATTAGGTGCGCTAACGAGATCCACCAACCGGCATGGTATACAGAAATCAGATTTGATCGTGACTAGTGTGGCCAGGTAACAGGCCAACCCAGGACCAGTAAACCGCATCCTACGACTGCCACATGGATGGCTTTACTCAATGCTTGCACGAAGACAGGAATGTTCAAGACACGATGTGCCCTTCTGCGCATGCGCGAGGCCACTGGGAGTATGCCCGTAACGGACAGGTTTTCATTCATAGTGTTGGAACCGGCCACGTTCACGTGATGCCAATAACTGAGTGGATGCTTTTAGGTTGTACTATAATCTTTGCACGACTTCTTCCTCGAAATAGTGGCTATGATCGCGGGAATATTTGATATCATAAGAAAACCTGACAATTTCTCTTACTCGTGATGTCAACAGCGAGGCAAGACAAGAAGAAAGCGACCCCTACATTCCTGAATCTGTGTGTGTGTGTCCTCGGAAAAAGGATATTACAGAGTAAAAACCCACCATTCAACGGCTGACTCCTACTGGACACTATTGAGGCTGGTGTCTCTGTACAGACGACCACCGATTGGCTGGACATATCATAAGAAAGCCAGCCATTCGTCGAGAGAGATAATGAGATGCAGAGTAGAGAGTATATAAACTGCTCGCTCTGTGACTTCAAGCGTCCCAGGCGTGAGTCTAGACCCTAGCAAATAAACGCCTTAAATATTACAACACACACACACGACTTCAAGCGCCGTGACACCCGTCCAGGCCGATGGTAATTCTTCGGCTTCTTTCCTCTAATACCTGATAGAGAAAGCACAGCAGAATTTCTGAATTAAACCACTCAGAGTGGGACAGCACGACAATTACCTTTCTGAAGGACCACTAAGTAACAGCAGTCTAATAACAGCCTAAATTCTTCCACCTTTGGTAACTCGTGTGCTGCTCAAGAAACTGCATGAACGGAATATTAGCGCCATCTCCTGACATGAAAGAAAAGAAGAACAACTCAACTTCACGGTGGCAGAACCTGCTTGTTTTTCCTGTGATGTAACACCGTCAAGAAACACCACTGCCACCGCTTGATGCTAAGGAATGCAAGGAACTCATCTAACCTTAGTTCGGTACTAGCCTCCAACCGAGTTTCGCTTTTGCCGCTCTGCCCCATCTTATTATGAAGGACACTTCTCCCACGACTGAAGAACATTCTTATGAAAGCAAAGTTCTAGCGTGCCACCCCTACCTTCTTTCTTGTCACTGAAATATCCTAAAAGGAATGCCCCCACCTTTCAGCTCTCGTGAATAGAAGAACTCCTTGTGAAAATCAGACTTTCTCCATGGCGTTTCTTGTGACGGCTTCTCTGAGAGGAACTACTTGAGCTTCTGTCTGCTTTAAGAAGTACAGCCTATGCATCCTTTTTATCTATGGCCATCGAGGATTAAGTCACCGTGTGGCATTGTGCCTTGGGTTTATACCTACCAAGGTTGGTTTAAAGCCAATGACGCCTACAATAGTAAAGTCTAGACACTGCAACTACAGAAATTTTTCTCCTGTCGTGACTTCAAACTTATAAACTGTGACAGGCTTGAGTACTACAGAGATTTCAGTATATCGAAAACCAAGAACATTGGTTGCGCATGATAATAATATTGAGACACGCCAGTCCAGGAAAACATAAAGTAATCGCACAAAGCATTCAGGCAACGTTTGCAACCGTGATTACAGTGTTTAGAAATGTAAATGTTTCAGGAACTGCCAGTCTCCAACCACTGGTTAGTCGCCAAACAACATGGAGTTTGAGTAGGTGTCTCTGTGACAATCGCAATGGGCAGAATTGTATGCAGTGAAGAACATGTTACTTAACTTCCTGCACATTAACTCATAATTGTGTACTTCACCTGGACTAATGAATCACGATTTGCACCTCTGATCAGTCAAGTATCGGTCAGAAAGATGATGTCGATGCTGCTTCTAGTATGAAGTAGAGCAGAATACAAATATTGGAGACAAATTGTATACCACAACGGTAATTGAAGAGGCGTTATTAGAGGATGGCAGTACCAAAGCATATGTGAATGCAGACGTGGCTACATAGCTGGGAGTATATGAACAGTTACAGCGAGTTAGCACTAATGTTCTTAATGGAAGAAATGCATCATCCAAAACTATGTCAGTCAAATTAGCATTAGAAAGTGCAAATGGTCATGTACATATTAAAATATCTGCGTGTAACAGATACAACGTGACAACGATTGGAGTGAATGTGGCCATCACTGGAACTATTTAATATGGATCGAATTTCCAAAACTAGAAAATAAGCCTGTAATCAGTATGTTAATCGAGATAAACCACCCGTATCTACATTGTTCCTCTCATGATGTCCGGGGTCAACCGGGCGAACCTATCACAAGTCTCACACAACTTTGATGGGCATACCTTGGAAGTCCAGATAGACACACTTATGAAATTTTTCAGACAATGCGCATCCAAACATATTTTGTGAACCGCTATCGTATAAACCAGATGCTACAAACATTAGGGGAAATTGAGATATTGAGATACTCAATCAGACAAAACAGAGTTGACACCACTAGCAAGTGCTCATCAATCTCTGAAACATACCGATGAACATTACCAAATAGGCATACCAAGTGCCTAGAATAGGCATACATTGCCATTGATTTACAAGATGACGTTACAACGATTAGAAAATACTGAAAACTGGTTGCTACGATCACCAGAGATCTGTAAATTCTATTCGAAAATGACCGAACAGCATATCGAGAAATGGTATATTCGAAAGGGTCCAAAATTTGAAAAGACTTTGTCAAGTCCATGACATTTACCTCATAGTGCTGTATTGCGACTGGACAAAGAATCAACACAGTTGCGTATCATTTTTGATGCATGTTCACGATGAAGTGGTGTGTCTCTAAATGATATTGCTCACCAAGTCCAAACAATTACAGCTTGACCTACTCTATGTTCTACCATGATTCTGAAAATATGCTGTTGGAATGATGTGTGACAGCACAGATATGCCTTTTGTAAACTGAAATCACACCAGAAGACAAAAATTGCCATATGATTTTATGGAGAGCCTTGAATCAAGAGAACGCTATTGATAAATATGAAATCAATCGGCTAATCTTCAGAATTAATTCTTTTCCATTTTTGTTTGAATTTCATACCGCAGAAACATGCGAGAATCGTCAAAGACATGTTTTCAATGACAGCTGAATCAATGAAAGCATGGGTTATGTGCTCGATTATGATCAGGGTATTGGACTATATCATCAGTTGAGAGAGATATGGGTCAAAGCTGGAATAAGAAGTTACAAGGGGTTGTGAAATTCATAAGCAGTACTTCAAAACGTACCTGTTGAAAATAGAGCATCGGGAATTAATCTAGAAGAAGATCAGCTGCCTCTGTTAAAACACGTGGATTGATGTGGCGAGCTGATGATGATGTATTTTGTGTTCGATTTACTAAGAGAAAAGTTTTGAGTAAAGCCGCACCATTGTTTGATCCACTCGGACCTCTGTCTACATTTTCAGTACGAGCAAAAATCGCGCTGCAAGAAATGTGGCTTGCTGAACAGGAATGAGAGGAGCAACCCAATGGGAATCTGGTCGCTAAGGCTCGATTGTGCTTTCAGGTCTTAGACAATCTTTCTAACATCAACTTTCAATATGCTTGCAGCGTAATAGTGACAATTGCAACACACTGTCAGTATCATTACATACTTTTATAGAGGTCTGAATGCGGTTGTATATAGAAGAGCAATTAGATATATCGAGTCGTATCATAGTATTTAAAACAGTTGTTGCTACATTGAAGTCAAAGAACATACCCCGCCTAAAATGGTGACACCTTTATTAGGGCTACGAATCACAATAACAGTCACAACAGCTTTGTAACAAATCGTGTTGGTGAGATACAGACCTCAACTGATCATACAAACGCGAGTATCATTGTCATCTGGGTATGCCGATTCAGGCATAGCACTGATGACAACTCAGAACATGGTAGAGAGTCGATTAGATCCCGTTCGGTACTTTGGTTGTATACATCTTGTTCGAGTTACAGCATGGCTTGCACGTTATATTGATAATTGTTGTGTTCACCAATCTGATAGTAAAATAGGATAATTAAATCCAGCAGAAACTGTGGATGATGATGTAAAAATAATTAAAGAGAAGAATTTCGGGATGAGTATGCTACCTGCTACGAGTGTAGAACATTACAAGAGCCAGTAAAATAATTTCATTACACTCTCGGATTGACTAGGATGAACTCGCGTATTGTGATGGGCGATTCAAGCATGCATATTAGTTAACATATGATGTGCAATTTCTCATATTGTTACCTCAAAACCATCCTGTGACAAAATTGATTATAAAGTATTTACCTGAAAAAATGTCCTATGGTGGCACTACCCATGGCCTTACAGCGTTGTCATCATGGTATTGGGTAATTTAGGTTCTTCTTGGACTGACATTTGCCCTTGATGCAGAGTCATCTCTGAATCCATTTTATCGAATGTTGAAGCACAGTGGGCATCCTTTAGACATTATATTGGGCAATGGAACAAGCTTCGTCGGCGCTGTCAGAGAACTTCGTGGCATTTGAATCCACCATTAGGCACACATTTTGCTGGAATACAGAAAATAATAATAATCAAGTCAGCAGAAAAACTGAATATACTGAGCAATGGTGGTGTTACTGGCGAACACCAGACACCTGCATTCACTGGTGCAGAAGCACTGGTATTATCAACTCAGGTCCACTGACATATCCATCCGCTAACAATTAAAAAATGACATTCCTTTAACTTCAAACCATTTTATATGGACAATTTGATAAAGATGAATACGAGAATGGCGTCATGACCTCAATAAACAGAAGTGGTGGGTCCAGTCAGAAAAAGACATCACGATTGGTAATGTTGTATTGGTGATGTTACCAGATTCACCACGAGGATGGTGGCCATTAGGAAGAATTCTGGAAATACGTCGTAGTAAAGATGGCCATGTCAGTATTGGTCATGTCCATGCTGTTAAAGTACATGTCGTTGAAACTGTATTATTATGTCCTGTCTCAAAACATAGCGTCATCAAAATAAGTCATGGTGCATCAATCGTGGATGGTCAATAAAGATCATTATTTATGTACACAGAACTATTACTTACAGACTAATCGTTTCCTATCAGCTGTATTGTTTTGTTTCGATAAGGGGAGTACTATTGGACAAAACTCATGACAAGGATTATGAAGTGGATCAGTTATTGGATACAATTTCGGAACTCATTCAATTTGTATTATAATCTGAACAGTTTGCAGCATCATTGTTCTCGTTTTGAAATTCGTTTCAACTGCAAACACAGATTGAAGATATCTATCTTTATTAATTATTGCCGATTCGTGTGACAAGACACTTGTCTTGTCTAATAAAAGGAACTTTTTCTACTTATTTCGTCATTCCTCATTCGTTGCACAAGTTGACCATACCTACTTCGCCATTCCCAATTCGTTGGTACAGACAATCATGCTGATGAACTGTAAACAGTAATTAAATACCACTCACTATCAATTATTGTTATTATTATTATTATTATTATTATTATTTTTAGTAGTAGTAGTAGTAGTAGTAGTAGTAGTAGTAGTAGTAGTAGTAGTAGTAGTAGTAGTAGTAGTAGTAGTAGTAGTAGCAGCAGTAGTAGTACTAGCTCTATGTCTTGGTATACTCTAAATACTGAGAAGCCGTGACGTCGCGGACATTCTACTGGATCATCAATGAGCATTCTGACGTAATCAGACTGGCAATGCCTGAGACAGATTTCTCATGGTACTAAGATCACAAAGAAATGCTCTGCAGTCAAGCTAAAAATAATCGAGTATTGACTTTACTGTTTTTTGTTCGAACTGGGTCGAGCAAGTTTGGTGGGGTCTTGTCTCTGGGAGTGGGGGTGGGGGGGGGTGAGTTGACTAGGGTGGGGTGGGGTATTGGGGGTGGTTGTCGTTGCAGTTGTGGAGTGGCGGAGTTTGTTGGGTGGTGGTTGTTGGGGTGTTGCTGGGTGTGTGAGGGCTCTGGCCTGTGGATTCTGGCTAGTTGGCTAGTGTGGGGGTGTAGTTGTGGCTGAGGTTTGTGGGAGAGGTTGCAGGGTTAGTGTGGCGGGGTTTGTTGAGGGGTGGGTGTTGTTTAGGGGTTGCGGGTGTGCAATGGATATGCTAGGTTCAGGTATTTGGAGTCAAGTGGTTTGATGATGTTGCGACATAGGCGAGCCTTATGACAGCGACTTATGACAGCCACTTATGACAGCGACTTATGACAGCCACTTATGACAGCCACTTATGACAGCCACTTATGACAGCCACTTATGACAGCGACTTATGACAACTACATATGACCGTGAAAAAAATTGTCTAGAAATATAAAATTTAATTTGTTTCATCCTTCTTTGTTTTGCAGCATCACGAACTTACTCTCAATGTACGCGGTCAGCGATGGCAAGTGGAGCAACATCGGTTCCATCATCACCGATGCCGTCGACTCTGACGACGACTACGATACTGAAGCAGTCTTCAGGGAGATCGAACCCTGGAGCCGCTTCAACGAGCTCGAGGAGTGATGAGCCTGTGTGAGGTCCAGAGTCTGCAAAGTTAAACTGGGCCACAGAGCAGGATTCGGGTGAGGTATTGAGTGAAACTGTTTTAAATACTATAACATCTGTGGAAATGTTGGGTGATATTTCAGTCTAGGCATTTTAATATTACAGAAAATTCTTACTCTGTCAATTTTAATCCAGATGTCATCATCACATAGAATTTGGTTGAAGTTTCAGAGCGCGTGCATATTTTCATAGGTTTGATGAGCAAAATATCTCCCAAGATCTTCTCACTTGTTCTAATTCTGAAGCCGATGATGTATTGCAACGTAATATAGATATTTTAATGCACGGTCTAAGCGATACTGAACTCTTAACCAGTGTTCAACATTATCAATCTGTAACGCCCACCATTACACCCCTGCAACCCCATCAAACCCTTAATTCTAACCCAACCTCCACCCGCTCAAATTCTGTCGTAAATTTTGGAGACCGTTCGAGTCCCCGATCTCCAACAATCCTAACGCCGACACCCCACCCCCAGGCCCCCAGACCATCTTAGCCAACTCGACCACACCCCACGCCAATGCTACTAACCCAACCCCTGCAGCTACCAACCCCACCCCACCTCTAGCAATTCTGTTAGTGCACACTATACTCTGGCTAAGAAGACTAGCAAGAATAATTACAAGAATTGTAAAAATAAATCCGCTCAAGTCTGCAGAGTTAATTTATATGAAACTAATGATACGAATATGGAAGCTAATATGATTGGTGGAGGGATTAACCCTGTTGAGGGAGAATTCTGGGGTCGTGGGGGATGGCAGACATTCTGATGACGTGGTAACAGTTATGCCTAGAGCTGGCACACCTGCCATCGATGATATGTACGATATAACTGTCAGGCGCACCTTTCAGTCCAGGCATTTTATTATTACAGAAAATTCCTACTCTGTCACTTTAATTCAGACGCCATTATTACAGAGAATTTGGTTGAAGTTTCAGAGTGCATGCACTCTATATTCGCATGGCTTGCGATAAGTCATGAAATGTTCACCAATGAAACGGAGATATCGTCTTTCATATCATCCATAATGTTAGCTTCATTATGTAATAAGGTGTTTAGGACTAACTACTTAAATGAGCATAAGCTAGTAGCTCTGCCTGTTACGGGGTATGTTAGCCTATGTAACAAGAAACGTTACTCCATAGAAGTGAGTAAGTGGCTAAATTGCCAGGCTCATTCTAAGAACCTGTTTATTAAACATGGTCTAACTGCTGGTGAACCTGAAGCATTTCACTGACCACTGGATGGTTACTGCCCAGACATGAATAAGTACTTCGAGTACTAAAGCTGTTACATGCATGCCTGCCCGCAATGTCCGCCTAGAAAGTGTATGACTACCAAGTCATTTTATAGCCTGATCTAATTCCAGAAGAAGTGTATCAGAAGACGCTTTCTAAATAGTGTATCAGTAGACGTTTCCGAAATCTAGCGAGCTTAGATGTATAGGGTTGAAGGGCGTCGAAATGTGGTTTTGTAATTGTAAGGCCCAGAGGTTTAACGACCCTAACATTAATGCTTTTCTGAATGCTAGAACCTATCTTTGATCATTCAAAATAAGGACCGTAGAACCATGGCAAACTGGGTGCTGAATTCTTTGTAGGGTTATTTCGCCCTCACCTCACCCTAATCATGAATAGGCCAATTTGTATAGCGCAATATCGAAGTTGCTGAGGGATAGAATGATTTCTGTCAAAGATATCCATGTATGCAATGACAGCAGTCTCTTAATACACTATTGCCAGTTGAACTAATTCATGCCAGTGGATACTCGCACCAATGTCATGATTGCGATGTTTGTCACGAGTCATGCCAGGGTTCATTTGCTATGAAGCCTTGTAGCAGTAGGCTCAAGTTGCATTCATCACGATAGAGGTTCCCTCATGTACGTTTAAAATGTGATAAACCTTGCCTAATCCAGATTTACAATGACTGACTCAGTTATTTTATGGATGAAGTTCATTACTGAAGTGAATTAATAGAGTTTGTCAGCACTGGCCTGAAGAGGTATGTGTACATACAGCTATACAGACAGCCTGGGGATATCAAGAATGTATGCACAATTAGGGGCTTAATGTTGAATTACAAGAATAAGGGGTTGCGATTCGATACTCTGTTAGCCACGGGCAATGATCATAATCTCGAAACGTTCACTCAGTATCCTAATACTAGCATTAGTAGTAAAGATCATAGACTTTTTAGTAAGGACACTGAGAAACGTTTCAGATTTTTGTACAAAAAACGTATAATTTTTAACGACTATCATACTAAACTGTATGGCTTTCAGGGATCTGATTTTATGATTACCTGGGGTGGGGTGAGCAAGTTGAGAGTGTAAGGGTAGTACGTAATCTTCTGCTTTATTATTATTGGTTAGACATGTGCAGAGGGCGATATGTAGCTATAGAATGGTGGCGGGGTTGGCTGGTGGTTGAGCTGTTATGTTTGTACTATGTATACTGTTCTAACCCAGAATGTAGCAGAGTAATAGCATACCATTCACCGAGGGGGAGTGAGTACTCTTCTGCTTTATTATTATTATTATTATTATTATTATTATTATTATCAGTTAGATATGTGTAGAGGGTGCTATGTAGTTATAGGACGAGTTTGGGGCTGGGGCTGGTTGAGATGTCATGTTTGTACTATGTATAATGTTCTAACTCGTAATGTAGAAGATTACTAGCATATCCTCCATCGAGGGGTAATAAGTAGTCTTCTCCTTTGTTATTACAGGCTAGAAATGTGCACGTGTGTTGAAGGCGATACATAGTTATATGGCACAGGCGTTGGGGCGGGAGGAGGAGGGGGTGCCTTGAGTAAATTGTTATATATTCATACATTGAGCTGGTTTTTTAAAACCCTTATTTATCATATTCAAAATATACCCTACACACTCCTCCCAAGGCTTTGAAAGTTAATATCTTCAAACCTTACCTCTGTACAAATCACTACCCTATCTTTACACCCAACCTGTTAGGGGTTCAGTATCACTTAGGTCGATTTCAAATTTATTTAAATAATTGCTCTATAATCAGTTTGGTGTAATACCTCAGTCAAATCATTCTCTATCTCTATCGTTTAACTTTTACAGGTCCTGAATCCCGCTCGAAACATTTGTAAATTTTATATTTTAATTAAATCATTATCGCATGTATTCGTTTTACATATATTTAGTTTTTATATTTTTTCACTTTTTCAGATGTACATTATTATTATTTGTATATTTATCGGCTGTATATTTTATCAATTGTATAGATTTACTGAAACTTTATTTTATTAAAAAATTGTGAAATGTGAAATGACTCGCATTGTTTTAATTGAAGAAACTCTGAAAGAACCCAAGCCAATAATCCGTTCAAACCCTGATTCAACTTAGACTGACATTTGTTTCTCCAAATATTGTGTGGTCGCTCGGGGCCCATAAAAATGTAGTAGGTTATTGTTATTTCGTTAACACGATTGAAAATTGATTCGCTGAACTTTGTATGACTCTGTCGATCCTTACACACGGTCACAGTTGTTCTAAAGCTCAACTAGTTAATTTTAATCTGTCAGGGTAATAACTAACTGATTATCCTTACGCTATACATTGACCCTTGTACATTGACCCGGCTAAAAGCACTGAGGTTTCTTCTTTTCGTTCTTCTTTTCGTTCGCTGATCATACCGCTAGTCCTGTAAGTGAATATCGACATGATTCTGAGGTTCAGAAGTATAATAATGCTCAACACCGATTAGACTAATGTTTTCCACAATTGGCCCTACTCTATACCTTGACCATTTATAATCTCTCCCATTATTGCATGAGTTCCCAGCGTCTGAAAAAGACGTGTCCTGACTTGTCAATCATCATTGTGCCTATCGATAAAGGATAGTCATGCGTCATTATGCTAATTACTCTTAAGCGTGCCTCGTTGGATACCTGGAGACCCGTGATTTAATGAGGGGTGGGGCTTCATCATCGAATGAGTTCCCAAGAAAAGACGTGTCCAGACATGTAGCCCGATCATCCCTCATTTCGTAATACATTAACCGTTGAGCATTTGGCATGGCTCAAAGAGATCATCCTTAATTACACCCATTAACCCTCGTCAATCAGCATTACCTTTAGGCTCGCAACACTATATGCCTGTAGGCACGTGACTTAACGAGTGCTGACGGGGTGTCACGATCGAATGAGTCCAGACATGTAACCTGTCAATCATCCTTAACTACCCAGTCATTAACCGTTGTCAGTCATTACGCTAATTACCATTAAGCTCACCTCATTGGATGACAGGAGGCATGCGGTTTAATGATGGGGAGCGGTCTATGGTCACTGGCTACATCTAACATACAATCAGAACAGAAGAAGAGCTGAGCACATTTTTCACACCTTTGCACAAAGGCGGCAACGATCAAAGGAAAAAAAAGTGATAATCATGCAAATTAGTAGGTTGTTCTGACACAGCAACTACTTTTCAAAGGCGCCCAGTTCGTCCCACCAGTACTACGAATCGTGTGTGAAATGTCAATAGTTACTGCTAGCGTGCCCTTCCTAGAAGAGATTTGACACTGCGGATGTTTTTGGTTGGAAATAACGTCTTTATAAGATCACTTCTGATTGTTTTAGAAGCAAGTGCCTACACTAATGGGTTTATAGCACTCTTAGAACAAGCAAAATATGATTCTGTGTTATACAGTATATTGTGAAATGTATTTATTTGGGTGTATTAGTCATCGTGAAACAAGGCAGGCGCCCAGGCCACAAAGAAGAACACTATGGCAATGGTCAGTGCCCTGGCATCTGTATGTCTACGTTCTTGTTTCACCTCTATTGCTGACCTTGAAACTCGTAGATGTCTATGGATATGAAAGAAACAAATCATCATGAATGGAAATAGTTCCCAGACTACAATAAGCGTAATATCCTTTATAAAGTAGTCACCATTAAACTCGCATATACCCACTAATCGATCCCGATAATTCACCTGCATTTTGGAAAAGAGAATACTTATTGGTATCTGTGAAATATAACATACACTTGAGATACAGATACATATATGAAACACGTGTCCAACGGTTATCCGACTCCTAGCTTTAAGTTGGTAACAAAGCTGATAGAACCGCATTATTGAAAAAACACCAAATGATATATGTGCTCACCGTAATCGAAGCATATGCTAAATACAAAATAAGAGGACAGAGAAAACTGGTTCCATGCACGACCATAATTGGGAATATGAATATTGGCCAGATGAATGCGTACGAGCACATGATTAAATCAGACACGCATAAACTAGTGATGAGCACAAAGAGAGGCGAATGGTACTTCTTTGCTTTAATCAGATATGTAAGAAGGATCATGTTGAGAACCATTCCGATGGCAAACACAACAATTGGTGCCTCATAGTAGAGAAAACGCGGGATATTCTCGTAGCTCCTAAGATAGCTGTCGTATGGGTCTAACTCTGTTCTAGGTGTCTGAGAATTTGAACCATTCCATTTCTGCTGACTGATATTCATTTTCTGGCATGTATCACTATTTTTTGCAGAAAATGTCTAGAATGTTTTTTACACTCTGTACCTCACTGGACTATATTATTCCGTTGCCTTTCATGTTGTTCACTGTCTACATATTAGCATATGTCTCCATAGCTTGGCAGTACCAACTCACATACACACACTGTTAGGACAATCAATATTCGCTTAGATTAAATATGCTGTCATGTTTTCCCTATCTACCAGACAGAATGGCCGGGGTGTGGTAAATCAAGAAAAACATATATATTTATATTCATCTCATATTCTGATTTCTACCTATATTTTAGTAATTGTACATCCTAGTGTGACATTTTATGTTTACAATTATTTTCTGGCAGATAGTAGTGCCACCAATTGTCATACTGTTTCCTGTCACGAATAGTGGAGAGGAGATAGCCCTTTCTCTTGTTTTGCTTTATAGGAATGATAGTTTACTTGAGAAGCACGCTGATACTGATTATTAATTAACTCACTGGTTAGATGTACCAAGTGATGTTATGGCATGGCAAGACCATATCCACTATTGGTTGTCCGTGCATCTCCCAGCTCAATCATGTACCTTCCATCAGCTCCTCGCCTTAATGCTGGCAAGTATTCGTCTGAGATAATAATAGTTTATTGAATGTTTTGAAAACAATATAATGGTATGCATTACACTCAAGTTTTGGTCACAGTATTCAACAGCATTCTGGTATTGCTTTATTGGACATGCGATTGGAATTGTGATAATGTAATGTATTGGTTATAGATTAATCTGTAGATTCCGAAAACAGATCATCTAATTCACCATGCAACCGCCAAGTACATTTGCATGTCCCTTAATACACACACCTATACATTTTGGCAGAAACGCTCTGCATCCTGAGCAGACATCTGAAGACAATTTGGCTTCTACCATCATCTCAAACGTGCACACATATAATACAATCCATTCAACATGAGTAACTTTAAATGGTAGGTGTTGCATTATCTTCTTAAAACTACACCGCGACACATTGATAAATTTATAAAAAAATATTTCAAAAGTCGGGTAAAATGTTCTTTTAGATTAAAAATGAATATATTCAAGCTCGACCCCAACGTGCTTAGATAGTCTGGTCGATGTTTTTGCACGCAATACAGATTTTGACGAATATTAAACTTCTTCTGACAACACTAAAGAAATTTCCATTAGTAAAAATGTAGAGTATCACCTTGTCCATTACCTAATGAACCAATAGGTGCATTCACTGCACGTGGGAATTGGCTTATTCAGGCAGTTATTGGGGTGGAGCTGGGGGATGTTTAAATGCGGATGTACAAGTTATACATGTATGCCATGTTGAAGAAATCTCATACTAGCCATTTATTCCTCAAATGTCTTTTAGGAAATCTCAAGGTTTCTTGCATACCACGCCGCTTTGCAAACCATGAGCATATGCTTTTTTTAAGGTTATCACTAGAATGACTGGGTCGATTATCGAGCCAGTCATTCCAGTGGTAAATCTTCAAAAATAGGCTTCCCTTGTTCTGCAAATGAACATTCCTTAAGACTGTAGAAACGGTTTTGGCCAGCCTGAGTGTAAATGTGATAAGGCAATGGTTAATTCTCTGATTTCGATCAACCATGTCATGCTGATATTCTACTATCTAGATTTAGAAGTACCAATGCAGAAACAGGTATAGCTATATTAACGAACAGAGGCGGCAACAGCACCCATTCAAATTAGTTTCAAAACATTCAACAGCTCACCTATGTAGTTTTCTGGACATTGATAGTCAGCGAGAGCAGGAATCGGTCGATCCCAACACGGGCAAAGGGTGGTTAGAGCTTTGCTAGAGATGGGCATATGATAGCTTAGCTGAACTGGATTCCTAAACTTCCTGCACAAAATGTTCCACAAATACCAAGCAACATCCAAAGCTCTACTTCATAGTTGGGTTCTCTAACCATTGCACAAATGTCATATACTTGGAACTACCACTCATTGGTTGTCTTTCTACCTACCTTTCCTCTCATCACCGTCATAAAACCTGATGCCATCAACTAGATCAGTCTACATGATATAATTTGGAAATAGCTCACCCATAACATTTCTAGTAATTAAACCAGTTTCGTGATAATTTCTTGTACATATTTAGAACAATACTCTTATCAATTAATGTTTACTGGATGGCAGAGCGTAGATGGCAGATGGCTGGTGGTTATGAAATATTGAGGCGATCTGGATGGAACTGAGATCAGATCACTTATCCACAGAAATGGCGTATGCCATCTCGGGAGGGTTCATCGTTATCCCGGACACACTAGAAATTATGGCTCGAATGTACACTCTATTAGCATGTAGTACATTAGAGTATGTTGAACATTGTTAGCAGCGATTGTTTGCTCCGTGATTTTGTGGTTATGTATGCCCTGAAAACTCATGGACTGGTGCCATATTCTTGGAGACTGTAGATGCAGGGTATGTACTGGCCTAGTTGCCCACCTTGTTGAAGTGCTTGTATACAAAGAAACTCCAATGCTTTATATGACAATGCGTTTTCCTAATCGATTGATTCCTACCTGAAAGAAATGATATCTTAGTTTAAAACAAGTTTGTTACCACAGAGGGTGACAATTGGAGCCACACGATGCTAGCCCATTAGGACATGTGGTCGAAAGACCGAATTGTCTGTGCAGACAGTCCAGTACGTGCACGCGTCTTCGTATCTTTTGTGATTTGTATGACAAGCGGACAATTTGGAATAATATTGACAGCGAATAACATGTGTCAAAATTCTGGTCAGACCTTTTAGCATGTCAGTCTCTACTAATATGCATAACATTACTGAAATCAATCATGTACAGGTAATGTCCATTAATCCGGAAAACTTTGTCGAAATCAATCACCACACCGGCTAGTATATTAATAGAAGGATATATTTCTAGTTAAGCCCAGCCCATCTCTAGCTTAGTCCCGCCCGCACATTGTCTGTAATGGGATCACTGTTGCTCGATCCCTGAATTCGCAGAATATCAATATCAATGTAACAATACAGGTATGCTGTTGGATATTTTGATACTAATTTGACTGGGTCATGTTGCTGCATATGGAAGCCGCATCGCCCAGTTCCATTAGTTTCAACATATTCAACAGACTGTTTATAAATAGTAAATACCTTCAACTCGTGCACTTGGCAGACAATTTGACGTTGATAATGGACCTAGATATGACATTCATTACGCTTACATGCAACGTAATTAATTATGATACACCACTTTCTCACAGAGAATACAATAGTTTTCGTTTGCCATTACCGTCGTGGTTCGTTGACCCAGAGTAAGTGCTATATAAGAATATGCCCTGGATTTGTCAGTAGATTGTTTTCTTTGAAGTGTCCTTATAGTTTTGCAGTTTGCGAACAACGCGAATTGTAGGCTTTGTAGGCAAAACTATTTCGTCTGATGTTGTCAAACTGTCTAGACAGATTTAATATTATCTTAAGTTCTTTCCAATAGGAATGTTTCGTATTTAAAATGATGTCTCATGCAAAGAAACTGAAGAAACTAAAGCGTGCTGTAATGATTACAGAAAAACAGCACACAATAACAAATATCGGCAAGTGATCCAGAATTTGATTATCTATTAAGTGATTATAATGGAATATCCGATTGCTCCCAGTGGGCTAATGGATCTTTCCATCTTTAGCTATACCCCGCTCAGCTCGAGCCTAGCTCCAGACACACCTCGATCATGTTGAATTTGCAGACTGAGAGAAGACCAGCCACAGACTATTATCCATGAAATGAATCGTTAGATAACCTAATCAGTCATTCCAGGGGAAATTCCCGAAGATAATCCTATTCCGGTCTGCAGACACTCTACACAACAGAATCGAAATATGTATATCCATATCTGAGTGCAAAAAAGTGTAAATATAAATGGAATATGTTACAATTGAAAATAATATTAACAAAACCTTATCAGAAATATACTAGCTATTATGGTCATGCATTATGCATCATATAGTGCGTGCGTGCGTGCGTACGTACGGGCGTGCCTGTGTACGGGCATACATACGAACGTGCGTGCGTGCGTGTGTACGTACGTACGTATGTATTGTCGTGCGTGCGTACGTATGGGTGTGCGTGCGTAAGTACGGGCGTGCGTGCGTACAGACGTACGCACGTGCATGTGTGCGTGCGTGCGTACGTATGGTTGTGCGTGCGTAAGTATGGCTGGGCGTGTGTGGGGTTGCGTGCAGGCATGCGCGCACGCTTTCCAGAGTGCAGCCATGCATGCGCGCATGAGAGTTTGAGAGAGAGAGAGAGAGAGAGAGAGAGAGAGAGAGAGAGAGAGACGATAGATAGATGAAGTATGCAGAAGGTTGAGATATAAAATACTGTGGTAGGGCTCTTAGACCCTTTTCAAGGACAAAAACTCTGTATCACAATTTCAGGTTATGCAAACAAGAAAGCGGTGAATGTTTGGAATAGACTTGGACAGTTCCATTTTAGCTATGCCCCGCCCATCTCTAGCTAAGCTCCACCCACACCTCGATCGTGTTGGGATCTATAAATGTAAGATGCTGAATATTTTGAAACTAATTTGACTGGACGATGCTATTGCTTATGGCAGCAATAACACCCAGTCAATTTACTTTCACTGTATTTTGCATAATGTTTATTAAATAGTAAAGACATACAATTCGTGCAACTTGACAGTCTATTAAACGATTATAACTGATAACCGCTGGCCCGCTTCATCCTAATAGACCTTTAAATTTTTAGCTATGACCATCCATCCCATGCTAAGCTCCGCCCACATCTCGATCGTGTTGGGATCGATAGATCTCTTATCCCCATGGCTAGCAATTTCTAGAAATCTAAGTGTAAGCTGTTGGATATGTTGAAACAAATTTGACTGGGAGATGTTACTGCTTATGGTGGCAATTTAATTGAAAAAACTGAAAGAATCATCACCTATAACCTGCCCAAACCCTGAGTCAACTTAGACTGGAAGTTTTTCCCAATATTGCTTGGCAGCTTGAGGCCCGTTAACAATGTAATCAGTAGTTATTAATCTAACTCGATTGAACATTGATTCGCTGAACTTTGTATGAATCTGATGATCGTTACATGCAGTCGGAGTTGTTTTAAAGTTAAACTAGTTAATTTTAATTGGTGGTAGTAATAACTAACTGATTGTCCTTATGCGATATATCGACCCTTGTACATTGTTATGGCTAAAAAGAGGTTCAGAAGTTTAATGATCAACCCGTGAGACTAACCGATTCGTCTTCCACAATTGTCCTTACGCGATAGATTGACCATTTAAAATTAATCTCCCATGATTGAATGAGTCAGAAAAAAGACAAGACATGCAACCTGCCAATAATCATCATGCTATGCATTAACCTTTGTCACGCGTCATTGCACTAATTACCTGTAAGCTCACCTCATTGGATGCCGTGAGATATGTGATTTAATGTGAGGCGAAGCTTCATGATTGAACGAGTTCCCAGGAAAAGGCGAGGCCAGACATGCACCCTGTCAATCATACTTATGCTATACATTAACCCTTGTCAATCATTATGCTAATTGCCCTTACGCTCACCACATTAGATGCCAAGAGATGTGTGATTTAACAAGGGGCGAGGCTTCGTGCTTGAACAAATTCCAAGGGAAAGATGAGTCCAGGCATGTAACCCATCAATCATCCTTATGCAATGCATTAACCCTTGCATGTTAGGCATGGATACAAGAGATTGTCGCTTAATTATTCTCATTAACCATTGTCACGCATCATTATACTAATTACCCTTAAGCTCACCTCGTTGAATGCCAGGAGGCATGTGATATAACCACGGCGGGGGTGTGGCAGGCAATCATTATGCTAATTACCTAATGAGGAGGAGAGGCTTATGGAGATCCTTTACATCTAACACCACTCCGAATGGCGGAGATAGGGAGGCTTTTTTCACACCTTTTCAAAAGGCGATGGAGATCAATGGAAAGAAAAGGTGTCAAAATCAATAATCATGACGTCATTAACACCTAATTAGCATATCAATAGAAAAATGTTTTTAAAAAGCGTCCCAATCGCCGCTCCTCTACTGTGGTCTCCGTTTGAAATGAAGAGCAGGTGACTTCAGAAATGCATGATTAATTGAAATCAAAATCAAAGGTACTTAAATTTTATCAGCGTTATCGTCATGGGCTATAGCCATATATTCAGTTGGGAACCTATAGGACGTGTGGCAATATGTTCCAATGAACTGCTTATCTTTTGATTTATCCGTTTATTTTAGCACCGCCTGTGCACACATTCACCCACACACTGGCATGCGAATGCAGAAGATCAACTTGGATGTCTAAGCAGTTATCATAATGCAAACAATGCGTCGACCACGATTAATCTAGGCGAACGGTGAAAGTTAAATTTTAATTCCATTTTCTGAATAACTTAGCCCTGAGAAAACCTCATTTAAACAGTCTTATGGTAGTTTCGAGCTGTCGATGCGATGCTGGGTGAGAAATGTTGACCTGCACGGAGAGGAACTCAAAGCATGGGCGTAGCGAATGTGTGGCGGCTCGCCCCTCTCTCCCTTTCTCTCTCTCTCTCCCTCTCTCTATCTCTCTCTCTCGCGCTCTCTCTCTCTCTCTCTCTCGCCATTTTATAATTCTTATCGTAGAAACGTTCCTAATAAAAGGTATTCAATTTCAATATAATTTGTGCACCGCCAATTTATAGGGAAACTATCTATCATTCATCACATGTATCGCTCTTGAAGTGGTATCCGTTGGAAAATAGGGGTGGGGACGGAGGAGGTGGTATAATTGTACCTTTCTACATAATCAACTGGTGTTGTTATGAAAAGCAGCACGCTCATCCAGTCCCCCTCCTCCTTTCCCCCTTCTCGCAAGGGGTAGTAGTGTGCATGGACTGATTGGTTCGTGCTCATATGGTATCTTATTATTAGAATAATCCCTAATAGTGTGTCTCAACTTGTGTTAATCTGTTGCTACCGTCACATTACTGATCGAACACAACATCTGTTTCTATATTAAGAAATACACATATAAGTTATCCTTGGTGTGATATACTTGCTAAACTCATTAGACATTCCTGCCAATTCTACTGCTTTCTCGCTCGTTCTCCATTTCGTGTCAGTGGTGGTAGTCTATCGATAGGGTGGACGTATGGACATGGACTCAATGTTCATGTAGGTATTAGTCGGCGCCTTTTGATCATATGATAGCCTTCAAAGAAACTCAACTGTGATGAGTGATATCATAATACAAATATAAAGCAATATGTGCCATACCCACGAACCATCATTCAAGCAAGCACGCAAGCGAGCGAGCATACAACCAAGCGTGCGAGCGAGCGAGTGCGTAAGCACGCACGCGCGCAGGCAAGCAAATGAGCAAGCAAAGCAAGCGAGCAAGACATCAATAAAGAAAGCACGTAGGCCTGCTTGGATAAGTACTGAATAGATATATTAGACCAAAACGATCAGACTTATTAGAAAAACTACATGTGTTATGAAGCCATGATATGGTGTCTCCCATAATGCAATGCGGCGTATTTAAATTAACCGAGCTCGCTTGGACAGTAGCCATTATCAGTGATCTATTAAGGGGATCGTTCAGGCAGGTATGGCTAGAATTATCACATTGCTCTTTCAATGGACAATTAATACCCCTTTGAACCCCACTGATCAAACATCCAAATTACATCTCTGCTGATTATTTTGAAACGAATGTAACGGGAATCTGATATATCAACAACCGTCAGTACATGTTGTCAACATAATCCTTTGTCTACCTGCATGATGGACTTAACTATAATAAAACTGCGACTTTGGAGATGCACGAATCAAAGTATTGTTTATGGAAGAACGTTCTGACAATCCCATACACTTCACGTTCAAATAGAGTGACATTAGTTTTCTTCCATAACTCATAAGCAAATAAACCTCCAGACAATGATAACACATTGTCAAATTGATTATAATTTACGGATTCTCGTTCGCTTGATTGTCGGAATAATTAAACTGGCAGTTTGCGAATTCCGTTATTTCACGGGAGGTAAATATATAAACTGATATTTCCAAAAATGTTGGCCCCGATCTTCATAATAAAGAAATCCCGGAGAGGTACCTATTATTTCTTTATTATATAAACTTATGTTTATCTGGCATTTGTCGCTGAATTTTAGGCATCAAGGCAGGTGATATACTGGGGTGTTGGAACGTATTTTGACCTGTGGGGTTTGGGTTAAAACGTAGGTGACCGTATAAGAATGCACTATAGGAGAGTAAAGGCATGGGGACTATAGATCCCACCCCTTTGCCCCCAGCCTGTTCATACCCCTATAATACTCCTTATACTGTCCAAACCCCACATGCTGGCTCCGTATTTATAACAGTGGTGTACAGTATAACTACATATACCTTGTTACAAGCTGTCTTTGTGATGTCATAAGATGGTGGTCAAATTCAACAAATATAATGTTTAGCCCCTCCTGTGCCAGTTAACGTTCAATGGTAAAGATTCGTTCTACTTTTCTCTTCAGTGTGTAGGCCAAACGAAGACTATATTTGTAAATTTACACCGGGAATTGAGGATTCCAGTTTATGCATCAATCATATGACGGCCTAAGCATCTACGTGACGTGTAATCAATTACGTCATGAATGATGCATATAATTTTTTCACGAACGCATACTTGATGATAGACTAAGCCTTGTTGTACGAATTGTATGTCTTTATTATTTAATAAACACGCTATTGAATGTTTTGAAACTAATTTGACCGGGCACTGTCGCTGCCATAGTTAAATTAGTTTCAGAATATTAAGCAGCCTACCTGTATACCTTTCTGAAAATTGAGATGCAACGCGTACAGGGGTCGATCGATTAACGATGAAGAAGATCTAATCGGCCTAGTCCGTGTCCATTTGCTGACAAAGGGAATATTTTTTTTTTAATTTACTACCGGAATCACATTCTTTTTGACCGCAAATAGGTATTCTTCGAGACGAGTCTGGATGCCATTTTGGCCGGCTTAACAATTACGGGACAAGTTGATACAAGAGGCGTTAATGGTCCTACGTCTGCATGGTAATATCATTTATCGTAGCCCACCCGCGGCTAGCAGTGTAAGTTTTAGGGATTTGTCTGTAAGACAAATCTACATGCCTGGCAACTTTCAGTATTGCCTCTAGCTGCATGTGAACTCATATTGCATCAACCTTAGACAATAGCACAGTTACAGATTGTTCAGTAATGTCAGTTTGTCTGATATAGTTCTTGGTAATACAAATCGATCCCCCAACTTGCATCCATTTTACTCTGTAATCCACGATTCCTGGTTTTGGGTTGCTTACATAAGAACCAGGATGGGGACATAGAGAACAACATTTCTGTCCGGAACCGATATACCTACTTTCAATCAGATTCTTCTCAGATTAATCGGCATAGAAGTTATGGTATGATTGATCCATGGTTGATAACCTCCCCGCTGTTGCAGGAAAGAAGCGAGACGCAATTATCCAGAAGAGATCTTGAAGAAAACATCGTTAAACCGTACTTAACTTCTTGTTAAGATAATCCATCACGGTAAGAGTTACGGCGAATTATTGTCCCGGATTCGTCGATCAGATCCAGCTCCTTGCAAATCCACATTATGACATTACTGTACAACCATGGAAAATCAGCTTGCCCATGCCCGAGTACCATTAATCATTACGCGCTTTACGGTGAGCACTAGACCTGGATAGCTTGTTGAAATCGCATTATGACAGAGCTCATACTAGTGAGCGCTTCAACACGGATTGCGGCACCCAGCTAATAACCTGCCCCGAGTAAGCACAGTGTGCTGAACTGGGCCTACGATAGATGACAAGCAAACAAATGTACTGCTGAATTCGACGCATGTCAGAGACCAAACAGGTTCAGACTGCTGAACTCTCCACGTGCCATTAGAATGACTGCATGTGTCTTTTATGAGAATGAAGTGCAGAGTGATGGACTGGGTGATGACAGAGAATAACTAATTACGCGTATTATATGACCTGATCGAGTGGAGATAATTTGAAAGCCATGATCGAATGGCGACAACGGGAAAGCATCATACACGAGGTTTATTTCAGTGGCATAGCGAGGCTACTGAATATATTAAAGCGTACCTTAAGTGAAAGACGTTGTTACCAGCAGTCACATTATGTATTCTTATTACGTAGAGTGATGAATCTGTGTTGGTTTGCAATAAGAATGAATCCAAACAGACATGCACGCGGCGAGAATTCTTTGTGGACAGCAACGTGCAATAGCTCAATACTACCGTAATGCTATTATTTAGCATCGATTCTGACACCAATAAGTCTTGGGATACACCTGCCGGTTGTGGTGAAAAGTGGCAGCAGTTGTGTTCATATTAACACACATGCAATTAGACACATGACCGATGCCACAAACTAGCGTGCTAATGGATGGGCCCGAATTGTCACTTACGCATATGACATCATACTCTATTAGGTTACATGCAGGCTGATGTCACAATAATAATGCATAATAAATGACGTATCTAGCGCGGTCATGATTATAGAATAGACCGCCAATTGTACGAATTCTATGCCTATACTATTTAATCAACATGCTGTTGAATATTTCCAAAATTAATTTGACTGGCGATTTTCTGGTTGATTATTTTGAAACGAATTTAGCGGGAATCTGATATAGCAACAACCTTTAATACATGTATTGTCAACATAATCCTTAGTTTATATGTATGATTGACTTAGATATACTACGCTGGGACGTTGGAGATGGACGAACCAAAGCATAGTGTATGGAAGAACGGTTGAAACAATCTCCTACCCTTCACAATGAAATAAATGACAAAGTGATAATTAAATTGTTAAAGTAACTATGATTTTCGCATTCTCATTAGTCTGTATTCTCGAAATAATTAACCCTCCTGATTCCGACCTCACAGGCCGTTATGTCATTGGAGATGCATATATACACTGATGGCTGTTTAGAAAACAGTTTAACCGTTGCTTGCTATTAGGTAGCGACTGCTATTACTACATCACAGGAGGCGATATAAAAGGGTGTAGGAACGTATTCTGACGTGGGGTAAACAATTGTTTGGGGACAGATCCTATGGGGTACTATAGGAATACAGTATGGGAGAGAAACTTCATGGGTCGGTATACACAACCCAACCCTTTCCGCCCCACCCCGTCTCCAATGCGTATCGTATACAGGATATATCCCCATCCCCACGTGATATCTCCGTATTGATGAGAGTGGTGTACAGTATAACTATCTATACCTTGTTAAAATCGCTTTTTCCAATCTCATAAGACGGTGGTTAAGATCAACAAATATAGTGTTTAGCACCTCCTCTGTCAATCGCGCCTCAAATGCCTCTAAATGCTACGTGTATCAATTAACCTTTCACGTTCACTTTAATGCACTTAGGACCTTCAACGGCTCTTCAATGTAGGCCGAATTGTAGGTCAAGCGATTATTTTTTGTGAATTTACACCAGGAATTGAAGATTCTAGTTTATCCATCACTCATATGACGCCAGAATCAACTACGTGACGTATGCTTAATTACGTCATGAATGATGTAGATAACTTCGTTACGAATGCTTAATTGATGACAGACTAAGCGTTGTTGTACGAAGCATATCTCTTTACTATTTAATAAATATGCTGTTGAATATTTTGAAACTAATTTAACTGGCCGCTGCTCAAAATATTCAACAGCTGACCTGTGTAGTTTTCTGGAAATTGATAGAAAGGGAGTTCCATCGATCCCAACACCGGCAACACGTAGATGGGGCTTAGCTAGAGATGGGCGTGGCACAGCTAAAATGGATTCCTCCATTTACATTGATAGCTGTATGTTGTCCTGCAAATGGATATTTATCAAGACCACTGTAGATCTCGTTTTGGTGGACTTGGCCAAGGTGCATAATCCCACCATAATGTTTGAACATAAAATTGTTGAAATGATATAGTTTTAGAGGCTTAAATTGTGTACATAAATGTGATGAAACGATATGACGCTTAACATATGATTATTTCATTCCATATAAATATATTTCGTAGGTTTAAGTGTTTATTTGAATTAGGGACTCGTGTCTCTAATTCAATTTGACAGGTTAAAAAACGGTATTAATTTATACGTAATGAAATCATCATATGCTAAGATTTGTTTCGTTTCATTAGATCTAGGCACACCATTTAAGCCTCTACAAGTATACAATTTTAAGAATTGTATTTTGAACCATTCTGCTGTGAACATGCCCCTTTAAAGGATTAATGATAAAAAAAATCTAATTCTTTGGCTGAGTCCGTGTGCATTTGCTGACAAAGAGAGGACTAGCTTTCGCCATCAAATCGCCATTCCTCAAGATTACCCCGAATGCCGTTTTGGCAGCCGTGGCCAAGATGGGGTAATGGTGCTACGTTTGTGTCGTAATATTATTTTTCGTCACCTAACGAGGCTAATAAGGCTGATCAGCTTTAGGGAATAATTTGTAATAGCGAATTGCACGCCTCATAACGTTTATTAGCTTGTCTAGCCGCATAAGAACTCCTATAATATTAATTAAATTAGGCGCGCTGACGAGATCCATCAATCTGCCTATGTGTGTAGAAAGCAGATTTAATCATAGTGGCATTAGGCTACTGCGGGTTGTTAGAACAGTCATCAAAGATAACGCAGCAAGATGCACAGTTATTGAGAGATTTTGCTAGAACTGCTGCATCAACGCTATGCGCGAAAACGTCTTCTATTTTGTATATTGGTTTATATTTGTATATTGGTTTAGATCTTACATTGCTTTATATCACCCATGTACGCACTTACACACGATGCCCATTTGGATTCTGCCTCGTAATTGCACAGATACGGATTGCTCAGTAAAGTCAGTTTGTTAACAATATTTGTGTTCGAAAGCCATATAACTCATTTCATTTGGCATATTCTCAGATTGATCGGCGTGGAATTTATTTATGGTACGATTGATCGTACGTATATAACATACAGAACGACATGTTATAACCTCCCTGCTGGATGAGAGAAGCGAGCAGCATTTATCGAGAAGAAGAGATCTTGAAGAGAACATCGTTAAATCCTACTTAACTTCTTATCAAGATAATCCACCACGGTGCGATTTACGGTGTAGTATTGTCCCGGATTCGTTGGCCAGATCCAGCTCCTCATTTCTCAAATCTATAACATGACATTGTATCATGCAAACTCGGTTTATCCATTACACGGTATCAGCAATCATTACTCGCTTCATGTAGAGAAATATGCCTGGAGAGCGTTGAACTCGGATCATGACAGAGGCTAATAACGAAAGACTATTGACCTCGGATCATATTAGTGACAACTGCAACATGGATTGTGTCACCAGGTAATAACTTGAGCAAACTAATGACAGAGTGCTGCACTGGACAATCCAACAGACGCCCTGCTGAAGTTGACTCATGCCAGATACCAAACAGGCCCAAGATGCTAAACTGTCCACGTCAACTAAGAAGCACAGACTGATGAATTCTCTTTGTAATTTATGAGAATGAAGTGCATACTGATAGACTCGATGAAGACAGATACAACATAAATACGAATTTTTTGCGCATTACACAACAGGATCGAGTGCATACAATTTGAAAACCTCCTACACGAGGCTACTGAATAGATTAAAGCGTGACCGGATTGAAAGAAGTTGTCTGAATATGTACGTTGAATATGGGTTCTGAGAAGTATATAAATCGACACAAACATATTCAACCATTGTAAGGAGCTTAACTAGAAATAGGCATGGTATGGCCATGCATGGATCCATCTGTTCCCACTAGAATCGTGTTGGAATTTACAACGAACACCTTTAATACACTATGAGGAATTAATCGACACAAACTGGCTAACATGGAATCAATGCATTTGCGCATCTCATGTTTAATCTGCTCGCCATAGGCATTTTCTTAAAACAGTATCATTAAAACAGAATGGATTAATCCAACCTGCCAGTCACGTATAAGACATCATAAACAATTACACCACATGTAGGCTGACGTCACAACCATAATTTCCAGAAATACTCCATCATGATCCTGACTAATCTGTCAGTTGGACACATTGTATGTCTTTACAATTTAATAAACATTATGTTGAATATTTTGAGATAAATTTGTCTGGGCGTTGTTACTGACATAGGCAAGAACACGCAGTTAAATTAGTTTCAAAATAATCAATATGTTAGCTGTATAGGCTAGTTACCATGAACTTGTGATTCTGGGAATTCAGTATTCAAGGTATATAAATCGATCGCAACAAGGGAAAAGCATGGGCGGAGCATAGCTAATGAATGGCGGGCATAGATCAAAGTGTATTTATCCATTGAGACAAGCCCGAGCTATTTGCGACTCTATCAGCAACGCAATCAAGGAAAGTCATATTAGAAACTTGACGCCAAGCTGCTTCAGTCAAATCCACATCCAACACAGATTTGACATTTGCTCGCGTCAGTAGAATGGTTAATGATATTAATTAGTGAACTTATGTCGGATCTGTCCAGTTTATCCCTCCATCATATCACGTCATAATTATATACGTGACGTAGGATGACGTCATAGCCAATTATGCCATGCACAATGTAGATAAGTTCGTCCCTAGATAAGTTCGTCCCGAACGCTCAATAGAACTTTCCACTTTAACCAATCAGCATATGATGTCACAATTAACTACGAGACGTATGGAATAACAGCATAATCAATGACGACAGTATGACGTCATGAATGACGTAGATAAGTACGTCACGAACGCATAATTGACGACGGACTATGGGTTGTTGCACGAATTGTATCTCTATACTATTTAATAAATAGTACGTTGAATATTTTGAAACTAATTAGACTTGATGCTGATAGGCAGCAACAACACCCAGTCAATTAATTTCAATATATCTAACAACCTATCTGTATACATTTCTGCAATTTGATAGTCAGGGAGTTCAGGAATCGATCGATCCTAACACGAGCGAGGTGTGGGTGGAGCGTAGGCAGCCACAACACCCAGTCAAATAATTTTCAAAATACTGAACAGCATAACGCAGGCGACGTGTGGGTGGAGCTTAGCTAGAGATGGGCGGGGTATAACTAAAACTGGATTCCACTATTACCATATTGGTTTCTCCCTGACTATTTAGTAATGCAATATTTCATTCTATTCATGTGCTATATATCAATTGTTAGAGTTACACCGCTGTAACACCCCATCCCCACCAACCCCACCTACCACCATCACCGCACACACCCACACACGTCCACACCCCACACCCACCAACATCCTCCAATCTTGCTTACCGACTGTGACATATCCATAACAATGAAAGAGATAGCATCTGTTAATTACTTCCCAAACTAAGTTTAGCAAACAACATCTTCTATTCTATCATTAGAAGTAGACTTTCAATATTCAACAGCATGCATGTAGCGTAGTTTTGAAATTGAGATACCGGGATGGGGTGGTTGGAAGAGTTAATTTATGGTTCCCGTAAGCGCAGGGTATAACATTGCTGAACGTGTTGGCGGCCATGGAATGCCTGGTTACTGAAGATTGCACGTAACATTTCTGAATGAATACTGAGGCAGACGAATTCATTTCCCATACACATTTCTCTTGAGATACATTCGTTCTCATCTATATCATTGACTTTCCCCGCCTCTTCCCACCAATGGTGTTGCTATTTGTCGTAATAAATATATTATAAATATAGTACACGCCCGGTATATTTCTAGAGCACTGGCTCATTTAAAGAAGCAATACATTTGAGATAAGTAGGTTATGGGGGGCATGGTCGTTTCGTGAGTGCGATGTGATGGTGGGGTCAAGCGCACGATGTTGGGCTGAATACAAAGCGATGAATGAAGCTATCTGTCTTCTCGAGTATTCAACTGTCAGCCTGGCTTGCCATGTCGACAAATTTAAGGAAACCGTTTTAGATGAATTAGATTGATGATGCCTCTGTGTCGGTGCCAGCGAAAGGACATAGCCAGCTATGTTGGGTTAGACTGATCAAGACGGCATTCATCTAGTCTAAAAGCAAATCTGTGTTTCTATCAGAATATGGCATGTGCCTCTGCCAATCACATAATGGAACAGCGCATGCGTGCGTGTGTGCGTGCGTGCGTGCGTGCGTGCGTGCGTGCGTGCGTTCGTGAGCGATTGAGTGTTGTAGTGCTTGGGCGGAAGATGAAAACCTCAGATTGTATCATGGATTGTGGTGCAATTGGTTTGCCTATTCTTCACACACGCACGCACGCACGCACGCACGCACGCACACGCGCACGCACGCACTCACACTCTCACGCACCAGGGATGCACGCATGCACACACGCGCTCAGAGAATCACGATCAGACACTGATTGTTAGCGAACGCCTGTTTGATTGTAGGTTTAGTGCGCGTACTCATACACACTTATGCGCACTATCACACGGCCTCTCACGGAGCCAAACTATGTTTCAAACAGAGTCAGCTTAATTCACAGCATTTACTGTAGTATACTGCGTGTTAACCTCCTTTGTGTCAACAGGGTCTCAAAGCGCTCAAAATACCACTTGATATATCGATTAAACAGTTTGGTGGTCAATATTTTTTCAAGATATTTTAATTTTTGAAGACTGTATTTTTTTGTAAATTTACCACTGCATTTCTTTTCGCCGGCTTGTCCATTAAATGGGTAATTGTAAAGAAGGTACAGTTTTTACGTAGCCAGTGTCTATCTGCAGGCCGAGAGAAGACAGAAGGTATTTTTTTTAAACTTACCACTAGAATGACTGGTTAGGATACCAAGCCGGTCATTCTAGTGCTAAATATTCAAAAGTACTCTTCTTTAGACCTGTACAGTGGTTTTGGACAGTTTGACCATTAAAGGGTTAAGTTGACACAAGGAGGGTTAAGGGACCTGCAGAGACCACAATAGACAGACATACACGAACCATGGTAGAGACGTAAACAGGCGCTAGAGAGACGGATACGTATATGGGACAAACTGAGTAATCGAAAGCAGAACAGAATGGCCGATATATAGCTATGCAGCGCCCATTCATATGTGTGTTGGAATTGATTTAAATACATTTACGTACCAAAATCTCATTTTACGGTAACTATGCCGGTAAATTAATAAATATTTCGGAACTAATTTGCCTGCGCGATGCCAGCCTCTGACTGCACCATCGCCCAGTTAATTTAGTTACAAAATATTCAACTGAATGTTTATTAAATAGTAAATCCATTAAAGACATACAATTCGTAGAAATAGCGAACTTTTGAATGTTCTTGGCCGAGCTAGATACGTCATTCGTTATGCATTTTGATTGTGACTTCATCATACACGTGATGTAATTGATTATGACGTCACATACTTGAATTTGTCAGATGAGAGTTTCCTTCAAGAATCATTAGTATGCCATTACACTCTACCAACAAGAATGTTGTGCAGCAGTGACGCACGAGTCATATTCTGTCCGACTACGGATCCATCTGATAAGTGTTATCAGCACTAGAGGCTTTAAGTTGAAATGGCTGGGAGATGGTCATTACGTGTTTGCGCGCGTGCTTGCATATGCGGGTGCGGGTGTGTGTGTATGTGTGCGTGCGTGCGTGTGTGTGTGTTTAATGTAAGGGAAGCACGTGTCGCGATATAAGATGGTATGTTGAGCTAAACCAAAAACCTAACCGAGATTGAACGACGTCAAAAGAACTCAGACAAACAAATGCGCGGACAGGCGGAGTAACGGAACCAATCGATATATTGTTGAAAATTCTAATTTTCGCAAATAATAAGTCATAGCATTAAAAAACCGTTTTTACTATGGGCATTCCATTGCAGATAGCTTATTGATCCGGAGTTGCTATTCCCTTTAAAAGTATAGTAACATTTTCCTGGCGAAACCTTAATGTTCATGTGCAGGCCAAGAGAAGAATATTGTTAAAAATGTAGCATTACAATGACTAAAGACAATCATTACAGTGGTAAATTAAAACATAGTATTCTCCTGGCCAGCAAATGGCAATAAATAAGCAAATAATTTACTTTTCTTTATAGATGTAGTCATTACCCATTACCCACTGATGCCAATATTCTACGCTTTACTCTGTCAAACTGATATATATTTTTCAACAATTGTGGTCGTAGACAGCAATATCTTCCACCAATTTTTTTTGAAAGATAAACACAAGATCATTTAATTTAATTTGAAATTGTTAAAATGTTGGCATCAGAGTGCTAAGGTTTAAAGGGCTAACGTCGTCTCGAATTCAGGTGATAAACTATGGCATGCTCTATAAGAAAGAGTATTTTTCAACACTACGTTAACAAAGACAGATACTCGATTTAGAATGTGAAATTCGGATGCATTTTTCAGTTTACGAAAACCTCTCTAGTGAGAACGCGGCCTTAGCGTCTAGGATGCATATGACAATTTGTGGATTCGATCTGTCACTCAAGTATACTCCGTCAATTACGTCACATGTTTGCTGACGCCACAATCATACTTGGTAGAGAATGTTCCGTCATGAAGCTCGAATAGTCAGGCAAGTCTATGAATTGTATGCCTTTGATGGATTTACTATGTCATAAACATTCGATTGAATATTTTGAAACTAAATTAACTGGGCTTTGTTGCATATTCTGGAACTAATTTGACTGGGCGGTGTTTCTTCTCTATAAACAGCAACAGCACGGCCCCAGTCAAGTTAGTATCAAAATACGCAACAGCGTACCTGTATAGTTAACCTGAAAGTGGGATTCCAGGTATTCCGGGTTCAAAGGATATAAATCAAAACGTGGGCGGAGCTTAGTTATAAATGTACTCCCTCTATTTCTGACTTTGTAACCAATAATTACTTCCATGATTCTGAGCGTTGGTCTATGAACAGTTTACAAAAGATGAACTCAGTTTTAACTATTCCCCGACCATCTCATGCCCATGCTAGTCAATGTAAATTCAAAATAGTCAATAGCATGTAAAGACATAAAATGTGTACAACTTGACGGATTATTACGCGTATAATCACATCATTCACGATGTAATTGATTATGGCGTGAATCAACATGTGACGTAGATACAAATTGATTATGACCGCATATGCTAGACGGGGAGACTGGATTCCTCTATTGTAATGCCGTGGATACTGGGTAACAGTTCGGGTACATCAGTTACTTAATGTGCAGATTCCATATACCTCCATCCATATGGTGATAGATAGAATAATGAGTGGGAGATTTCAATAAATGCAATGATTGGAATTGATGCATTTTATTATCCTTCGCAGGAAGAGTAGTTGTACTGATTTTGAAGATATCATTAAAATAGAGTATGAATGTTGTCAATAATTTCTCTATCTCGAGGAGCACTAAACTCACTATCCACTCATCAGACAGACGATTCGACTCATGTCGGGTTTTCTTAAGAGCCAAGAGTTGCCCTTTGTTAATCATGGCTATGTGCTTTGGAATATCGCGCTGGCTATTTAGTAGGCCATAGGGAGCAATTCCTCATGCAACCTTCCCACAACTTTTTTCCAGTCCTATGAGTACAACTTTGCTGGTTGTTACTCGTGTCGCTAGATGCTATGCTTAACGAGAACATGGAGTGCGGGTTGTTGTTGTTGTAGTTGTTATTGTTGTTCTTGTTGTTGTTGCTGTTGTTGTTGTTTTGGACAGATTCGTTTCGCTTTATAAAACAGGTTGATCATACAAAGTCGCTGTCATAGATTAATGCTAGATATATTGTGTGACGGGTTTTTTAAAATTACAATACTCTTATTATTCGAAAGCTTCCCGGCAATTAGGTTTCATGAGTCCAGAATGTAAATATCTAAGCCTGTAGCAGTGTAATTAGATAGTACTATGTCTTGATGTCTGCTTTACACGCACTGCTTGTCTTGGCGAATATTCAGCCTATATTGGTAAACATAATTCATATTACATGAGCAAAGTCAATGAATGTATAGGCCTAGTAAATGTTATAACTATACTCACCACCACCCCTCACCCGCACCCCATCACACCCCATCACACACAGCCCAACCAACCCCACCACATATACCCCACTACCAACCCCATGACCACGCCGCACCTCCTCCGACACAATCGCCCACCGCCCCACCCACCCCACCCCTACACCCCTACCCCCGATAACGCAGCCTATGGTGGGCTGATGCCGGGCCGATGCTAAAAGTATCGGCGCAATATCGGCCCGGCATCGGTCCGACATCTGACCAGTAAGCTGCGTTATCTGGGTCAGCTTCAGTTGACATGCTAGCAATAGTTGTATTTTGATGTAATCCGTGAGATGACAGTAGGCCAATTGACAAACGATGCTACGGACTCAGAAGCTAAACAACACCTATCAGTCAAACATATCTTTAAACTTTCAACAAAAATAATTAGAATGTAAATCCTATTAGATACTAAGTAGCGTGTGAAAGGCGTGTACGCTACTACACACGTTTAATAGAATGTTATTATACTAATTATTCTGTATGTATTGATGAATCCATTCTGACACTCAAATATATGACGTCATAATACATTACGTTACATGTAGGCTGACTTCATATTCAAAATGTGTAAGGAATGACGTAGCTAAATCTGCTATTAATATATAAAGTCCGTCATGTGTACAACTTGTATGTCTTTATTACTTAATAAGCAATAGAAATTGGCGGGGTATAGCTGAATGGGTATTCATCCATTGACCCTATGCAATAAATTCTGTTGAGATATGAAACATGTCCAAGCGTCACCAGGAGAGTCAGCCAAGTTCATAACGTCATGATTGAAAAGTTCTTTCCTGCCATATATATCAATTGCTACATGGAGCGTATTGGAGTACCTTAGCAGCCACCGCGCATCTCCAAATCTCCTAATGCATTATGTTGATACTGATAGAGAACGGCCAACAATAAATGAATCCACTCTTTTTTGCCCCAACCATGTTCAGCTGAGCTCCGCCCACGCGTTGCTTGCGTTGGCATCGCTAGAACCCTGAATTCAAAGAATCCCAATATCAGGGTAACTATACAAGTAAGCTATGGCAGTAACAGCGCCCAGTTAAATTAGTTTCCAGATATACAAAAGAATGCTTATTGAATTATAAAGGCATACAATTCGTTCACTTGACGGACTAAGACACGTCATTCAGTACGTATTTCGATCGTGACGTCAGCTTACACGTGACGTAATCGTGTATGACGATATCATTATCACGTTTTGTTAACCTGTACCTCTTACGTTAATGGTTTTCAGGGACAAGAATAAGATAGAAAGCATGTTGTTAAAGCAATTCGGCTGAATCCTAACGAGACCGAAACACAATCTCATGTGGGCATATAAGAAAATGACAAATTAAAGGCTTAACAGTGAAGGAATAGATAGATGGATAAGCGAATAAATTGGTGTAATTATGTGGTTATTATTCAGATGTGTGTCAGTAAATAGTATGTTTGAATAGTTGTGGCTCAAATCTGTTACTCATGTATCTGACGCCATCATCGTAATACGTTATCGCATGTTAATTGGCATCACAAACATACGATGTAGCTATGATACAAAAGGAGCAAGCGTCCGACAGTAACCATCTGGAGAGCATTTTTTGGTCAATTTCCAAATTAACAGGGCCAGATATTCCGGTGTTAAATTTTCGAAAATAATCTTCCATTCACCTGCAAATGGGCATACAATAAGCAGGTATTTTAATTGTCTTGACCACATTTAGTTACCAAACGCTTAATACGTATTTACAAGTGTTACACCGTGGGCAGCACGTAACTAGAAACGTGCGAGGCATAACTCGAAAAAAATTATCTATCTATGGTAGCTAAAATCATGTGCGGCATGTTTTGGTAATAATCTGTCAATGTCCACCCGTTTGATGCTGAGATGAGCGCTATTAAACAGCCATCCGTTCCGAACTTACGGCACACACTTTCTCCATTTTCTATGTGGCATCTAAAGCCTAGAGTCAAATACTGTTCAATATATTCAACAGTTTAGTGGATTGCCTCAAGCAAATCGTGATACCATGTTGGAAATATAACACTTCCATCCACAATTGTAAGGAATATAAATAATTTAATTCTAGATGTTGTCCCCCGGAACTCCCAGAGGCCTCTTATTTGGAAAATCTATTTTCTTTGGCTGGGATTGTCTGCATACTGATGATAGGCCTGGGGACAAGATCTTGTCTACGTCATAAACGTGCACACTACTAACACATTGTATTCTGCAAGACTGTATTGTAGATATTATTTACATTATTATAATATTAATAACACACTGAATATTTTACGTTCACAATAATATTACTGAACCTGTTGCCATCTTCTTTATTTGCAACGTATTTCCATTAGATTTGTCTCGAAATGTCCGCATAGTTCCAATAACACAAGGGTTCAGTGAATTGAGCGTATACATATATTATTAAGCACATATATTATTAAGCACCCAATTGTTTTGCTATCTTGATGTCTGTTTTTGTATGTACTGTGTGATTTAGTCTCTCTGAACAATTACACTGAATTCCATTAACATAAATGTAATAGACTGTCGAGTTAAGAACACCAGTATCAGCATCAGTAACAGTACATTCATTTCAAGCGATTATCAATGGATCGGCCTGTCGCCTGGCTACTTATAGTTACCGTACGCGTTGCAAATTTTGCTGGCATCTGCTATAAGTGCTGCTAACTAATTTCATTATCTCTATCTATCATGGGATCTCTGAAATCAGCTTATCTCATTTCCACGTGTAGGCCTACAAGAAAGGAAAAGTAATGAGCATTCTGAAATTGGTTTTGTCTTAGGCACCAACAGACCGCGCGCGAATTATTATTACAAGATTCAAAAGCCCACCTCTTTTGATATTTTGGAATTTGAAACTTGCCATATCTGAAATGTAAAGGTGAAATGGGTATATTAGTATGTGGACTGATTTTGTAATAAATATCTGGCAAGACGACTGGCAGGATCATAGCGCTTGCGAGTGATGTGAGTATACATCAAAGAATACTTGGATGGAGACCTAATTGAGGAAATAGTTCTCCATCCAATTATTCTTTTATTTTCATCAAACCTTTTCTTAATGCAGGCTGCTTAAATTTCACTTTATCGCTTAGTTGTTGAAACGTCTATACCCAGATCCATGCATAAGATAGCAGGGGCATTTCTAGGTAGGACCCGACAATTCATGAACACGCTCCACCACAACGTCCCCATTCCGAGTGTGTTGTAATCGATTGGAAACTTCGAAATCAGAATCTACATTTCCAGGTAAATATACAGGTAAACTATTTTGAAACTAATTTGACTGGGGGTCATAACTGCAATATGGTCCAATCGAATTAGTTTTACAATATTCAACTTAACGTTTACTAGTATTGTAAATAATGTAAAGTCATACAATTCGGACACCTTAATGACAGCCTTTTCGACTTTTGCAACCTAGCTACGTTATTTTTGTGACGTCAGCTAACACGTGACATATGTTATTTATGCAGTCGGATACCTGAATGATTTATCGGATCGACCCTCTGGATTTGTATGAATTTAGCATGTATGGGGAAGACTGGGGTTACCCTCTCTGTCTTTCTACATACAGTATTTGTGCATGTTCTATCGCAACATATTATACATTTCAGACAACTTATCTTTAAAAGAGTCTTATCCCAATTTAGTATCCACATTTACAACTCTCAATTTACATTCTTTTTTATGTGTCTCGGAGGTTTTGACTTTTGAGGGAGAGGGAAGGCTGGTTATATGTTGAAATGAAGGATGGGTGACGGCAGGAAGTACTGATATATACAGATCCAAGATTAACTATTGGGCCCATCGGAATATGGACATTCTCTCCATGAGTCAAGCAAATAGTCTGCAACATGTTAGTTCACGTCAGGAATGCACTACGAAGCGCTTTTGAAATCAAGCGCTAATATCCCTAACATAATTATGTGATTATGGTGTTTTTGTGAACAATTAGCGAATTCGCGCATGCGGTAATGGACTACAACGCCTATCGGCCGGTGTACATATGTTATCTTCCGATAATCACAGCACATAATTGCTCTCCTTTTGATATCGGCTCATCAATAAACTAACACAACATCGGTTTCCAAATAAAAGAGATAAACACTTCTTTTCCTTCCAGAGATATACTTAATGCGATAATAAAACCAGGTGAGAATATCCATATCACTCTTTCTATTTCTCTCTCTCCCTCCCCCCTCTCTCTCTCTCTCTCTCCCTCTCTCTCTTTCTCTCTCTCGCCCTCTCTCTGACACGGGGTGTTGTATGGGCACTTGGTGGAGATAGTAGCAATGGATAGGTGGGACTTGGAAGAGAGGTACTCCTCACATGAGATAAGCAAGTCGATACCTCTGAACTGTGCTACTACCAAACGCAACTGTGCGGAGAACTATGTTATTAATCATAGACAAGAGCAACGCTGTGTATGTACGATCCTTTGCACAATCAATCAATAAATCAAACCAACCGATCGACTGAGCGACCGACCGACCAACTTATCGGCCAAGGGGCTGACCGGCTGACTGAACGACCGACCAAACGACAGACCGACCGACCGACCGACAGACCGAACGACCGATTGCCCGACGGACAGACTGACCGTGGGACCAACTGATCAGCCAATCATTTAATCACGCAGATTTATGTGAGGCAAATAATCGGCAGAATTATTTTAAGCTAATTTTATAGCGATCTTACGTATTTTGTGAGATGTAATTAATAACACGAACCATAGTACAAATGCCATTTCCGTACTGCGCATGGTCCCGTATCGTGCGACCATCTATAACAACCACCTGTATTTCTGGGGACATATCCATGATGGCGATTCTTTGAGCAAGGTGGGCAGACTCTATGGATCATCTGCCTTAACAAACCACCAGGGCCACCACAAAGACATGACCTATGATAAAATCCTACTATTATAAACACACTGTGATTAGTGTCAGAGCAGAAGCTCGTTGTTAGGGTAGCTATCAAACGTGTTCCTGGACTATGGATGCACTAATAAGGCGCATGTGTGTACGATAGCTGGCCAGGCATCATCTCACGTAATGATTGATGAAGTTTCCAGGGGAGAAGAATGGTGTCGCTTCATACGAATTGACCTAGTGCTCGGTTAGTGGCTTGGCGTATTCATCACTAAATGTGAAATTCTCAATATCAAATCGCCGTACAGTTCAGCTGCTGCACTATCAGCTTTCGGTCAAAGTGGTTACTTACGTCATCAACGATATGTTGCTGATTCTATACCGGATGTAAGGCTAAAATACGCTATGGCTGCTTAGTACCAGCTATCGATCTTCAGATAATGGATGAATCCAGTGTTAGCTATGCCCCGCCCATCTCTAGCTAGGCTCCACCCACACTTTGACCGTATTGGGGTCAATTGATCCCTGCACTCCCTAAAATATTATGGGGCTTTGGAAAAGAAAACATCCTTTCCTCATATGTAAGAGATATTTCTGTGTATTAAAAGCATCATGATTTAACATGAGTTACATAACAAACGTGGTGTCTCTGTTGAGGAAAATGTACCGCTCAAAACAGCAACTACTTTCAATCAAATTATTATTTTAATAGCCAGCGTGTTGTTAAATATTGAACGCAGAATGAAATGTGATTGTGTGTCTTATGTCTAAGAGAGTCAACAACAATTTTCGAAAGAGTGATCTTGCATATAGAACAACGTTAAATGGTATTTAACCTCTTGTCAGGATAATCCACCATGAGGAAGAATAACAGTGGCCTATTTATTCAGATTGACCGATGCAAGCCATTTCCTCGTCTATCAAAGCCATAATTTGACTTCCGTGTGCGCGGCCATGTGGCATAGATGTGTCCATTCACGTGATGACATTGAGCATTACTCGCTTCGTATCGGGAACTGGATGGAAATAGTATATTAAATTCGTACCATGACAGTAGCGAAACATACATAGTCCTCTTACCATGTATCATTGCGGAAAATACATGTAAATGAAGGGACTGTGTTCGAGATATGTCAACAAACATAGACTGACTCGGCTCATGAGAGCCATTTGACGCTGCCAGACGTTAAGCTAATGCATACTGTTGGAATTGACCCATGCCAGACGCTAATCAATTGCGAACTGGTGTACTCAGCCTAAGACACGTAGTCCGATGGCTATAATGGGCTTCACCTGAAAATGGATGAATCCAGTTTTAGCTATACCCCGCCCATATCTAGCTAAGCGCCACCCACTCTACCTATGCCCGTGTTGGGATCAATCTATCCCCGCATTGACTGAATTTCAATCTCCAGGAAACAATACTTGTAAGCCGGTGAATATTTTGAAACCAATTTGATTGGGGGCTGTTAGTCAAATTAGTTTTAAAATATTCAACAGAATGTTTACTAAATAGCAAATACATACGATTCGTACCTTTTGACGGCCAATTAAGCGTTCACGACGGACGCAATCACGTCGTTAATGACGTACTTGATTTTGACGTCTGCCTACATGTGACGTAAAATACACCCAGTTGCTGTTTCTGTTTGGACTCATTGATAAGAAACCTATTACCATGATACCACATTTGACATGTGTTGCTATCGAATTGAACAAACCAGACACATCTCCTTTAAAGAATGCACATTTTCAAGGCTAGTTCAGTTAATCAGAAGCTGGTGCCAAACCAACAAACAAAACGAGAGAATTAGCAAAACTAAATAAAGTGGAAGTAATTAATCTGGTCATGCTATTATCTTGTTAGAATATATTCTATTTGCCAGCTGTATATGCGTACGTCTTTGTACGCACAGTGCATCTTCCCGATTGAGACAGTGTATCCTCTAGGCTGGCGGTGGTGTCTATGCACACATGTTAAGTATATATTTGAAGGTTATATAATTTCCGTCTAAAGATAGCTAACGCTCCATTTTAACGTGACAGCTTTATACACATTTGAAAATTACGTTTTGCTTGTTCCCATATTCAATTGAAAACGGGCGCGACAAAAGTTATCCCACAAAGTTGATTTTGTGATCTTTAGATTCTACAGTAAATATACATCCTACCCCATGGATTTTACTCGTCATATAGTAAATTCTAAACAAATCATAAATATAACCTGTATATACAGATTTTATAAACCTCGCCTATTTATTTCATGGGAAATATCTCGACAACCCATACAGCTAAACAATCTCATGTGCGCTGAGTCATTCTAGTGGTAAATCTTCAAAAATACTCTGCTCTCGGCCTGCAAATAGACACTGGCTACGTAAACACTTTAATTTTCGTTAGCATTACACATTTACTGGTTAAGACATCGAAAAAAATTCAGTGGTAAATTTACAAAAATAGTCTTCTAAAATTAATTTATCTTGAAAAATATTGACCATCAAAAAGTTTAAATAATATAGCAAGTAGTATTTTGAGCGCTTTGAGGCGCTGTTGATACAAGAGGTGTTAAATAGTACAAATGTATATTTGCAAGCAAAGAGAGTACTATTTTTTAAATGTACCACTGAAATGATTGGCTAGAAAACTGAGGCGTCCTTCCAGTGATAAATTGAACATAGCCTTCTTGTAGCCTGCAAATGTGCAGATGTTAGGTACGAATTTAGATCATCATTCGCATTAACCCTTTAACGGTCAAGCAATCCAAAACCTGTCTCTGCATTGGTCTAGGAAAATATCATTTGTCGGACATCACGCCGCTACTTATGTATATTCCATTGGTAAATCTACATTTAACATGTCATGAAAATTCCACTGAACACACATTTGAATTATATTTATAAAATTAGATCGTTAAAGGGTTAATGGAGAAATCAATATATAAATGGGCGAAGGATAGGTAGAGATGGGGTTCTCTATCGTCACTAAGAGCACACTAAGTATGTGATTTTAGCTATGCCCCCCCCCCCCAACAGCCCACACCCCCATTTTTAGCTAAGCTCCACCCACTCTTCGTCCGTGTTGGAATCGCTCGATCAATTTCCAAAAAACTATACAGGTAAGCTGTTGAATATTTTGAAACAAATTTGACATGGTGTTGTTGCTGCCCATGGTAGCAATAACTATCAATAGGGTGTTTTTTAAATGGTAAAGACACAACTCGTACAACCACTCTTAGTCCGTCATCAAGTAAGCGTTCGTGACACACGTGCATACGTAATTCATGACGCCATTGATTAAGACGTCAGCCTACACGTCACGTAGTTGATTATGCCGTCATATGATTGATTGATAAGCTGCACAGGTCCATTAGATTCATAGCCAAACTATATATGAACTCGTAATATACCAGTACATATATATTTCTACTAGCCTCGCCTGCTAACCTCCGACATTGAGCGTGCACTCTGATGAGCCATGCCAATCTGGCTGGTATATAGAGAGCAGGTTTACCACTTTAATGGCCAAATAGGGCACGAACATTGAAATATGTACTTATTGAATGTCTATTTGCAGGGTAAAAGACGACTATTTTGAAAGTGTACCACTGGAATGACTGGCTCTGGTGTGGAGCCAGTCATTCCAGTGCTAAATTGTCACAAATTGTCTTCTAATGGCCTGCAAATGGATATTCTTCAGGACCACTGCATAGGCTGGTTTGACCGGCGTTGTCATGAAAGGGTTAAACAAAACTAACATTATTTGTGCTGATACATTGCAGCAATCATCAGCGTGCACTCTCTAACATACGTCTGTATGCACGGCTGATGAATTAATGGCTACAATATTCATTATCAGCGTGCACTCTCTAACATACGCCTGTATGCAAGGCTGATGAAGTAATGGCTACAATATTCATCATCAGCGTGCACTCTCTAACATACGTCTGTTTGCACGGTTGATGAAGTAATGGCGACAATAATCATCATCTGCGTGCACTATCTAACATACGTCTGTATGCATGGCTGATTAGGTAATGGCTACACTGCTCATCATCAGCGTGCACTCTCTAACATACGCCTGCCCGCAAGGCTGATGAAGCAATGGCTTCAATACTCATCATCCGCGTGCAATCTCTAACATACGTCTTCAATACACGTGCACGCCCATAGCTTATAGGTATGTTATACCGACTCATAGTTTCAACGCTGAATGAGTAGACTACTGTAAGACACAAGTAATACCCGTCTGCATGCAAGACTGATGAAGCAATGGCTACAATACTCATCACCAGCGTGCACTCTCTAACACACGTCTGTATGCAAGGCTGATGAAGTAATGGCTACAATACTCATCATCCGCGTGCACTCTCTAATATCCGTCTGCATGCAAGACTGATGAAGCAATGGCTACAATACTCATCATCAGCGTGCACTCTCTAATACCGTCTGCATGCAAGACTGATGAAGCAATGGCTACAATACTCATCACCAGCGTGCACTCTCTAACACACGTCTGTATGCAAGGCTGATGAAGTAATGGCTACAATACTCATCATCCGCGTGCACTCTCTAATATCCGTCTGCATGCAAGACTGATGAAGCAATGGCTACAATACTCATCACCTGCGTGCACTCTCTAACACACGTCTGTATGCAAGGCTGATGAAGTAATGGCTACAATACTCATCATCCGCGTGCACTCTCTAACATACGCCTGCCCGCAAGGCTGATGAAGCAATGGCTTCAATACTCATCATCCGCGTGCAATCTCTAACATACGTCTTCAATACACGTGCACGCCCATAGCTTATAGGTATGTTATACCGACTCATAGTTTCAACGCTGAATGAGTAGACTACTGTAAGACACAAGTAGTACAAATAAAAAAACGTCTTTGAGATATTGAATAGTGGCAATCGAAGAATATATTAGGAAATGTACCAATTGGATGGCTGGCTAGGTAATCGGGACAATCATTCCAGCAGTAGGTTTTTCTAAAATAATCATCTATTGGTCTTCAAACATACATGATCTATGGCCATATTTACCTGTTGCGGGATCAATCGGATAAATGGTAAAGACCCGCATTTATTGAAAGATGTGTTCTAATAGTGAGCGTAATTAATCGTTATATCACTCACTGAACACGATTCACCAGCAAAGCGATGGTTATCGGAATGAAGATGTATATTGATTCCTGATTGTCTTTGACTCAGTGCAGTGAGGGATCTCCACGCAGATCATCTTGGTACCAGCGAAGGGGCGCTATAGAAAAAACCGCAGCCGCGGGGAGGATTCCAACAGTAGCGCTGTTTAAAGGCCAAGTTGTTTGTAGCGTCTATTAAACGCACTCGTTTCGTGAACTACAAGGAAAACTTACGCTGACATAATCTATGTCTATAAATGATCGTTGTCTATTGTAAACAAGTGATAGCTACAGAAATAGCCATTATCACCTAGGGATGTTGTGCTCATGCAATGCATAATATCCTTATCTTAAGCGGCGCGTGTCGCGCGGAATTGACATGTGTTGTTTCTGATGCTGCATCGGTGTCGGATACTTAGTAGAAGTAATTCGTGGATAACAACAGTGCAGTCTGTCAGTGAACCAGCACTCGATGACGAGGTGTGGGTGTATTTTTGCCTGTTCTCTGTAAGTAGGGATGCTGCTTCAGAAGATCAGTTTCTGTTCCTCTATAATAGCAGATCTGTTTATTTGGAGAAAGTGTTCATGAATTTGATGCTTATAACGTTAGTACGATGTCTTGGAGTGTGTACCTTACACGGATGATAACCAGCATCTTATTGGGTAAGTTTCATCTATAGTTTCAGGAAGCTTAATCTCCTCATCTCTTTCCGTTACATTTATATAACATTTAACAAACATTATTCCTACAAATTGCATTAAACGAGATGGAATACTGAAACATAACAACCACCTATAAAGGTTGCAACTATCGGCCATATATAACTCGTCGTCGTCGTCGTCGTCGCCGCCGCCGTCGTCGCTGTCGTCGTCGTCGTCGTCGTCGTCGTCGCCGCCACCACCGCCGTTATTGTCATCGTCACCATCGTCGTCGTCAAGGTCGTCGTCGTCATTGTGGTCGTTGTCATCGTCGCCATCATCATCGTCGTTGTCATCGTCGTCATCATCGTTAATACTTCTGGAATCATAAACAGCAAGGGTTTTTTATCTGACACGTTGAAAGCACTATACGGTTGGTACAAATAGGTATATCCATCAACTTTTAGTCAAAGCATTTCTCTGTCCGGTGTGAGTTTAAAAAAAATCAAATAATGCCAATTTTACTCTAGACTTCACGGTAGCTGTTTTAATATGGGGTACATAAAACAGAATGATAAACTTGATAAATAGCCTTTGCATAGAGCAGCAACTACTTTCAGTCAAATTGTTATGGAACTACAGGTAATCTGCAAATAGCTTTCAACCTACATGTGGTATCATGTACATCTATATGGATCAAGATCTACACGGATAGTGGGTACATCATCACGTGTAATGAAGAAGTGAGGAAGAATTCACTAAAGGGACAGTACTTACAAAGAATTTCCATAAATTGTACTTTGCTTCTTTTCAAGATGATTTATCACGATACGACTTGTAACAATGTCTTATTACCATACACAGGGTCAGCAAACCATTTTTCTTCACATCCAGCAGTTGATGTTTCTGAGTGCAATCACACAGAATCGGTTTACACATTCACTAGTATCATTAATAATTAATTCGCTTTATGGCAGGCGCTAAATGTAAGGAGCATGTGTAATCCAATGTACTTGCAGTGCCCAACTTAGAAAAGAGGTTCATAGCAAAGACACATAAGCATAGACTTCTGATCTCGGCCCATAACAGGAGTCAAGTAGGCCACTGACCTCGACGCGTGACAAGAGCCACGCAAGCATAGAATGCTAAACTCGACCTATCTCTTGGCAAAGATAAATGCAGGTTTGTATTAGCGGTGTGCCGCGTCCTTTCATTGACATATGTGAAGCAGTAGTTTACCAGCACTAACAACTGAGCATTATCATCAGCGTATAGCCAAGATATTGCTAAATAAAAAAAATGAAGTAATTGGAATATACTTTGCTGATGATGAAAACCCCAATAGTTATGTACAATCAAACTGCATTGAAACGATTCTATAGCCCCCCCCCCCATCATTGTCATCATCGTTTTCTTACAAGATATACAGTTTAATTAAGAATGATGCTTATTTTAAGGAAATTCTCAGAATAACATTCTATGTGTTGGAATAGTGTTTCTAAAGGGACACAGATATCTTGTGATAAGACAATCTTCTTGATTTAAGAAAATATTTCTTTTACAGGAACCCATTTTCTAATTTAAAGAAAACGGAGCAGAATAAAATTTCAAAACAGGAATATATAATTATGTTGTTTTATACCAGTAAATTCGTCAAGAAAATAAGTTCTTGATTTGTGAAAAGAATTACATGGATGATTAACAATTAATTACCTTTTTGGCATCAAATTTATTCTGTCTGCTTCCAATAGAATACCGCTTTTCAAACCCCTTGCAAAGCCCATTGCTGGTTCCAAATAAGTCAACTGTAATATTAGAGTTAGGGAGTAAAATTTTTATTTTGTAATGAATTGTCAATTTATAAAGTGATCAGCATTGACACGACTATGATGCAGTATCGCTAGCATGAACTTCGCCTACGAACATTTCAGATATTCGCCATCCTATAAGAACGATGTGTCTGCAATATCGGTATTCTACGTCAATTTTTGGAACAACATATTAACACGGGAAGGTGCATAGATAACTAGTAGCAGCTGTGTTCATATTAAGGCATACACACCATTAGGCCCGTGACGGATGCGTGCAAATGTTCGTCAGCATCGTGAGGTTGTTGGCTTGTATAATTCTACATATACAGTGAAACGAATTATTCTGTCAATAATATTGTCTCGTCAAAAGTAGGCCTAGAAATCTTGACGTTCGTGTGACTATTAGCTTGTTAATGTAATGCAGGAATCCAGTTTTAGCTGTGCCCCGCCGATTTCTAGCTAAGCTCCACCTACGCAAAAATCTATTACTACTCTCTGCATCTCTATTTCCAGAAAACTATGCAGGTAAGTTGTTGAATATTTTGAAGCTAATTTGCCTGGGCGATGTTGCTGTCTCTGGTCTATCCAAGCATCAGCGCCTAGTCAAATTAGTTTCAAAATATTAAACATAATGTTTATTAAATAGTAAAGACATTCAATTCGTACAACTTGACGGACAATTATGCGCTATGACGGACTTAAGTACGTCAATCATGATGTAATTGATCATTCATGACGCCAGCCTACAAATTACGTAGTTGATTATGACCTTATACGATTGATCGATAAACTGAATTTCTCAAGTAAGCCTAAATATTGACGTTAATGTGTTTATTAGCTTTCTAATGCAATTTTAATATGAACCTCCAATATTAGGCGCACGCTGTCCTGCACGTGGTTGTTTCGTCAAATATCAATTTATGTCAGATAAACGTGTTTAGGGATGCACGTGCTATACGTATATGTCCGGGATGCGTATACGTGTGAGCTCATGCGTGAATACATTTCACTTTCCATCACTATATGCGCAACTGAGTGTAAACGTGCAGACGTGTGCGAATGCGTGCCTGCGCATCTGCGTGTGCACTATGCCTTCATTGCGCGCGTGATTTGTGTGTGCGCGTATGTATGTGCTCCTGGAGACATTTTTAGGGCTTGTGTTTATGTCTCGAGTGTAACGGCGCATGTATGTGTATCCGTGTGTATTCAATTTGAATACCGCAACAGAAATCCTAACAAGGAGACTCTGGAAATTACCATAAAATCTCTTTCCAGGAAGTATATCTAGGAATATTTCATGTTTACCTGTATCAGTGGAATGGTTAGCAATATTGGTTCAGGAATTAATTTTCACACGGTCTTCTCTCACGCTATTTGTGATGGGTACAATGTGAAGATACTCACATTTTCTAACAATGGTGTCATGCTTGATAATTTTAATGTTTTAAATCTTACAAACCAGATGTCGTAATTTATTTATGAATGACGAATCGTGCTGTTGAATAATTAGCTTGGCTGGAGGCAATCCCCACCTAGAGTAACAACAACTTTCATTAATATTGCTGTGAAGAATTCAATAGCTTTCCTGTATTGTATTTCGAAATTAAAATACGTTTCCTTGTTGTTACCAGTGCTATTGCTCGTGCAGGTAATTAAATCTCCACCCATTGTGTCAGATATGGCGTGTCTGGTCATCGAAGCTTGCATGACCAATTTCCTAATTACTACGGATCTACAGAGCGTCAATCACCATCTGCCAGATGTATGCCGTGCCAGTCCCACCAGGGGGCTGTGGGAGGGGTGGGGTGGGGCAGACAATATAATGTGAGTGTTCTGTATTTGGGCTGCTATTGTATGTATGTCTCTTTGTCTCTTAAGGGTACTCTCTCATAAACTGTTGTTGCGATTTTACAGAATAATTTGAACCACACCACAAAGAATTCTATAAATCTCAATTTCAAGGTAGCTATATTTGTAAGCTGCTGAATAATTTGGTATTAATCAACATGTTCATGTCAATGGCAGCACACACTCGCAGTCAAGTGTGTTTCAAATTTTCTTCCAACACAATTTGGAAATGAATTTGGCGTTTCGTGTTCAAAGAATTAAAAATTAACACAAGGACGCTTGTTCCTGTGCATGATAAGATGTCATATTAGTGGCCACTGTGCCTAAATATTCGGACTGTCCAATTCTTCTACTCTCTCTCTCTCTCTCTCTCTCTCTCTCTCGCACGCGCGTTGACCTGCTCATTGATATATCTGCTTGGTTAGTTCTAACACACCATCATAGAACGTGTGCTTTCGTTCGTCCATCTAGGTAGTAGCCTAAACCAGGCATTGTCTAGCGATTGTCTAATTATGACATCGTAATCGACTAAATCGCGTCTAGGCTGACTTCATATTCAGTTGTGCCATGAATGACGTGGTTAAGTCCGTCATAAAACTGTTGAAACTAATTTAATAAGCCGATGGTGCTGCAATATGCAGTAACACCATCCAGGCAAAATTGATTTCAAATTGTTTAACAGCTTTCCTGTATAGTTTTATGGAACTTAAGAGTGGGAGCGCAAGGATCGATCGATCCCAAAACAGACACAGTGTGGGTGGAGCTTTGCATTCCTATAATAGGCGTATATCCGCAATCTGTGATAATGCCCATACTCATACTGGTCCTCTTTCCACAGGCACGCAAGGAATGACCGATAACGAGCTGTACCGGAAATTGACCGCCAGTCCATCTATGGCATTGGCCAGTAAGCAAACACACAATATACATCAAAGTATCCGAGACGTATGCAATAGCATGCTAATTATGGTGAAAATAATTTCATTGGAAACTATTGCTATCCACGTGGCCACCACGCGCCAGAGGAATTAATTTCAAAATGTTTGAAATTAGAATCTGTGACTCCATTGCTAAATTGACTTTTTTGGCGAAAAACGAGATACGTTTCACAATATGTGTGTGCATGCCTTATACACGTCTTTGCATATTTGCTCGACAATAACGAAGGGAGGCTCAAGGGGCCATATATTTTCTTTCACACTAAGTTCCTCGTGGATTGGTGGGTGGGCCTTTAAGTTAGGTCAGAGCTTTTCCTATTTTGTAGCCATTGATTCCGGTCGATGACACCATGCCGTCTATGAATAAAGACTGATATATTATATTAGGTCTCAAGTATATTGTAGCACGAATATACGGCATATCACCACTACGTTTATAATTAGCATGCATGTTTACTTAACAGGTGTGAATGTTTTAACAGGATGAGCTGTTCATATTTTATACTGGTTACATAGAAAGAGTGTGAGATAATGGAGCGTGGGTAAGATAAAGTGGTGGAGAGTGTGGGTGAGAGGGAGAGAGATGGGGTGGTGAAGAGAAGCAGAGGAAAGGGGTGCGTGAGAATGGTACGAGATGAGTATGGCCGAGAGAACATGTGATGGAGTGTTCTGGGAGGATAAATGCGAGACATAGGTAGAGATGGATGGAGACGATTGGCAGATGAATGGTGAGTAAGAGATTGTGAGAGAAGATGAGAGAGAGAGGGAGACAGAGAGAGAGAGGGAGAGAGAGAGAGAGGGCGAGAGAGGGGGGGGGGGGTGAAGAGAGAGAGAGCGAGAGAGGGGGGGGGGATTATAGTCATAAAGAGGTTATTAGAGCCATCTCAAACATCACATGGTCTAATAACTCTGCAGTCTGGATTACAATGACACCTCAAGCTTGCTATAGGAACGAACAACATTCTTCCAATTGATGTATAAAAGCCACATGGGTTTTACATAAAGCACATATTGTATCTTCCTAGTTTATAAATATCATAACATGTGTTAATCTGGAGTCCGATGGCATCCTCTCAGCGCTCTTGAATGATTTGAATAAGGCATTGGCAGACTTGGTTAATGGATTGTCCTCTAATATAATGTCATTAAAAGATGCGGGGCACTTGCAAAGATGGAGTGATTCTCAGAATGTCATTGCGGTACAAAGCATGTAAATATGTCTGCTCAGCACGTCACTGCTGGTAATCTGCGGACACAGTGCAGAGCATAGCGCCTGAAGTGAAAGTGAGAGTGAAATGAGAGAGAGCAGGACCTGGTGTTGGACCTTTCCATGTTTATCTATGCCCCGCCCATCCCTAGCTAACCCCCAGCCACACCTTGCTCGTGTTGGGATCGATCGATCTATCTGACTATCATTTTCCAGAAAACTATACAAGTAAACTACGACAGCAACAGCGTCCAGTCAAAGTTGTTTCAAAGTATTAAACAGCGAGATTTTTAAATAGTAGAGACACACAATTCGTACACCGTGTCGGACTATTATAAGTTAAAGACGGGACAAATACAACCATTTATGACGTAATGATTATGACGTCATCCTACACGCCATTTATATGGCGGTAGATTGACAGATGGATACTCTGGAAAGGTGAATTGTTGTCATCAGGTCAGAAGTTCTCGCATAATTTAAAGCAGGTCTTCGTGACTAACTGGTGCATTTCTTTTGTTAAATGTAGGCTAAAGGTATTCACATCCTGCCTACTGATCCCTATAATATTGGCAATTTATATAAAGCGCTGCCGAAAGCAATTATCATTAAGTACATACAATCTCCGTGAAAACACACAAACTTCGATTGTTGAAATAACATGGGTATTCCGGTCTAACGTATGTACATATGTTAATTAGCATCAATCCGTAAAGACTGGTATCGGGTCGTGCCGATTAAGAACGCGAACAGCACAGATAAATGGAACGAACATTGCATTGTTATTAAACATAGTATGGAAATACAGCTAAAGGTCATCACCAGAGTACGAATGGTGGCTGTATGCAGCGTTTAGATGACTCGGTGTGATGGTTCAATGACCTGACTGAGACCTGAAATAGCAAAAGGTAGAATGGATATGAGGGGGCACGTGCACGGCGTACGCAGAACGCTGCGTGCAACGAGCCGCGCCATGGGCGTGTAATGCGTTGTATGAAATTAGCATCGTCCTGTGTATCGTATTTCTGTTAGCTAGCCTACAACTTACACCATCATCGAATCTTTAATAAACTTCAATTATATAATGAAATAGCTAGCTGAATTCATCTGCATGAGAGTTCGACAACATGATGCAAACGTGTAGTGGGAATATAAATTTACACAACGAAATGCGTTCAATTATGTTTCAATTCCTAGCGTATTGACTTATCCTCACGCCATATACTACGCAAAGCAGCAGGTACCGACACGAAGAACGCACCGTTCTTACCATAGAACCAGGCATCTACGACAGATTTAATCGGATCAATGCTATGACTATCTGAGTTGTACAATGACCGGTGGTTAGACAGGCAATGGAGAGTGTAGTGATCCATTGATCTACTTCGTTTGATCCACAATCGAAACATGCATACCTGAATTTAGGCCCTAGTTATATTGCTTACTTCAAATGATTGCTAGTTAATATACCTTAGACAGTAAATAATACGTCGGCCGCGTCTTTAACCTGCCGCCATGACTGATTTCATCCTCAGTATTCTTCTTCTTCTTCTTCTTCTTCTTTTCGTTCGCTGATCATACCGCCAGTCCTGTAAGTGACTATCGACATGATCATAAGCGTTAAGCGCGTGGATCCATGGTTTATTAAAGTGCGCCGTGCGGCCTGGAACCTCCGTCTTCAGCACTCGAGGTTTCTGTCAGGGTTACCTCACCCTTCCCTCCTTTAGTCGCCTCTTACGACACGCAGAGGATACGGAAGGTGTATTCTAAGCCCCACCTACAGTCTGATCCTCAGTATCATCGAGGCGATTGATATGTAAGTAGAAAGATAAACTATGGACCTGCCCATACTTGTAAGCAGATTGAGTTACCTATAGACGGCTAAGTAGGCATGTTGCGTATTTCATAAATAGTAATAATAGCCATTCATGTCTAGCTATCTCTCGGCACTTACACGCGAGGGTCCGGCGACTTTGTACCCGTGCAGGAATCCATTTGAAACTGTGTAACCTGAAATTACCAGCATCTAACATTCAAGATGAGTATACCGGTCAGCCGTTGGATATTGTGTGACACATTTGACGGGGGAGGGGGGGGGGCGGGGTGGGGGGGGGGGTCTGTTGTCGTCCAGGGCCGCTGCAGCTCACATCCAATTTACTGTCGAAATATTCAACAGCACGTTTATTAAATTGTAAATTCACCCAAGATATAGGCATGCAATTCGTACAGTTTCATAACTGACATTGATGGTTTCATGGCGGAGCTATACTTTTGATTGGGACCACATCTAGGTTCCTCTCAAATAATTGCAAACCACATAGAATAGCGGGCTATTTAAAACATATGGAATATGAAATGCATGATAGACAAAAAACAATACCTAGCTCTGCACGGGTATACATCAGACGGGCCTAACATAACATTCAGATATCTCTGATCCACATGCGTCAACACTGTGAATATAAGCCTTTTCAGAAACGCGCATTTTAACACCTGCCCCATCCCATGAACCTATTTCTTAAGGTCAACTTTTTCTAAAACAAGTCACTATCTTGACCCATGTGCGCTGGTCATTGATGTAGTACATGCCGCCTACTCTGCATTTCTGCATTTGTGTAATTATGCATTTATGTATTGCATTTATGTTAAAGCAATACAACTATTTGTGAGATTTGGGGCCAGGGTAAACCCTATGGCCCTGTACGTAGTCGAAACCGTGGCAGATGCATTCTTACCAATACACATATTAACCTGTTTAAAACCTTTAATAACGTATATTGGAAAACTTGCGAAAAACGGTTCAGATATGTATTTACATCTGCCATAACCAAGCTTGTCAAGCTTTCACACGTGAATTTCGTAATTTGCTAGTAAATTATTTTCAAAAATTGTAATATATTTATTGTATTATACTTGTCGCAATCTGCTAGGAATGGTATCTTTAATGACTTTTCGGAAAGCGAACTGGTGGATGTATTATGATGAACAGTCTTGTCTACCTTTCCATTCTAGCAAACCAAACTGCGGAGGAATGGCACACACTGCCAAGTGATAATTGATGTGCAGGCTCTGGCTTTGGTCGAATTCCTAGAGGTTCTCACCAGCCAGACACCCTAATTAGGTTCGACAGAGTAGTGGCTAGTATAATTATGCGCCCCTATTCGATTGAAAGCATGCATGCTGATGACGAGTTGGTATCGAGTGAATGCTCAGAACTGCACAGGTCACTGTTCGATTAATAGCATGTACACCGATAGCGGAATGGGGCCGGTAGTGGGCTAGGCATACTTGATGATACGGATCATGGTTGTACTGCTGTTCGTCATGTTGGCCCTCGCAGTAACTGCGGGTGTGGTTGGACTGGTTGTGATGGTGTGTGTGGTGCTGCTGCTGGTGTTGGTGTTGGTTGTGGTGTCCTTTGTCTACTGCTGGTGTTGTTGTTGTTGGTGTTTTTCGTGGTGGGGTGGTGGTGGTGGTTGTTGGTGGTGGTGGTGATAGCTGTGGTGGTGGTGGTTGTGGTGCTAGTGGTGGCGGTGCTGGTTGTGGTGGTGGCGGTTGTGTTGGCGGTAGTGGTGGCGTTGCTGCTGCTGGTGGTAGTAGCTGTAGTGGTTCCAGAGTCTCAATATTAAACTAGCATGCAGAATTGTATTACTTTCTATTATGGAAATACACATGACCGATTAATTCGCTGCCAATGTATCAATTTTTCATACGGAATTACGTGTATAAATGACTTCTAGTGGATCAATACTTGCATTTGATCACCGATTCACTACATACCCAAGCAAATGGAAATTTTAAATTCCAAAATTACCCAAAACGTAACAAAACAGCAACGAGGATTGTAGAATTGTTATGCCAGTATTTCGTCTGAAAATCCCAAACTGTCTAGAGCGATTTAAGATTCTTTTACATTTTTTCAAATAGGAATATTCCGCATTCAGAGAAATTTGTGGTGTGAAGAAACTGTTGTGCATCCTAATGTTTACAGCCACATTGCAAATAACAACACATATCGATTACCGTTATGGAATTTTTGTATCCAAATATTAAGCAGTAACAAATCATCGAGACCATTACATTACGAAAATAAAATTGTCGCTGCATAAGCATATAATTATCGTGAGATAGTGGTGTTGTGATTTCAGAACTGATTTATTAAATACGATTATCTTTCCTTTTATTTTGTTTTGTATTGAGCCTCACCTCCTTACGTCTTGCAGTCTCTAAACGCATGCTTACCACCGATGACGTGTGCACGCGTAAGCAAGCAGTTCACGCTATTTATCTGGAATGAATCAGTGATCAGCGTAATGCAAGTATTTACGCATATATCTATTGAAAGTATGGGAGAATAGGTTAGCAATGTGCATGGTAATCTATAGAGTGGATGTTTGCAAAGAACATAATACCGAGTATTAACCTAAATAAAACTGTTCGCCTACTAAGCCTTTAAATTCAACATTTCTATAATTTGACCCGATCTAAAACATGTATCACTCAAATGGTTCAAATGTGTACCTGTATGCGTACCTTGAGATTTAGATGTCTGGCCGTCATGGGTGAACGTATTCAATCTAAACTACCGTCTATACGCCAGACTAAAAGCACGGTAAAGGTGTATGTCAGAAACTATCAAACAAAGCAAAGATGAGACAGTCAAATCTAATATAATATTGTCCGAATCTATGTCGGGGTTGGCAAAATGGCGAAAGCAGTATGTGGAGCCATAGAGGATTGAAGGCATATGAAGGCGAGTGGCATTTGCAACATTCTATTGTCAGAATCTGGTTCGTGGTCTATGCCAATGGAGGTTTGAAGTGGTATGAATGAGAGTGGCATATGCAATATCCTATTGTCAGAATATTAGTCCTAATCTCTGACAATGGAGGTTTGAAGGCGTATTACGACATAAGATATCGCACCATGAAACATACCACTATTTCTCCAATAACCACCAGTACAGCACCGTCAGCAGCGCCATTCTATTGCTATTGAAATCTCCAATCTTTTCATTGGTATCATGCGCTTCGAATTTGACAAGCCGAATGACTAAATCGCCAAATTTCTGTGTATGTTCTTGAAGGTATTATAACTGGGACAGAATCATCTGTATGCCTGGACATTCAGGGATTAATGGTTCAAGCAGCTCAGATAACCTGGTGTACTTATCTATAGTATGACGAATACATTAGGTTGTGTATATTGTCACTCATGACTTTTCCAAAGAGTGGAGCAGGGACGGTGTGGTTAGGTCATCAACATATGGCAAAGCTCCGCCTAATAGTAATTGGTGTTATCTTGCGAATCCATCATCCTTTTTTCGAGGAAATTCCCAGACACATTCGACCACGCATTCGAAAATACAGTGCAACAACCCTGGCCCAGCCGTTATCTTATTCACATTTCATAATGCATCCACGTCTGCTTTGTAAGGTTAAAAATAGTGATAATCTTTATGTGCAAGCATAACAAAGAATGTCACATGTTGCCATCGGTATCCACGTACTCCTAACAATATACTATGGACAGATTAAAACATTTTTTTCCCAAGGAGTCTCTCCGTATGCGGGAATTAAATATGACCCACGAAGCATACAAGAATTTCAAAACAAAGACATTATCTTTGGTATGGGGCATAGGCTGTCCGCAGTTGCAGGATGAATTCATTGTAACCGTTTCTTATGGTGGGACGTGCAGGTAGAAAATTTCATCTGTGAGTTTTTAGCTTATGTCTATTGCAGACGAGCCATTTTGCCTTTCTTGAGTTTGATTATTCAGCTCAAATAATGTGTACCATTTGGCTTCATTATTCGAGCATGAAATCTCAGATCAGAATACAATGCTGCAAACGCGAGTTATCATAGTAGACCTACCTCCATGAAAGTTACTACCGTTGCCGCGGCTATTGCAACTCGAGACCGATATTCACGTAGATTTGTGAGATGTATGAAACGACTCTTAGCTTTAAACAGGAAAATGGCAACCATTACCTGTATCCAGGTTGAGCAATGTCCACAAGTGATACACCACGGATATGAGTTATTATATTGTATCTTAAACAATAATTTGTCAGATTAAGAGGCGGCGGCTTGTCTCTCACTCCAGAACCTTATGCATTTGCTCGACATTTATTGTACGTATTACCTCAATGGATTTAGTTATGCCCCCCACCCCTAGCTAGGCTTCGCCCACACTGTTCGGATCGATCGATCCCTGCACTCACTGAATCTAAATTTCCAGAAAATTATGTGCTGTAGTTGATTCTGGTGTCATATGATTGACTGAGAAACTGGATCCCTCAATTAACATACTTTATTTAGCAGGAATGGATAGATTCGATCTGTCACTCAAGCATTGTCATAAACAATTAGGTAATGTGTGTGCTAACGTCACACTCAATTTGGGTAACGAATGGCGGATCTGGTTCAGTCACGACCATGTAAAAGTCCTCTTAGTCTACGAAGTGCATGTCTTTGATAGATTTACGATTTAATAAACATTATAACCAAAGATTGTACATCCGAATTTGGGGAAATGTTGAGGAAAGGTTAAGTAACTGGCTCCCATATACGGTTGGCAATATATCCTTTCAAACAGGAACAGAGTAATTGTGTGGACTATTTTGAATTAATTTGACGGTATGATTTAATGACTTATTACAGGGAAAGTTAACAAGGACATTCTTACAAAATATTCATCTGGCTTGATGTATTTCGTCATTAAAACTATGCTACTTGGTTTAAAGACAAATGCTTCTGTCACCTATTAACAAGAAGATGGTTAAATTTATGCTGTTGGTCTCGATAGCCATAAGCTGTTCTTTACCAAACACGTGTATTTCTTAGGAGGGTATGTATGCACGATGAGTCTATGTCTGTGGGAAATTTCCCGTCTGACATAATCACAAATGTTCACACAACTAACAAATTGTGTCCCAATCGTTTGTCTTTTACTTAAATATCCACTCATTACAGCATTCTTATCATACTGATTTTTCTGCTTTGAAAAGCAAATTGAGCAACCTGTATGTTCTGGTGATGTAGCATCATTCAGTTATATTAATATCAAATTACTATAACAGTTCCACTAAAATAGTGTGTGATGTTATTCAGCATGCAACTACCTTGGCGTTGAAGTGTCTTGGTATAATCATAGCTGTTTATTATTACCATTATTGGCATATTGGAAGCGATGTATTTTTATCGAGTGTTGGGGGTGTATATATGTTCATATAGCTTGAGCTGTGGATGCATGTGTACCAGTGATGGAAGAGGTATATGGTATAGTCCCTAGATATACAGCAGCACATCTGATCCCAAATACTATCTATCTCTCAAGTCAGTTACTAATATTATATAGGCTACAAATCCTAACTATGTATGAGTACTGCATTCTGCGGCTGTAGTAGTAGAAACATCCTACAACTGCAATCAGTCCTTCCTCATTTTGCCCACTGTATCTTGTCCTCAGCCGTAATTCTTAGTTTCCTCAGGCCAGTCTTGAGTGTACCGGGTCCTGCTTTCCTGAGATCACCTCGTAGCACGCCTAGCAGATTTATGCAATGCTGTCCTCTCCTGGCATTGCATTTGCTGGCTCCGAGTAGGGCGAATTCCAAGGCTCTCTGTGCTGGTGCCCCTACTGGCATCCTTAGCACGTGGCCAAATATGGATCATCTTTCCTGGGCGACTTTTACAGACTGCGGCGACGTATTACACATCTTGCATAGTGCATCGTTGGAAATCATGGTGTCTGGTCATCGGCGTCCAGTGATGGTACGGAGGTGTTTGCGGTGGCAGGCGTCGAGTGTGTCTAGAGCGGCCTTTGGCGCTGCCCAGCTGCTACAGTTATACAGCATCAAGGATACACAGTTTGCATTGTATAAACGTAGCCTTTTAATCAATGGCATCTTCGATCTACGAATCCAGAAATGCCAGCAGTACTGCAAAGCAGTGAGCCCAGGAAATTACTTTTCCTCCATGGTTCGCTGCCACTAAGCGGATCGTCATTTTCTTTAGTTTCATGCTTTGTAAATAGGTATATGTGGGTGAACTCTGTTTTGGATTCATTCATAAAGAGATCCTCAATTTTTACTTTGCTTGCAGCTATTTAGAGAAGTTCGTCAAGGGGTTGCTTTTCCTCATCTATGAAGTCCACATCATCGGCATATTCCATCTCTAGCGGCATACCCAGTATTGACACGGGGTGGGTGTGGTCTTGTGGAACTTTCCCGTGCGGATTTCAATGCAGCAGCACGGTAACAGGTGAAAAGCACCGGCGATAGACCATCTCCCTGTGGGGAACCGATTGATGTCTCAAACTGTACCGACTTCACTGACTTGACTCGTACTCTCACATTGGTTTCTGTAAGCAGCAGTAGTTTCACTAGTATTAGCTCATCTTCATTGCAACTGGCGTGGCGTAGCACATCTAGGATCTTTGAGCGTGTAATTGTGTCGAATCCTCGTGACATGTCAATTCCCATGTTGTGGAAATCCTAGTGTCTGGACATGCCTACCGAGGCAAGCATGCGTTGAGCCCATACAATGTCAGCACAGCTGCTGCGTCCACGTTTGAAGCCACTTTGACATGATCCAGTGAAGTTGTCGATCTTGTCTCGGATTCGGCATGAAGTAACATTGGATAGGAGTTTCCAATTCTCCTAAGCATATTGGCCATTATATCTACCTGCATGGCCACAGTTAGGTAGCATAGGGTTTTAACTTATGGCCAGATGTATATCCTGGAAAATCGTATCCTGTTATAGACCATGTATGCAAAAGAACAGGTATGCGATGCATCCCACAATGCATTGCTGGGTACAACATATAACATGTAGCCGCTATTAGCACTCATGAATAGTTAATACACATACACACATTACATATCACGTTTCGGAAAGTAGTGACGATGAAGGAAATATTAGGCTGAATAATTTTAGATTTCATTGATTAGATGATGTTGCTGCGGCAGTTTCCACGGTACATTCAAAATAGCTTCAACATATTTAACATTTTATGGGCACATGTTTTAAGATTGGAGTACTTTGATCTCATCCATGAAAGGTGTTTTTATTAATCGAAAGAATGGGCCATGTAAAGTAGAGCCCAATACGCGGCGCTATTATGTTTCTATAAATACCAAGTAAATAATCAAACAAGCTATTTTACCAAATTACCTCTCATTTGCCCAATAGATTTCGTCCGTATTCTCGGATCGATACATAAAGCCTATCTTACAGTCAGTTACTAAAAATGTTTAATATCATAGAACTGCTATGCATATTGACCAGTCTATATACATACATGGCACCAGTAAGGTATAGATTGGCGTTTACCTAATGTCTATGTATGTTTATCTAATAAAACCTGATTCATATGCACACCATGCCAAGGGACCACCACGCCATACCTCACATACTGCATTGCTATTTACTAGTATTAATTTACCACAGGTAACAAATAGACACTTTTGTAGCTAAGAAGTGTTAATAACAATTCCAACATCATATATCGGGGCTTGAGAGACTATTGCCTATGAATGAAATGCTATGCATAATGTGTTTTAATAATATTGATTTGATGTTATTGCTGCACCAGCCTGGAATTCCCTAATACGGTATTACCAACATGACAATCGCTCTGGATGCATGTTGTGAGATTGGATGACCGGGATTTCAGAGATGAAAATGTTTATTATTATCAAGGCATCTTAAATACAAGAATGGGCCAGGTTACGGACAGGCTAATAACCTGCGTCATTATGTTTCTATAAACATCGAGTAAATAATCAAACAAGCAAGTTTGACAAATTAAACAAATTTTCGCACCCGCTTTGTCTGTATTCTCAGACTAATTCACCCTTCTGACGGAGCGTATCTAGAAATTGGCGTGGCATAGCTAGAAATGTATCCATCTATTGTGAACAGGGACGAATACAATTTACCTGTCTATAGAGACCACCGGCTTTTGTGACGTCATAAGATGTTGGTGGTTTAGTAAGACGTGTGATCAGGCTGTGTAGATCCCATGTTTTAGTGAACCACCATCAACAGGCGTCAGGTTTGATAACTGACATACTATAAGAGACACCCTTTGACTGCCTAATTATTTGAACATCGTCTTCTTACTGTACGTGTGTACTGCAATTATCTCAGGGAAGTACTATGTAGGGCCAGTAATACAGCATGTTTAAATACAACTAGCATCGGTATTAGTGCATGAATATTGCAACAGCAATTAAGTGAACACGCTCCGACACACGCGAATCTGTACAATTAATGACGCAATTGCTACATAAACTGCGCATGGGTAGATATTGAAAAATGAAAATGTGTAGGCTAATAGAAGAGTAAATTTACCAGTTTAGTGACTGATTTCAGTAGACAGATCAGCCATTCCTGTGGTAAGTTTTCGAAAATAGTATTTAATTTGTCCCCAAATGGACGTTTTCTCTGATGAAAATTGACAATTAAAGTGTTAATTGGGTATTACAAATAATCCATATTTATTGAAAGCTGCGCTTAATTTGCGTTTAAATAGCGCGTTAATTAATCGATAAAGCTGTCATAGGAATCATATTCATCACTAAAGCAATGGTTATTCCGGATCGAAGCTTTGCTTGAAGTAGTATTGATTCCCTACAGTCTTTAACGCCGTTCCCGTGACAGCTCCATATAAAGAACATTTTGGTAACAGCGAAGCGACATGAGAGAAGAGCGCAGGCGCTGAGAGGAATGCTAACAGTTATGCTGTTGAAAGTCTGTCGTATTGCCGCGTGTATTAAAACACTCCTTTCCTGTACTAGGAGGGAACTTAAACTGGAATACGCTATGTCAATACATGATCAGTGTCTATTATAAACAAGTGATAGGCCAAGAAATAGCCATTATCACCTAGGGATGCTGGGTTAATAGAATAAACAATGTCCTTATCTTAAGAGGTGCGTCTCACGTGGAATCTAAATGTGTTGTTTCTGATTTTTCTCCACTGGCGGATACTTGAGTAAATCGTTGATAACAACAGCGAAGTGAGTCCATGACGAGGTGTGTGTGTGTGTAGTTTGACCTGTTCTCTGTAAGTAGGGATGCTGCTTTAGAAAAGCAGTCTGTGTTTCTCTATAAAAGCAGATCTGTTTATTTGGAGAAGGTGTTCATGATTTTGATACTGATAACAAGAATACGTTAGTACGATGTCATGGAGTGTGTATCTTACACGGATGATAACAAGCATCTTATTAGGTAAGTTTTTTATCTCTGGTATCAGGAAACCTTATCTTCTCATCTATTTCGGTATATTTATATAGCCTACGATTTAGCTAACGTTATTCCTAATAATCGCATGAAGGTAGATATAATACTGATAAATAAGGATAGACAAAGTAAGGCATTAAGAACTGTTATTGCACATTGTGTGAATCTAGATTGAATATTGCAAGATAGAATATTGACATTTGACAGAGAACGTTTTTGAAGAAATTCTGTCTTTCGATCAGAAATTACTCAGTAATCATAATAATCATCGTCGTCGTCGTTGTTGCCGCTGCTGCCGTTGCTGCTGCCGCGCCGCAGCTACCGCGATTCCACGAGCATCACCGCCGTTGCCGTCGTCATCGCTCCTGCCGTTGGTGTCGACGCCGCTGCCATCGTCGCCGCCATCTTCATCGTCGCCGGCGGTGGCAGTGGTGGCCATAGCGGTGGCTGTGAAAACAGCTGATGCATCTGTGTCATCGGCGTCGTCGACTTTGTCGACGTCTTCGGCGACGTCCGCGTCGTTCGCGGAATCGTCCTTTGGCCATATCATCACCATATATTTACTTGTGTCATTCATGTTATGTAGAGCTGAAAGAGTTAACATAATATACAACTAGTTAACATTAATTATCTGTCCTCTGCCAATCAACTTGTTTATCACTATGCATTGCTGTATGGCTTCATCGGGCCGTAGAACAGCACCGAGGTCAGATGGCCATTTTTATGTTTTTGGTGTTCGTACTTATCCCAATATAGATATCTTTCTGTATTAATATTGGTTCGAATGTATTCATTGTCATAGAAAATCAATTAGTCAACTCATCTTATCTATTTTACTCCGTCTTCCATACTACTTGGGTTTCCTGTGAGTTACACGTGGAATAAATGACAGACTTCAGAAGGACATTGCCGTTCAAATGCAACACCAACTTTCAAACAAAGTAGTCTTTAAGTAATCAGCAACGCGTTTATCTGTGGAATGTGGCGTATACTGTCTCCTAGTATATTAAATACAGAAAGGCGTGTGCTAACTTACCTGGTATCGATGGGAATGGAGCAGCATATCTTCAGAAGAAGATATCTCGGGCAGAACACCATTAAAGCTTACTTGACATTTTGTCAGGATGATCTATTACGATGCAGAGTTACAATGAAGTATGGCATAGAAGTTCGCCTAGAGCCAGGTTATTGTTTTCTCCATCTATAATATGGCATTTCTGTGTGAAAACACGCATCATCGGATTGCCTCTTCACCAGTGTCATTAATCATACTCACTTCATGTCAGGAGCTAGACCGGGATAGCGCCTTAAACTTGAATCATGTTGCTGACCACGCCTCAGCAAAGACCACAGACATATGAACAGTAGCTAATAGCATGTGTTAAGTAAACACTGCTCGACTGGATCATAAACAGAAGCCAAGTAAATAGTATATACGCTGCTAGACTATACTTTCGGAAGAGACCACAGAGAGCTCTGTGTGTGGCACAGACTGTTAAACTGCATGACAATAAAGCACAGATTACTGAACTAGGTATGTGTCATATGACAAAGAAACGCATGCCGTCGGATGAAATCTGAAATCGAGCAGTCAGAAGTTCCTGTCAGAGATACCCTGGGACTACTGAGCACAGTAAAGTGTACACTAATTGAAAGGTGTTGGTTTCATTCAAAATATTTATCTATAATAATCACAAGCTTATGAATCTATGATGCACGCACGCACACATGCAGGCGCACTTGTGTGTGTGTGCATGTATGTACGCACGCATGAACACACGTATGTATGCACGCGCGCACACACGCAAATGCACGAACACACAGCAACGAAATATACACCGGAATAATTATGTAATATTATTTTATTATTAGTATAATATTCATTCATTCATTTATCCATCCATCCATCATCCGCCCGTTCGCCCGGCCGTCTAGGCGTTCGCCCCTTCTCCCTTCCATCCATCCATCCATCCATCCATTCAGCTACTCCGGCCATAAATATGTGCATGCGCATATGGTTGTTCGAAATTGAATACTCGCCCGGAAGAGTAAAACATCAACATGATTACCCGCTCTTTAGACGTTGAATGGGTTTGTTTGAGGTGGCTGCATTTACGATATAAATACATTTTGTTTTGTTGACCTATATCTATACCAAACAAGCCCTACTCGTCCAGCTTTAGTCTCGCGTGCAACGGGAATGTGCCTACGCATCTTCTCGAGTTAGATAGTTTGTATTACGTACCATAATGCCATGTCTGCTGCTATTGAAACTCAAGACACGTATCTCTTAGATGTGTGCGGTGCAGCACGCGCGTCATAGCTATAAACAAGAACTTGGCATCCATTGATTATATCCAGGTAGAGCAACGTTCATAAGTGATGCACCACAAACACGTGTTATTCTATAGGTGTATCCGACCTGTCACTCAAACATCTGATGTCATAGCCTAATGTGACATGTTAGCTGCCGTAACAATTAAAATGAAGTAGCTTATTTACGGCAATCGCAATTCTGTCATGAACGTGTACGATTGTATTGAAGGAATTACAAATTCATAAACATCTTGGTGACTCTTTAGAAACTAATAGGAGTAGGAGGCAGCAACAGCCCCCCCCCAGTCAAATTAATTTCAATATATCCAACAGTGCACCTCTATAGTTGTCTAGAAACGTAGGTTCTGTGAGTTCAAGTTTCCACATTTCAAATTGATTCAATTATACCTACATGTGCGAGAAGCTTAGCGAAAAATGGGCGGGACATAGTCAGAAACGACTGCTTCTTGTATCTACCAAATGACTTGTCAGATCGAGAGACGATGTTACAACTCGTACAGTTATTCACATTGTTTCTTCATTATCGGGGCCGTGTCCAGGCCATACTAAGTTAAAACATGAAGTTCCAGTTTCTCCAGTCGGATACTCATAATAGCAGTCGGATTCATTCTTTCAAAAACATAAACAAAACATTAACACCAAATTATATTTGATATTATATGACATTGCCACATGGTCCGTGACTGGGGTGTCCATTTGTACATCAACCAGATTTGTCAAATCGCTGAAAATATACTTTGTCATGTAAATTGTCTTCATTATGAAATATCTGTTTATAAAATAATAGGGGAAAAATCACAAAATGACCAAATTATTTACATTTTAATGCAGGCATAGCATACACACACATAGGATGAACAGCATCACGATGTCTACTGGTAAATCAAGTTTCTTTCAACGGATATTCTATATTTTGCAATCTAATATCCGTGGATATGTGGCAATAACAAACCGTGTACATTGACCATTACTCCCCGTTGACACAGACTATCGCGATGACCTTTATGACGATAGCTCAACGCATTTCAACAACTAGTTATCACTAATGTTTTATGTAAATCTGTTGCGAATTGGTCATGGTGCTTCCTCTTACCGCATCCTCCAAGATTCACCATTTCAACATTTGATACCGGATCTACCAATCTGAGTGTCATCCTAATATATGCTGTGTTATATTAAACAGCATATATTCATATAATCAGCCCTACTTGGAGTTGTTTCTACACGATTTAGCAACATCTTTCATCCAAAGTAGCTTTAACATATCCAATAGTACAGTACGGTCATCCTCGAATGAGGCTACTGAGTATTCAACTTTGAAAGGCTCAATTGACTTAAATTTAGCATGGGATACACGCATCTGATTTGCACACCGCCATAGTAACAGTTTAGTATGTTTCTTTACTATATGCACGCTCGAATAGCTCACGCAATTGAGCATCAATCTAACAAAAACGCTTTATTCTAATAATTAGCACGGGGCTAAACTGGTAGCACTTACTCTTACACACCCTTCCAACCCCGCCCCCACTCCCTCACCCCCCCCCCTTCTCCATTCTCATCTCTCAAGTCTTACTCACGACCCTCAGCGTATGTTAATAAAGGCTGGCTTCATCAGTCATATCGACAGATGTCCATCTTCCACAAATTGATGTATACTCCAGTACAGAAGCAGAGCTGACTGACTACCAGCCACAATTAGCAACAATTTACTTTCTGTCGTTGACTAGCCTCTAGGAAATTATTTCCAAATTACATCGCCATTAGAATATCTTGAGAGATGGTGGCTGGCTGGTGATAACTTAGTATGTTTTGTATATCCAAGCCATATTGGAGACTAGAGTATGTGGATTTGCCGAAGATAACTTTGTTTCTGTAGTTGCTAAGTGACCTATAAGTCCTTTATTGGGTAAGGCTTTAGTAGCCTAGAACAATGCCACTATGCGCGGCACGACGCGGACATAATGGCCACTGTCGTCACGGCAGTAGCTGCTACCTCTGCATCTCTATTAGGATTAATTGCTGTATCTAACATATATTTATGATTGTTTGATGCCTGGGCGAGGCTATGCACATTGAAGTGCCAGCTGACAGGAAATGACCATCGATGGCGCAGGAGGCTCCAAGGCCATCGATCGCGCCAGTATGTATGGCCCCATCGTTATTCTTGCTTTCCGTTCCATATCTGGTTAATCTCTACTTATTACTTCTCTCGCAATTATGGGGAATGGTCTCTTCATCTTGATGACTTCGTACATGACATTAATGGAAGCCTTTCTAAAGACTGGTATATTTATCATTAGGTTATATCTCTGACACCGTGTTTTAGTGTTTCATGGGCCGAAATAATATTGTCTCGCTTATTTCATCTTCCTTTATAAAGAGGAACTGAGATAAGTTAAATATAATGGTCTTCGTCGACCTCTCCATCGACCTTATCGTCGATGTCATCGTCGTCGTCCTCGTTGCCGTGCTAGTCGCCATCGTCGCCGATGTCCTAGCGGTCGGCATTGTTGTTATCGTCGGCATCATTGTTGTTGTTGTTGTTGTTGTTGTTGTTGTTGTTGTTGTTGTTGTTGTTGTTGCTGTTGCTGCGTCGTCGTCGTCGTCATCGTAGTTATTATTATTATTATTATTATTTTTATTATTGTTATTATTTTCAGGTATGTTATCATCAGTGTTCTGTAAATGTCCGGCTAACATCGCTCCTTCTGCCATGAACTGTGTTGGTCAAATGGATAAGTACACAGTGCAGCGAAACACTGACCCATCGCAGAGGATGGTTTGGAGCTACGAAAGAATCAAACTTGCATGCGCGTACGTTCTCGCTTTGTTCATAGGAGATCAAGTGACTACTATACTGTTGTATCACTAAACCAATATTGGAAAATTTGTAATAGAATATAGCATCTCCATGGACAAGAGTTGGTCTGTTGCTTGTGCAACTGCACGGCGCTGTCCATGGATGTTACGTAATTGGAGAATAACCCGTGTCTCTGTTATATGACATGATAAATGCCAGTGTTCGGCAATAACTACTCTACATGTCTGATACATGACTGGACAACAGTCAGTCCGTATTTCCAGGATTGAACTATGGTCATTCTTGGGCAAGGGATAGTTTGTATGGTCCTTGATTGTATAAGGGTGTCCTTGTCCGTTATATGATTGTTGCATATTTGGTCTGGCTTGTCTACCAGTTAAGTGATTCCGCAGTAGTTAACCTGGCTGAAAATGATTAGACTATTGTTTGTCTGCCGTTAATTGATTGTGCCATGGCTAGACAATTGTTTGGGTGTCTGTTACATGATTGGGCACTGGTTTATCTGTCCATTAATTACTTGTCTAACAGTGTGTCCTCCTGTTAAATGATTGGCTAGAGGGAAATGGTGATTGGACTGATCACAATAGTAGTGGTCACTGCGTTGAGGTACACCATCTTCATCAATCCGCACAAAATGTACAGCACAATGGGAGTACAGACAAACATAATCAATCTAATGGCATCAATAAAAATACGACAACCACCACTCTGCGTTAACCATTTCTATGTACACTGTAGCTGGCGGGGATATGCGTTGGCCCACCATGACATCCCGTTCCATCGCACCACAAGTGCACGATGTGCAAAAGGGCTGGTTAGCTGAGGATCTCGGGGTTGGGGATTCCGTATCACGTCTCTCCGGAAGGTACAAAGACCGGCCTCTAGAGCCGGTGGAACACGAATGTTCCAGTGGGGCCGTGCGACCATTGCCACCGAGATTAAACCACATCGTATCATCCCAACTATTTGTGTCACCGGTATGTCTGTCCATTCTAATTTAGAGCAATGGATAAGGTGTTAATTAAACAGTATGCATTTAATAATACTATACAAACAGTTCTATGCGGTTGACAGTAAATGAGCACAGTAATACACAACATAGAGCCATCCGGTGTTCTTTCCACGTGGTTTCGCCGGAGGTACCACACAGATCCTTGACTCCGCAGAGGCATCCCCACAAGAGAGAATTCTGCAACGAAGTCACTAGATAGTTTAATATAAACTAGTATACCCCTAACACACACACTCACGCACGCACGCACGCACGCACGCACGCACGCACGCACGCACGCACGCACGCACGCACGCACGCAGGCCGGTATTACAATATATAAATTAATAGTATTATTATTTCGCAGTGCTTCCTACTTTGGTAGGTGGGTCCACCTAATAAATATCCGAAGACCTCTGATAGTTTCCCAGGGTCGGATCCTGTCAACGTGTCGATTGGGAATCCATACGGGTGGTGGATCGTGGAAAGAGGCACTCACTCAATAAATATACGAGGCCCTATAGGTAACTGGCCAATTTTACACAACTTTGCCAGTGTGTGGGGCTACATTACCACAGCAACTGGAAAAGGGGCGTACACTATGCATCTCTAATGGAGAAATTGTCCCTAACCACATTAAACCTATCCTATCGAGCTGAATTGTTTAGTCAATAACATGTCAGGCTCAAACATTTATAGCATGATCAGCGACCTCAGTGTGAAATTGATGCTGGCGGGAATCTTGATATGGATATATATGTTGCTGTATAGTATTTCCTAGCGTACTGCAGCCTATAGATTTTATAAATGAACAAAACATATTAACTAGGTGGCTACTTGCCATATACACAACCAACCAATACGCAATCTAATGCATACGATGAGTATAACGTATCACAGGTCATTGGACCCTACGCTGCGGCTAGCTGAAAGCACCCACAGTAAACAAGGATAATATTCACAGTAACAGAAATTATAAAGATGCAGTCATAAGACCGTTAAGGTACCTATTAGGCATCAGTACCATTATAAGGAAATAATAATTCATTGTTCAATAGTATAGCTACTTGAGTATCTATTGGTCATCGGTACGGAACAAGTTCACAAGTTACTGAAATTGAGGCACTAACATGTGATTAGCGCGAGATGGCACAATCTCTAAGGCTGGAAAGATTTCCGCAGGAAGACACCCGCAGGCAGGTATCCCCAGGCAGGTATCCACAAGCTGGCTTCTCCAGGCAGGTCGGATACAGCACACTCTCCAGACAGGTAATGGAACAGTTCAGGAGATGCCCATTAGATAGTCTCTTACCTGCTACATAATTTAAACAGTGGTTTAATTTAAACAGTAGTTGTAAAATCTTCCCACCTGGCGACGGTAGTATGAAAGTTTGAAGTTGCCCACTAACAGAGAGGGCTAATATATAGTAGTATGTATGTACAATAACTGGCACACAGTGTGGGGTACGTCGCATAGCTCTTGCAACGCTCTGGGCAAATTTCACCCAGACTGGTCGAAAAGTTAATTAATCACACACGACATGCAATGCGGAAGTTGCAGTCCACTTTTCAGCGTGGTTGGCAGATCCGCCGAGTCATCCACCAAGAATCACCATCAGCTCTACATTCCGTAGAATTCCATCTGGGCCCGCACGGCTCTCCAAGGGAAAGACTCCCATAAAAAGGTCTGGATGCGGGAGGTTATTACGTTAAGTTAGTTTATTCCGGGGGTGTACAACAACTGTGAAAGCCGAGAACTCCTTACCACCACGGATGAGCCGAAACCTGAATGGCACCGGATGATGTTGATATCACCGTAGGTTAGCGGTTACACACGTCTATCCCGATGGTCCAGTCGTCTTGCGCGGGCTGGCTTCCACGCCAGTGATGCTCCTGATTCCCAATTTTTCACTACTTTTATACTACTCGTGATGTCAGAGACAGGCGCCTCAGCCAATCAGCGGCCGAGCAGTAGCCAATCAGCGTGCAGCCAGAAGTGGTGACATTGCTATCACGTACACAGAGCCGTCCTTATTTATGTATACGTACACGCGACAACGACGTCAAGAGAAATATTTTGAAAATAATTTAACGGGATTTTCGACGATAACTCAACCATTTCTGGGCCGATTTTAATAATTTAAACAGTTCTGAAATCCTTGATTCATTCTGGTCTTGATTGGTACCAAAAATAACAAGGATGATATGGGTAAAGTCGTTTACGAGTACCCATTCTGTACACTATAAGCAAGCACTCGCTTCCAATCTGAGACGTGTTGTCAGGGAAGCTCTGACGTGCGCGCATGTGCACCACGTGGTTTAACGGACTTAGCCGTTTCTAACCAAAACCTCTCTCATAGGGCTTATATACGCATACTATCCTGCCCCCGGAGGGGGGAGGGGTGGGGGTGGGGGGGGGGGGTCCGTGCTTGGAGTGAATCCGGAATGGCCGTTCCGTACCCAGCTTAGCTGGGATAGCCAGTACCCATCCGGTCGATCCGTGCTACACCAAGTCACCGGCGAAAATCCACTTCTCTCTAGCATTGAAAACCGCCTTCATCAATTCTACAAACATGAAGCCGACACCTCCAGAAGTGGGGGTCTCCTATCAATGCGCCACTGGATATCCTAATGTCAACAGCGACATATCGAAGTCCTTAACCATTAACAGCTTTAAAGGGAACCACCAGACTATCTACATTACTTTATATAAAATAAATCTCGAGACCGTCCCGTTTTCAAAAATATAATTGTAATCTCTGTGCTCAAATTAGAAATATTTATTTTCGTTATTTAAATATGTGATACATTAGTTAAAGTTCTCTTCCCTGATGAGGCATATGACGTCATAGGTTGAACGTTTTTCTCGCGGTCATCCAACGCTATCGCAATGAAATTATGAATTATATTTTATAAAGGTGTTCTCTGCAGCAGTGTTAGGAATATAGAAACTATATTTGCGAAAATGTTGAAGAATATATAATAACAGTCCTGTGTCTGATTTCTCTGACTGTGACGATTTTGACGCCAATTTTTTATCTTGAGATAAATGAATGACGCGATAGTTGAGGTATATCAGTACAATTACCACTTTTGAATCAACACTCTTACTGGCGCTACGGCAGATAATGTTATTAAAGTTTCATCTATTAATATGAGAGTTTAAATAGGTCTTGCATACATTCCATTACATATTGAGGTACTTATATTGTCATACTAGCCTCAAAACTTCATGAAATATTGTAATATTCATGTAATAGGCAGACAGCTTCATAGAAACTGGCCATCTTAAGGCTCGGCATCTAATGTATGAAAACAACAAATGTATTCCATACCTTTGCGATAGAGTGATACACCTCTTAATCTCTTCAATCTGTACATATACACCTGTGCAAAAGTTAAGCACCACCCTATTTTTACGCACATGCGAGGGTATATTCATGTGCTATGAAGAAAGCAATAGCATAAACATTTATGTACCCATCCATCTTAGTGCAAGAGGTAATAATGCAACTAGAGGAATGCTGATTATGATGGTGGGGAAACACTGTATGTTTTTGTTTGAACTTGAAAACGAGGCCTGAATATGGTTACGTTGACACAACTGACAACTATTGCCCTACAGTTGACACACGTGGCTAGATTGTCATTAATGGTGTCTGAAAACGAAGTTTAACATCTGTGCACGAGTTTGAGACTGTCATTATTAATACCGGGTATATCCACCTTGTGCCTGGATGACGGCCTGGACACGACGTCTCATGCTGGTCACCAACCGACTGATACGCCATTGTGGTATTCGTTGCCATTCAAGATGGAGTGCGTCTGTTAATTCCTGTATGTTCTGCACAGGAGGATCCCTCCTTCTCACCATGTTTCCCAGAATGTCCCAGATATGCTCAATAGGGCTCCTTGCTGGCCATGGTAGGGTTTTGATGGCATTCTGGCGGAGGTATTCATGCACAGCTCTAGCACGATGTGGTCGGGCGTTGTCATCCATGAATATAGGGTGGGTTCCAGGTGCATGATTTACAAAATGAGGGACCACAACTCTATCCAGTATGGAATCTTGATATCTTTGTCCATTTAGTGTTCCAGGTACAGTCAACAGATCCAGCTTACAATCAAATGAGATGCACCCCCATATCATAACGGAACCTCCACCAAATGGAACTTCTTCCATGATGTTACGTTGGTCGTACGCCGTGCGTCTGGACCTCCATACACGAGTTCGACCATCTGTGGCATGAAGCAGGAACCGACTTTCATCGGACCAGTGTACCCGTCTCCAGGATCTCATGTTCCAGTGTCTTCTTTCGTTGCACCACCTCAGACGCTCCTCTTTGTGGTGTGCAGTGAGGAGAGGACGTCTGACAGATCTCCTAGCTTTCATGCCAGCAGCATACAGTCTCCTTTTGACGGTAGACATTGACACTCTATTGCGCGTTTCCCATTGCTGGCCGAGCACTCTGCTGTTGGTGAATGGAGATCTCCTAACAAGGCGTACTAGGGCTCGATCATCACGGGCAGTAGTCTTCTTCGGTCTTCCAGATCTAGACCTGTCCTTCACCTCGTTAGTTTGCCCATGTTTTGCAATCAAACGACTGATTACAGTATGGTTAATGTTCAGCTGTCTGCCAATCTCTCTGCATGACATACCAGTGGTATGCATGCCTATGATTTGCCATTTCACACGATCACTTAACTTTCGTCTTGCCATAGCGGTTCACAATCAAGAGCTAATTCTCTCTCTGTACAAATAAACCACGGTCATGAACACAAAATTCCTAATCTTGTCGCCTAAATCTGTATGTAATGTTCTACACCTCAAACTGGACTTTTACATAACTGAACACGTGTGCTGTTTCCCGCCACGCACGGACATCAAGCGGCGTGAAGTCATGCATGCATGTGCATTTCGTACTTGGAATTATGTCAGCTAACGCGGGGACAAAACGTATGGCAGCCTAGTTGTACCATCATGTTTCTACGTTCTATTGTTTTTGCTGGTGCTTAACTTTTGCACAGGTGTATATATAAATTCTGTCGATAGCATTATCACCGATAGAGATATCACCTTCCAAATGCACGCACTCCTGTCTTCAGAGTGCCGTTATCATGGTTGTTGTCGGATGGGATTCAACCTATGACGTCATAGGTGTAATTAACTGCAGAAAAATATATTAACTATAGCGTTTTCAACACCATTTTAGTCGGATTTATATATAAATGTCGCAGGAAAGTTTTTCACAGGAGCTTAAATATGGGCTCTACGATAAAACTGCGCGTTTTATGCAAACGATGCTCACCCTTCTTGTGTCCCCCTTTAATGTTGAAGGCATACGGGGTATTGCCCCTTATTTACAGCAAAATTGCTCAGTATTCTGAGATTTCTTACTGTCAGGAGTACTTTCTCCGAGACTTTGAAAAAGCTGAAAAGGCACAATACTTATCCGAGTTTAGCTATTCACGTCGGTCGATCGACGCTAATTTACCTAGCTGCAATTTTCAAATATCATGCTGTCATGGATGGATCTTTATTCGCTGGAAAAAGGAGCTCGACAATATACGCTTTCCTTTAGATGATGGGAACACTCGTGTAATTGCTAATGAACTGACCCAATCACGAAAATCTGTGCTTCTTTTTAACAGCTATTCGAACGTGGCTGTATGATGCAAAAATTGTATCGATATACTGCACACTATGACCACTAAATTTACCCAGAGAGTTGTTTTAGCGGGAGAAGTGAACGCGACTTTTCAAGAGCAGAGAAATAACAGATCTGAAGAACTCCTAAACACTCTCTAGTGAATGTCTATCTTCTGTACCAGACATTCCCAGTCAGGCAACACACAGTCATGCAGGAAATTGATTACAAATCGATCATTTCCCTCCCCATGATCCGTCACTGCACTTCTTTTGAATCTACAGATGGCAGCAAAAGGAGACTGTAATACGTCTACTCATGTGTTGATTGTTTCTAACCTTCGTATGTCAATGGATATGCCTTCCCTGTATAAAACATTCAGGCTACTATGGACATTAATCGAGTTATCAGTGTATGCATGCTTGATACAACAGAACCCTAACATTGCTAATGTTATGCAATCATTAAATGTAGAAGGGCTTAGCTAGAGGCCACCCAGGCAGTAGGTCCACGCAAACAACTCAGAATTAATGGCGTCTCCAAAGGTTGATAATCTCCTTAGCAAAGGCAAGCAGCTCTACGTTCAGTGACTGGATAACCACGGTCCCTAGCATCCCATCTGCCAACTACGAACAGGCGACTCCGTTCCAAGCTTAGCAAAGATGTAGACAGCGGGAGGACCTCCCACAATAGGGCAGTAGGAGCATGCAAGATATCAATAAAAGCAAATTCTACAAACATATTTACCCCCACCAGACAGCACAGTATAAGCACTGGCTGTCTATCACTAGGGGCAAGGCTATCTATAACCCCATAAATTACTGTCAATATCTGGCCAAACTCTACGATGAGCGTACTGTTCTTTCAAATTACCAATACCGTGAACCTAATCATATGAATAAATTGGATTCAGACCGTCAGTTAATACATGAAATATGTCATTCCAATGAGCAACTATGTCCACGTATTACTGAAAACGAGGATAGGTGATCAATATGTAATTTACACACGCACGCACGCACGCAAGCACGCACGCACGCACGCACGCACGCACGCACGCACGCACGCACGCACGCACGCACGCACGCACGCACGCACGCACGCACGCACGCACGCACGCACGCACGCACGCACGCACGCACGCACGCACGCACGCACGCACGCACGCACGCACTCACGCACGCACGCACGCACGCACGCACGCATCCACCCACGTGCGTGCGTGTGACTGTGTGTGTGCGTGCGTACGTGCGTGCGTGCGTGCGTGCGTGCGTGCGTGCGTGCGTGCGTGCGTGCGTGGGTGGGTGGGTGGGTGCGTACGCACGCACGCACGCACGCACGCACACACACACACACAGTCAGACACACACAGTCACACATACGCACGCACGCACGCACGCATGCACGCACGCACGCACGCACGCACGCACGCACGCACGCACGCACGCACGCACGCACGCACGCACGCACACATGCAAGGCCGATCTACACATCTGATCTACGCTATGGATAGCTTTACCGGTTACCCCTGTCTGACAAATCGATTTGATTTCATTATGACCTTTAACAAATACCAGAGCTGATCAAGACGGGCATGATTTATCCAGTTTTTTAGAAATTCAAAGACTCAACAACTCCCAGTAACTACTGTGGCAACACTTTCGCATCCCTTATTGAAAATGTGTTCGACCACACCATTTTAAATTGTATAAGAAAGCGGCTGCCTCAGAGTCAGTCACGCATGTCGCCACAAAAATGGCGAGCCTTGCCCTCTCAGGGACTGCGCATGATATCGCTAGAAAGAAATGCCTCTATACGCATGGCTTTCCTTAACTTGCAACCCGCTTTCGATGTTGTGAACCACGGGTTCTTGAAAGGCCACCTATACGAGCAGAGTATTAACCTGTATATCCTACAAAGTGTCGATCTCCTGCACTCTGGGCATATTTCCCAGAGTCAAGTAGAAAAACGGCTTAAATCCATCATGTCCCACCTTACAATGAGTTCATTAAGGTGGTACCTTGCCTCATAGCCTTTACAATTCATGCATTAGCAACGTACTTGTGCAACTAGAATAGGGGCAATTCATTGATACCAACTCCACCCGGTGTGCTATGGTTGCTGATGATGTGAACCTTGTCCGCAACTCGGTAAGTGTATTTCAATGTATGTTGAACAGGACATTTACTTACTCAGCTAGAGAACGGTTTCTCATATACCCTGAAAAAACCTCTGTAATATGTGTGCATTCGCCAAAATATCGCAACGAAGTGATCTCTGACTGGTATCTTGGTGATACTGACGTTTCACTCCCATGGCTGGCTACCTAGATCGGTCTAATGTTTAGCTCTAAAGATGAAATATCTATCACGATTGAAAATATAATATCTCTGGCGAGAAGTACATTATATAGCCTCTTTAGGACTGGGCTTCATGACTCCAATTGTATGGCACCAAGCCTAAAACTATCTAACAAGCATGCACTACCACGCCTTCTCTACGGGATAGACGTATTTATACTCAAGCAAACACACCTGAAATGTCTAGAGAGATTTAATCTGCAAATGGTGCGTATAGTTCCAACTCTAGTTACGCACACAGCGAAATGTGTAACTTTCTTATTGTTTGGGATCAGGCCCATCACTGCTTCTCTACATCGCCAAAAAAATAACTGTTTTGGAACAGTATAAGCTGTCAAAACATTACCCTATATGATATCATGCTGCACCAGTTAGTTATTTGTTCCAGTGCATCAAGAAGCTGGTCCCTGTACACTAACAAACCTCTATCTCAATATAACCTTCCTCCCATAGCTCAACCACTCAACCACATGCCCGGTAAGGAGGCATGGACATCTGCAATTTCTGAATACAGGGACGGTAGCCTTCGGGAAGAGTGCAGCAAAAGGCACTCTAGAGTCCCTTAATTTAGCCGTTCTGGCTATCGGTAAAGTCCATATATCGACCGAGACAGTCTCAAACAACACTATAAATGGCAAAAGATGTTTTATTTAATCTCGTCTTTTAACTAGAACAACCTCGTCTTTAACCCATCTGTCAACGTTGTCAGAACGCCCCTGATGCCTGCATGCTTTACCCTGTGTCGAACTCAGGCAGTCTGAACAAACAGCGTATTATTTCCACATTAAATACATTAATATGCAATTTTATAGCACCCCCCCCCCCACATTTAAACCTTCAAACTCAGCTTATCATTGACTGTAATGTTCTAGCGGAATAGGATTTCCTTCCGAATGACGGCATCTTGATCTGCAATATTGAGCATCGCAGCAGAAGATTAGTCTACAGCATACACTGTTGCAGAAGTTACATTTCTAACATTTCTAACTATAATTTACTTTAGATCGTGATAAAGCATTGTCTATCGTTTCTTAGTGATGTGACAGATGTGTAGAAGTCGATGTGTCGGCTAAATGATCGGATAATGACCAGGTTGGCCATTAAGTGAAGGATACATGTCAGGTATCCCGCAAATAATTGGACAATGACAGTATATTGTTGTTTACAAAAGTAGAGTGTTATGCAAGATCGTCTCGTTAGCTATCAAAACAATGCCATATGGACCCTTATTACACATTTGCGATGGCGCATTAAATTGATTAATAACCTCTTAATGGCTAAATTTCTTATTGAAGTGAATGTGCAGGTCAAGAGAATACACTGTTTGAGAATTTACCACTGGAATGAGTGGCTCGCGTACTGGGCCGGTCATTCCAATGTTAAATTTGAAAAGAATATCAAGACCCCTAGAGAGACTGGTTTTGGTCGGCTACGTCATGAGTTAAAAATATGGGACCATTGTGGAGAGACAGAAACATAACGCGGTAAAACATGTAAACATCACTTCTAAGGATAAATGCAAATTATGGCATTGGGAAGATTGCTTCAATGCCCAATTAGTCATTCTATAAATTGGCAAATGCTGGCCTAAACCAAAGTCTTTAACTAGTTAAATGGACCAAATCATAGACTCTCCCAGTCTCACTAACCATTAACACTTGCTAGTAGCCTCATCTAGCGATAATTTGTGATTATAATACACATAGAATGGATTGGGGAAGGGGAATGTTTTGATAGAAAGTATTTGCGTGGACACGAAACATGCCATGCGAGAAATGGATGGTCACGCTCAGCAACTGATCAGGCACGCGGCACAGAGGAGGGGCTTTATAGTTCGATATCAAATTAACAAAATATTTTTAATAGCTAGAAATAATCGTGTATAGAAAGAACTCATATTTTCGTAGAATCGCATATGTTGGCGACGTACGTGAAGTATCTTGAATTAATTCTAATCAGCGGTTTCACATGGATGGGATAGGGCGTTGAATGTGTGCCTTCGAAATAATTACGTGTGTGCTACATCACAAAAAGATATACATTTTTTTAAACTCTGAACATTCGGACGTTGTTAGATCCACGTTAATACGTGTGTGTATGGTGCCTTTATGTGCACGATTGTGCTTGAAAGAAGACACATTGACGCATACTCTGTCAATTTAATACGACCTGAAACAAGTGTCACTGTAATGGAATACATACATTGACTCGGATCAATGAAAGCAACGGCGCTGGTGATATGTGCGAGAGGGGGGGAGGCTGGTTGGCCTGCTATGGTTGGGTGTTAGTGTGAGGGTGAGGAAGATCAAATAGCATTGCTTCATTGCCGCTAGATTACTATGTCCAATACAGCCGCATCTCTGTGTTGTTTATATAACACCTTGCTTTCTATCTAGAACATATTTCAAATTGTTGAAATAAATGTTCTGTTGCAAAATTATTTGCTGGGCATCTGTTTCAACCTTTTTCCAGTCAAGTTCTGTTCGAGGTATTTAACAATTCTAGAGAAAATATTCCGAGCTTAACCTTGTTATACTGTGTATTAAAAGTACTCTCTATATACGACTGTATGTTTAACTGTAGTTTGAATTAAAAGAATAGCTACGTAAGACACCACATGCATTCAAAATAATAAGCGTCAAACATAATTAACATACAAATTTCTTCTGTTTTGAGTTCATTGGGTATCGTAAGCAAAACAGTTAAATACGATATAGCAATCAAACAGAGATCGTGCGACTATCTGTGAGATCTGAATCAATATTAACACAAGGAATGTAGAACAGACGCCAATATTATTATAAGTGCCATTTTCCAATAGAAAATACAGGGTCCAGAATAAGTTACAGTAAACCATGTTTTAAGCGACTACGTTATGGAACACAGTCACTGTGTTACGATAAACAGGCGGTCTCTAAATACATGTAACTTGATAAATGATATGCCGTGTGAATGCAAACGATGCTGGTTCTTTAACATAGGTGGTCATTCGCCAATCGGAAAGAGCCCCTAATACTTTTGCATCCAAAGTCATGTGAACCCTTGAGAAGGTTTGACTAATCTCTGAGAATTTCATTGATTCAATCAGGCATGTAGAGCGAGGAGTGTATGTTGCGTGTGCGCATGCCTGAAAACATGCCGTTCCTAAAATATGTCTCATCTTGTGGCCAATGAAATGCATTTCATACGACAACCATTATTGTATCACACATTTTAATCCATTTGTAAATTAAAAGACATTATAAACAAAGATTGTACAAAGACATAATTCTCTCTCGGCTTTTTGGACATTTCGTTTCAAGACCAAAGTTGGAGATTTCTAGATTGGTTGGAAAATGATACTGTTCTCGTGTTAATGTTTAAGCAAAATGGTATCAATTCTTTCTCAGATATAGCTGCAGACAGATTAATATACACACAAACAGACAGACAGACTGAAATGCAACGCCCTATTTCCCATAGAGGGCCTAATTACTATGGGCGGGATCAACTGGGCGAGTATCGCTAAGAATGAACATCTATTGGCCAGTCTAACACGCCATTCTCTTACTACGAAGATAGCGCGGTAGACTGGAAAATCGTAAACTATTCTTGAACATAGCTGGCCAGTAGAACGAATTCAAACCTCAGATTTAACTAACCTTCAAAATTAAACAACAATACTTTGTTTTGTTTGTATGCTTGCAGGAGAAAAACATTTTACACTGTGATAAATTGCATAGAGGACTTACGCTATGAGTGTCGTCACAACACCCGGGAATTAGAACGATTGAAGCTATACATAGACACTAGAGCCATCAAGCGAGCAGTAGATGACCTATGCCAAGGGGTTGGTTGTGAGTGTCCTTAGCGATTATGTTTATGCTTCAATTAATCACTTACAGATGGAACAAGTATTTGTTCCAAAACCGAGTAAACAGCTCAGCTGGTATCGTACATTACTTGACCGATACTGGACCAAGACCGGGTCAATACAGTCCGGGTTGGCCCCGTATCTGCCCAGTATTCTTTGTTACCAGGGTCCAGTTACCCGTTATAGATACGGTCAAATGTATAATATAGTCACCCTGGCAATTCTACGTGCAGCATTTGTTGAATCGTACGCCCCTGTAGTGAAGTGCAGAGACATTTACTTTGGTAGAAATCATATTTTGGCAAAATGAAATATTCAGAACGTCTTCAAGCGAATACGCGAAAATCAGCCATAGACGATTACTTACACGTTTAGCCATAATTCCCACATATGTTTCTTCAAGGGCTGTTTAAGTAACTGTACACACGGGCGCACGCACGCTCATAAACGTACGCGTACGTATGCACGCACGTGCGCGCACGCACGCACACAGAGCTTGCCCCATCTCCGAATGGCGTATGAACCACAACCCAATGGGCCATCATACTTGTAACCAGTTTCCATTGTTCCCTTTGTGCCGCGTAACTTTGTGTGTGTTTTCAGCCATGAAGAAACACGCAGAATGCATGCAGGCACAGCTGGTCAAGGTTCGTCCATGTCTAGATAATCTCGTGGAATCATTTCAACATCGGCATCGATTAGCAATGGGAAACGAAACACAGATAATTCAGAGTTATTGCAGGTAAGCGTCACTCCGAGATTATGCATTTGATAATAGGTGTGGTTTCATAACATTGATCGGATTTCCTGCTTTAATAAAAGTGATGAATCTAGAAGACAATTTAAATTAATTGCTCCTCTATTTGTTCAGTGGTATGATGCCAGGGGAGATAGAGCACTGTTTTTCTAAGAGGTGTATGCATGGTGGTCTGTCACTCCCTGGGATTCAATTGCCTTTTCTGCATTTCACTATGAGTTGATGAATCCAGTTTCTCACTCAATCATATGACGTCACAATCAACTATGCCACTTGCGGGCTGAAGTTATAATAAGTTACGTTATGAATGACGCGATTTAATAGTCAGACAAGTTGTACGAATTGCATTTCCTACTATTTAATAAACATTAGTTTGACTATCTTGAAACTAATTTGACTAGGCGCTGTTTCTGCCATAGGCAAGTTAGTTTCAAAATATTTGACAGCTTATCTGTATAGTCTTCACTATTTGAGATTCAGAGAGTTCAGGGATCTATTGATACCAACACGAGAAACGTGCGGGCGGAGCTTAGTTAGAGATAGTTCGGGCATAGCCAAAACTGGACTCTTATATTATAGTTTCTGAAAGATGATAATGGTGTTTGATAGGACACTATGAATTCTGAGAATGCTTCATTTTTAGCTCATCTGGCCCAAAAGGCCAAATGAGCTTATGCGTAGGCCCCAGTGCTTCTATTCGGAATTTTGATCCCTCAATTCTTTGGGTGAAAATATGAGATTTTATGAAAAATGTACCAGAAATTGTCAAATTGCTACTTCTTACCATTCTGACCGATTTCAACCAAATATGGCTAAAAGGATCCTATGGTCATAGGCTCCAGAAACTCCATACGGAATTTTGATTCATCAATTTTTGGGGTGAAAGTCTTAGATTTTGCAAAAAAATTTACCGGAAATTGTCAAAATGCTTCTCCTCCTTACCATTCCAAGCGATTTCAACCAAATTTGACTGAAATGACCTTAACGTTGTAGGCTTCACAACTTCCATTCGGAATTTTGATTCCTCAATTTTTGGGTGAAAATCTTAGATGTTATGAAAAATGTATCGGAAATTGTCAAATTGATTGTTCCCCTTACCATTCTAATCGATTTCAACCAAATATGGCTAAAAGGACCCTATGGCCGTAGGCTCCAGAGCATCCATTCGGAATTTTGATTCGTCAATTTTTAGGGTGAAAATATTAGATTATTTATGAAAAATGTATCGGAAATTGTCAAATTGATTGTTCCCCTTACCATTCTAATCGATTTCTAACCAAATATGGCTAAAAGGACCCTATGGCCGTAGGCTCCAGAGCATCCATTCGGAATTTTGATTCGTCAGTTTTTAGGGTGAAAATATTAGATTATTTATGAAAAATGTACAGGAAATTATTCTCCTTACCATTCTGAGCGATTTCAACCAAATTTGGCTGTAAAGACCCTATGGTCGTATGCTCCAGTACCCCCATTCGGAATTTTGCTCCAGTTTTTTGGATGAAAATCTGTGATTTTATGAAAAATGTACAGGAAATTGTCAAATTGTTACTTCTCCTTACCATTCTGTCTGATTTCAACCACATTTGGCTGAAAGGATCTTATGGCGATAGGCTCCTGAATATCTATTCAGAATGTTGATTCATCAATATCTTGGGTGCAAATTTTAGATTTAAAAAAAAAAAAAATGTCAAATTGCTGCTTCTCCTTACCATTCTGAGCGATGTCAACCAAATTTAGCTGAAATGGCCCTATGGCCCTATCCTCCAGAAAATGCATTAAGAATTTAGATTTGTCAATTTTTTGGGTACAAATCTTAGATTTTATGAAAAATGTACCGGGAATTGTCAAATGGCTTCTTCTCGTAACTATATTGACCGGGTTTAACCAAATTTGACTGAAAGGATCCCATGACCATAGGCTCTAGAACACCCATTCATAATTTGTATTCTGATACATTTTTGGGGTGATAATCTTTTATGAAAACTTTACCGGAAATTGGCAAATTGCTATGCCTTCTTAGCTGCTTGACATATTTTAACCAAATTTCGCTAGATGGATTCTATGGTGGTAGGCTCTGGAAATTATATTCAGAATTTTGATTGATCAATTTTTTGAGTGAAAATCTTAGATTTTATGACAAATTTGCAAGAAATTGTTAAAACGTTGCTTCTCCTTAGTCGCTTGACATATTTCAACCACATTTGGCTAGACTGAGCCTATCATGGTAAACTCTAGAATCTCTATTCAGAATTTTGATTGGTCAATTTTGTGGGGGACCATCTTGGATTATCCTAGAATTATCAATCATATCTATTTAAATCCAAATGGTTCAAATGCGAACGGTCCAGGTGTGCACCACAGGCCCTTGGGCCTCTTGTTTAAATAGTGCATCACATTTTATCATATTATTTATCCAGTTTCATTATGGGGTTATTTTCAGAAAAATAAAAGATTGGTTCTGTCAAATTGCCTGGTTATTATTGTACCAATATACACATTGTTCCATCGCAATTCAGAGGGTGTAACCTCAGCATAACAGTGAATTATTTGTCACTCAAACTTGTTATTGTTCTGTGACACCATAGAGAAGCTATTCTGTTATATTTTAGCTTATTGCTTCCGTTACACCAACGGCCGCCTCAGAGATACTTTGCTAATATATAAGCTCTCTCATTTTGGTAACCACGGCCATAAGTTCAGGATTTAAGTTGCATTACTAAGTATCGAATTTTATAATAAATGCTTAGAACCTATTTACCTTGAATGCTGCGGTTGCGTGGACAATATTTTCGATCGCCATGATATCTCGTTGAGCCTAGAAAACTCAAGCTGGCCAAAACCGACTTCTGCAGTGATCTTTAGAATTGTCCATTTGCAGAAGAAGAACATTAGATTTCCGTTTAGTTACTACTGGAATGGCTGATCGCTGACAGAGCCTGTACTTTCACGGGTAAATTGTCAAAAATAGTTTTCTCTTGCGCAGCACATGGAGATTTTTAATTAAAAATACTGACATATTCTTGAACATATTTGTGCATTAACGGATTAACTGAGGATGACTTGGTAGTATATGGTCGATGCTTACACATTTAGTTTTCATCTGGACGGAGCGGAGCAGCCTCTGATAGTAATGTATTGTAATGCACACATGGAATAGACTAGCTGATTAAGCTCCAATTCAGAAATCCAGTTGCACCGTCAATCATGCCATAATCAACTGAGAGACGTCATAATCAATTACGGCATGAATTACCCTTAGCATTTCGACAAGAGGTACACATTGTGTGTCGGTTATATTTAATTAATACACATTATGTAGCATATTTTGAAACTAATTTGGCGTGGCGATATTGCTGGAATAGGCAGCAGCAACACGAAGCCAAATTAGTTTCAAAATATTCTACAGCTTACCTGTATATTTTTCTTGAATAAATCTATAGATTCAAAGAGTGCAGGGACAGGGTGATCATAACACGGGAAAATCACGGGTTGGGCTTAGCTAGAGATGGGCGGAGCATATATTAAAATTGATTCTTGAATTGCTTTCCTCTAGTACCGTGAACTCCGAGATGGCAGACCTATTCTGGTCGGACACCATATCTATTTTGTGAGCGTTGACGTAAAATTTCTATGATTTTACAATTGTCTTTTTGCCTGAAGAAACTGACGGTTAGGCAATTTGTTAGGCTCGTGGTGGAAGATTGACTCGTTGATTGAAACGTTGCTGGTGGCGCCGGCGGAACAGCTGTAATAGCGCACTACGCCGCCGTGCCAGGCGGTTTTATGAGCCTGCCCAATACTAGATGATGTTAATATGGACACATGTTTATTAGATTCAGAGCAAGATATTCCACCTTCTTCTGTCATTTTACCCATCGCCATTAATAATCATAACAACGTGAATGAGTTTTGCTTAAATTTCGCTCGCGTGATGGGGGATGTTAGAGTTACTGAACGTGATCTGAACGTGGACGTTGGGTTCACTAGCAACGCGTGTGCACCCTGTGTTAGTAAAGACGTTACACAATAATTTGACTGATGATCGTTGCTATCAGTAAATATTTGAACTGATTCTTTAGCATAGTCATCTCAGTAATCTTGTCTTGACTCACCGAAGAGAGATATAATCATGGAGGGCGCATCCTATGTGAGGGAATAATAACCATGGTAATGACTAGGAGTAAACTCTTCGTCTGTCTGGACGTTTGATCACATTTCGCATAGCTAATGTGCAGAGGTTTAACTACAATCTCAGCTGGCGTGTAGATGTTTATCCAGGGAATGACTTCTATAGATACGTCTAGAGAGTTCCTATTAGGCTATCAATCATCTTGTTCTGACATAGGCCAATGCCACCTGCTCTCGTCTAAATATTCTTCATCCATTAATAAGCTTCGTTATTTTAGTCGGTGGCTCAGTGTCTCGGAAACGACGTGGCTAAATACTATCAGCTTTATTATTATCTGTTTTCGTTTGTGGCAGAAATGAACCCACCTTAACGAGAAAGTTAAATGGAGATATTTGAGGAAATCATTGGGACTATGCCTACAGTTTGTATTCGAATGTTGGTATCTGCCCTCTGTATCAAACACTAGTCAACTCTGTAATTTAGTCCAGTCGCATTGAAGCGTGCTATAATCACGTCTGCACACCATAGGCGATTGATTAATACTCAACTTTATGCTAGTAGTGAAGTATCTTTCTGCCCTGACTTTTGATCATATCACGGACACACCCAGCACTCAGTTTTAATTGCCATCTCCTCTGGCTTTTCTAGGTCTCTTCAGGGACTAACTAGGCATCCATAGCTGCGTCTAGAGTGTTCCTACTAGACGATATATCAACTCCAATTGGCATCCGTTAACGCCATGTGCCCTCTTCAGTATCCATTGATAAGCTTTGATATGTGCTGTGTGTGAGGTAGTCTCACGATAAGGATATAGGTAATGTTTTTGTCCCGCATGCCATCCTACAGTTGTGATCCGACCAGCTTATGCATTGGTCAACTCCTAGATAGTACAATCGGCAATGGTGGGATAGTAACCAGCAATTGAATTTTGAAACCGATTTTGGAGATGTTCTATGCTCAAAGAGTCCTTATGGAAACTATGGAGATTTTTTGAGTCTGGGTGTTTGAACTGGAGCGGCCTATGTTCTATTTAACAGATTAGCACCTCGGAAGGAAGTCACGATGGGCATGCCTGTTGATGCTAGCAGGGTAAAGTTCAAAGGCACAAACTAGTTAAAATTGTTAGTTTTCGCGTTAGGCAGATATGAATTTACCGTAACCAAATATTACATGAACATAGCACATAATACCAATGGACCTGTCACGTTGTACCTATGCTCCGCCCATCTCTAGCTAAGCTCTACACAGACTTCGCCTGTGTAGGGATCGATAGATCCCTTAAGTCAGTTTCCAGAAAACTACAGGTAAGCAGTTGGATATTTTGAGACTAATTTGAGTGGGTGCCTATGGTAGCAACATCGTCCAGTCAAATTAGTCTCAAAATGTTCAACAACATGTTTGTTAAGTAGTAAAGACATACAATTCGTACAACGTGTCGGCGGCCTAATAAGCATTTAATACGGGTTAAATTGAGCCATTCGTGCTGTAATTGATGATAAACATCGCATAGTTGATTACGAAGTCATAAACACGGACTAGTAGTTGTTGTACGAATTGTATGGCTTTACTTTTTAATAGACATTATGTCGAATATGTTGAAACTCTTTTGACTGGCCGCTGTTGCTGCCATAGGCAACAACAGCGCCCAGGCAAAATACTTTCAAAATAGTCGAACAGCTGACCTGTATAGTTTTCTGTAAATGTATAGTCAGTGAGATGTGAAGCTTGGCTAAAAATTGGCGGGACATAGCTAAAGCAGGATTGCTCCATTTTCTAAAGAACACACAGTCAGACATAAGGTTACTTAGAAATGTGTTCTAATTATTATTATTATTATTTTTATTTTTTTTTTTTTTTTTTTTTTCCAGTTTAATGAAGCAAGCCTACTCATGTCAGAACACGGCAACCCGGTTAGCGTGTGGTCCTGAGCCTGCCTTGTTTCAGAAGCGTATTATGGAAGCTTTTTTACCGCCTCCTTGTTCCCCCGTGTCTCAGAGTGTAGCGGCCAGGCTTACAGGCCTGACCATACATAGACTCATTAATACACTACAATTAGTGGATTATATCATGTGTTTTACTTGCATAGTTATGCAGTTAATAGGTTGCAATTTCTACAGATAATGTTTGCTCGTAGTGCATAATCATGTCTGCTAAACATCAAGCAATTTGTGATTTCCATTGAACCAGCCAAGCATCTATGTTCAATATTACCACATTGAATCCTGGAATTCATGTTCTAAAACACGCATGCCCGGATGTAGCATTGATGGTGACCTATTATAAAACAAGCATGCCGGAATGCTGCACTGTTGGTGACGACAGCAAATTCCTGGAAAGTTAGTGCCAAATATTCAACACAATAGCATACAGTTTCGCATCGGTTTTCTCCGGATTGGCAGAGATATGGATTACATGACGCTGATGTCCATGATATTGAAACACGGGGCATGGTTATGGACATGATTTGGACAAACCAGTTGTAATTCAGGTACTTGAATAACGTCTAGAACGCTGACACATATTATAACTATGTCTCCAAGTTATCTGATACGTTAAATGTGGCGAGGTACTCATGTTTATCAGGAGCTCTACTACATGATGACGGCAGTGGTATAATGTAACGCACATGACACGTGACTGGGCTGGGACTTTTTGCGCATCATACAATACTGCTTTATCCGATGTACACGAATCGTACAGATAACGCATTGTGATATATATTGCTCAGCTCATTGGTATTATAAAAGGTCCTGTAGACCATAGCAGTATTGGTAATGGTGGTGATGGTACTTGTGTCTTGTGGACGTGGTTGTGGTGGTGGTATATCATGTGGTGGGTTGGTACTGGTGCCTGGAGTTGTGCTTGCAGTGATGGTGACGATGGTGATGATGGTAACTACATAAAATAGCAGTGAACGCATATGCGGTAAGATGTGCTTACGTATTTACTAGGTCATGTGACATTTATATTTACTATTTATTTGGTGAGAAGATGATTTTGATTGAGTCATTATTGTCATCCGATATTTGCATTCAACGCGGTTAATTAATGAACACAAGTGTATATTGAACACGTGTTTGATTTAATCCAACCAGCTTATCTAAGCATATACATATTCATTTTAATTTATTTAAAATCTGAAAGTCAAAAATATAAATTTCAGACCAACCACATAAGTAAGCTGCTGACTCTTTTACAACTTCATTGACGAGAAGCAGTTTTTGCTTTTCTCTCAATTTTATTTTTTAAATACTCAACAAATATAGATTATGTCTCGTCTGTGCATTCGGACTGGCATATACGCATATCTATGCTGATATGCGGTGACAGGCTAAATCATCTGAGTTAAATTAAACAGGTACTTCAAAAAATATTCATCGGCACGCACTCCCCACCCACCCCCTACCAGCGTACACACACATGCATGCCTAACCGCACGCAAACGCACAACACATATATTGTGTTATTGTGTAGTGTGAAAATCGGGGAATAGTTAGCTGATTTAACTCAGTGTTTTGCATAAAGTCCATCATCGCAATCACATGGGTAAGAATTAGTCAAGCAATTATGCACTCCTTGATATAAAAAAAATATTTTGGAGCGTCCTGGGATTTAAGATGTGGCAGCATCGCCAGGTAGATACCTACGTGGTAATTGTCCTATATGGACAGAATCTATGTATCCGATTGGGTGATAGTGAGACTACTAATTAAGGTGTTTAAATATTTGTTTTTAGGGAATTTGAAGTCACTTTTCACATTTCCAATGGAGGATTGTCATAAGATAGTTTTCATTTATTTTCATATTTTGTCTTTGTGTTAATTTCATTGTGGTCCGCTGACACATTTTATTTTTGTGGCATGCAACTTTCAAATAATAAATCCGCCACGATTACCGCGTGGAACTACAAGTCATTCATTTTACTACACTCTAGGGAACAGCTTGTATAGTTCATGTATTCTGTGTTGGTGATTCTTTTTGTACAAATTGATCTATAATACTTTTGAAAAGGGCCGAACATAACCATAATAAAAATGTGTTATCGTCTGCTAGACTGTATATGCATATGCACATATATGTTATACGGTTATACAGACTACATGCAAACACATAATTTACTGAGTTGCTGCAAATATAAGTTTGGGTTATGTTTTATCTTCGCATCTGCTGCAAAGCTCTCATTAAACGTGGCATGGGAGCTTTGCATCAGATGCCAAGATAAAAATAATAACTTCTTCATGCAATCACAGGAATCCAAACTTGGAAGCGGATAGAAACTGAAAACTACAATTAACTTACCAAGTATGATGTATGATTGGGCAAACTGGAAGAAGGCCCAGTGGCAAAAATAGGCGTAATCAGTTACAACTAAACAAAGCTACACAGATGTGGTACTTCTCTTGATGATCTATCGGTTATCAGATAATAAGGTATATAACCTATATCATGGTTACGTTTCTGTCAGATCATTACCACAGTTCCAAGCTAAGCTACATTCTTCAAAATGATAGACAAATCACCAATTTTTTGTCAACTAATCAATATAACGAATCACCATTTTTATGGGTGCCATGTATTAATTTTAATAAGTATACATTTATCCTCCAAAATAGAGTTCAGTTTTGAAATGTTAGAAGCATGGCATCAGAACCAAGAGTCATATATATTTAGACACATACACCTTAATTCTAGCTATCATGCACGCTGATATAGACATAGTGATGTTTATATATTTAGACACATTTAGGCAATGCCCACAGATTTGAAATGTTCCGCAATACTTTACTCAGATGCATGCGTGTATACATACACACAGTTTGTCCGGCGCGCATACACAGCGGACATGGAGATGAGGTTATGCAGAGTCACTCATAAACAGAGCCACACCAACAGAGACAAGCACGCACGTATGCACGCACGCCCCCAAATATGCACCTACTCAAGCACGCGTGCATGCATGCACGTGTCTGTGTGTTCATGTATTTTCCTATAGTTTATTTATGATTTCTAACGCATATATGGCGCGCAGGATGGACAAATGTGCAATTAATAATTAACATAATCTGTTTACTAGAGTTATATATTATTTATTTATGAAAAATGTAAATAAAATCGTATTTTTAATATACCTTGATAAAATGGATTTTTATTATTAATCGCCATCTTTATCATCATAACAACAACAACAACACCACCACCACCACCACCAACAACAACAACAGCAACAACAACAACAACAGCAACAACAACAACAACAACAACAACAAGAGTACAAATAACAGCAGCCGCATCAGCCGCTACTGTCGCCGCTGCCTTAGCAGCAGCAAACGTAGTAGTAGTAGTAGTAGTAGTAGTAGTAGTAGTAGTAGTAGTAGTAGTAGTAGTAGTAGTAGTAGTAGTAGTAGTAGTAGTAGTAGTAGTAGTGGTGGTGGTGGTGGTGGTGGTGGTAGTAGTAGCGGCGGCGGCGGCGGCGGCGGCGGCGGCGGCGATGGCGGTGGCGGTGGCGGTGGCGGCGGCGGCGGTGGTGGTGGTGGTGGTGGTGGTGGTGGTGGTGGTGGTGGTAGTAGTAGTAGTAGTAGTAGTAGTAGTAGTAGTAGTAGTAGGCGCGGCAGCAGCAGCGGCAGTAGCAGGAGCAGCAGGAGCAGCAGCAGCAGCAGCAGCAACAGTAGTACACAATCTGAATAAAGGAAATCTATATTAAGCTGATCAGATTCTGCGAGCGTTGTACGAAGGCTTAGTGCCTCTATTTTAGCATGTAGTTTGAATAGACAAAACTCTCATCATAATTATGCAAACATTACGCAACGCAATATGGCCCTCTAACGCTTTAATGGCTCGGGATCGCACTCAATTGTACGATTGATTCCGTAAATGTCCATTCCAGGGACTACTAATTATGGTCTCTGTTCTTGGTCTCAGGCAATACATAGAATTAGAGATATTTATCAGAATCTTTGTAATAAACAAGTGCTGCTGCAATTCAATGAGTTTATTACTTTAACACCTATGACTCTCAAGCCAAACTATTACAATTGTTAACTTAAATTAGAGGATGAACTTGTCCAGTTTCGACAAAGACAGTGAGAGCGACATCATCCGCCGAAATTGTTTAAGAATGTACACCAGTTTCATTGCTATTGACACTAAAATAGAATATTGATGCCATAGTGGTAATGGTTAATGTATTGCCATGCCAAGCTGAGCAATAGCTTAACCCTGCCATGACACTGTCAACTTAAGAAGCTCAGCCACAAGATACAGATTAAAAAAACAATTGCAAAAACACTATGAATGCGACATAATCTAGATTTGACAAGACTCTAAAACACTTGAACAACCGCCACCCCCACCCCCCCCCCCCCACCATCCCACCTCCCCCCCCCCACACCACCCCCACCACCACGCACCCCACTCCCACCGCGCGCCTAACACCTCACTGCCCTTGTAGACCGGCCGGACCGCCTGCCCGACCGACCGCCTGACCAACCGATCGACCAACTGACCAAGCAACTGACTGACTGACCGAGTGACCGACTGACTGACTGACTTGCCGTCAGACCGACATACCGACCGACTGACTGACAATGTGACAGATTGATTGCAACCGAGCTACCGGCCGACCATCGGGACGACTGAGAGATTTAGTAGGGCGAATTCCAAGGCTATGTACGGGTGTATTTTCTGGCATCCCTATCACATGGTCACACATGGACCATCTTTGCTGGACAACATTTTTACTGACATGTTGGGTTGTACAAACGTAGTTTCTCGGCAATTGCATCTTTGTTCTACGTATCCACGGCTTTCAGCAGGATTCGAAAGCTATGTTCCCCATAACGAAGCATGCAGATATGTCTGCAGTACTGCAGAGGCGTGAGCGCAGGATTTTGCCTTTCCCCATTGTTCTACGTCACTATGTGGATCCTTATTTTCTTTAGCCTCAGGCTTTGTCAATGGTATATGTGGGTGAACTCTGATTTGGATTCATTCCTGAAGAGTTTCTCATTTTTAGTTTGCTTGCAGCTATTGGGAGTAATCAAGGTGTTTCCTTTCCTCATATACGAAGTCCACGTCGTCGATCTATTCTATCCGCAACAGATCCCGTTTGAGCAATGGGGTTCGGTCTTGTAGAATTTCCCACACTCCCACACATAATTCATTACTGCAGCAAGGTAACGTGTGCACAGGGGGCAGGCCATCTCCCTGGATTGATGTCTTAAATTCTGGAGACTTCACTATCCTGACTCGAACTCTCAGCTTGGTGTCTGCAAGTATAGTAGTCTTACATGTCGTAGCTCATCTTCATTGAAACTGGCCCGGTCTAGAACATCAAGGATCCTTGGGAGTTTAATTGTGTCGAAGTGTTGTGCCATTTTAATGCCCATTTTGTGGAAATCCCAATCGGTTGTCGCGACTCTAGGTGCAAGCTTTAGCCTCATATTAAGAAACTGAGAAAGTGTGATTATTGGAAAGTGATTCCTGATCTGGGTTGGCATGGCCGACAGTATGTAGATGATTCTACGTTGTAAAGGGAAAGAAATACGTTGATCAAATATATATGACAATATCCTGGCTTAGTCACTCTCTTCACGATAATATCCATCATGTGTATATATTGGCCCGTTTGGAACGGAGATGCGATGATTTCCGAGACGAGCGATTAATCGAAAAAGGCTCGCTATTTTGATGAATTTATGGAAACCTCTTTAGATAAATCAGATTGATGAAGCCATTGTGCCCGTGCCAGCGAAAGGACATAGCCAGTCATGTTGGGTTAGGCTGATCAAGACGGCGCTCATCTGGTCTAAAAGCACACCAGCGTTCCTATCAGAATATGGGATGTGCCTCTGTCAATCACATAATGGATCCGTGCATCAGTGCGTGCGTGCATACGTGCGTGCCTGAGTGCGTGAGTGAGTGAGTGAGCGAGCGAGCGGGCGGGCGGGTGGGTGGGTGGGTGGGTGGGTGGGTGGGTGCGTGCGTGCGTGCGTGCGTGCGTGCGTGCGTGCGTGCGTGCGTGCGTGCGTGCGTGCGTGCGTGCGTGCGTGCGTGGGTGAGTGAGTGGGGGTGGGTTGATGGGTGACTAGCTGGCTGGGTGGATGGGTTGGTTGGTGTATGGGTGGGTGGGTGGGTGGGTGGGTGGGCGGTCGGTCGGGTGAGTGAGTGAGTGAGTGAGTGAGTGAGCGAGCGAGCGAGTGAGTGAGTGAGTGAGTGAGTGAGTGAGTGGGTGGGTGGATGGGTGGGTGGGTGGGTGGGTGGATGGGTGGGTGGGTGACTGACTGACTGACTGACTGACTGACTGACTGAGTGAGTGAGTGAGTGAGTGAGTGAGTGAGTGAGTGAGTGAGTGAGTGAGTGAGTGAGTGAGTGAGTGAGTGAGTGAGTGAGTGAGTGAGCGAGCGAGCGAGTGAGGGGCAAGATAAAGACCAACATCGTCGTGTCGT
>CM067371.1:43183272-43219616 GCA_034401795.1 Chaetoderma sp. LZ-2023a
GCATGACACGTGTGTTTTCAATACAATTATTTTGTTTTTGTGGTCAATACTTTGACAGCGCTCCCAATCGGGTATTATACATTTCTTATGGTATGGGAAATATACAAAATGACATAGCGAATATTTTTGGTGCATTGCGTTATTCACATCGGTATACAGTGATATCAATCAAGTCAGAGATATTGTCACTGAATCTACGAATCATGAGATTGAGGTCTCCCTTGAGCTTAGTTGGTTTCATTAGAATTTCCCAGAATATGCATGAGCGTTTTAGGGAGTACTGTCTCGGCTTACATCTTCGCATACTACACACATCAACCACCTTTTTACTACATACATATTCTGTACACGGCCCTTTCTACAGTCTATACGTACACTTATTCTGGTTACTTTGAAAACAATTTGAGTAATTATCCTTTTTCACCAGCTTTCAATTTTCAATGCTTTCGACACTTTTTTGAAAAACGGTTTGTGCGAATTTTGACTGACGCCCCCCCCACCCAGCCCCCAACATCACACACACACGCACGCACACACACACACGCACGCACGCACGCACGCACGCACGCACGCACGCACGCACGCACGTACGCGCGCAAGCACGCACGCACATAGACATACACACACAGTCTACTCGGCACTTAGCAATTCTGATGTATCCAATAGTTTCGATTATTCAGTCTTTTTGACACAGAATTTCCAGTAGATGGTGCGTATGCGTTTTGGAAAGACTGCTGTTTATGTGCTGAACATATCCAATATGTCCTCAAGTATTTACAGCATTCCTCAAGTACGTTAAGCAATAAATGTGCTTTTCTTTAGACTTACGCGTCTGATAATGGTGTGGTTTGTAGTGGTGTCGACACAAAGACACGTATTTCACGCATTGTAAGTAGAGGACGTGCTTCAAATTCTCAAATATTTCATGGTCAAAACATGCCACATATATCGTCTTAATAACAACAAAATCAATTTAAGATTTTGATGTTCAATGACGCTATCATATGGGTAACTTCAAGAAAATGGAATACCATTCTATGAGATGATGGTCCTCTCTATCAAATTCATTTTTATCAAGGCAGTCCTTTGTTTACAAAGGTAAGTACAAATGCAATACCCACCACGTGCACTCAGAGATGGTAAACCATCGCCATTCCGGCTTCGTCACATCGAAAAGTGTTTTTTTATGTTTCGGAAACCTTTGGATTATTTGGATTTTCAGGTTTTTTAGATCACACCGACAGTTATAGGAACTGAGTCTGCCGTCCAGATTTGGGGGTAATTCATCAGGATCATAGCCGTCTAACAGTTGGAAAAATGGTGAGTTAGTTTGTTGTATTAAAATTTGAGTCAAGTCGGATAAACAGGTTTTAGATAAAGCTCCAAACACCGGTGACGGGTCTAGGATTTGTTTAAGCACTGGCAAAACCGAAGAAATTTCCCCAATTTAGGTAAGTGTATGGACAAACCGTAAATAATTTCCCAAAATTTGGGTAAACGTAAACCTATGTAGATACAATTATATGGAGTGATACATTTGGGCTAAATAATTTGGGGGAAATATGCCCCCCCGCCCCCCCCCCCCCCACCTCTCCACCCCATATCCCACCACACCCCAACCCCACACCACCCCCACCCCCGTTAGCTACGCCACTGCCGAACACAGACAGACAAGCGTCAAAGCAATATCGCCATCATCTTACTGGACAATGTTAAATAAACTTAAATGTTTTACGATGATTGAAATACTGCCATTTCCGTGGCATTGCGAGCATATCATGGGCACGCATGCTTAGCTCAATGCTATATTATTTGCTTGTTCATTCAAATAATGAGTCCAGTTTCTTAGTCAATCATATGACGTTATAATCAGCTACGTGCCGTCATCATTAATTACGTTATGAATGACGTAGTTTAGTCCGTCACGAACACTCAATTGATGATGGAATAAGCGTTATCGTACGGATGGTATGTATTTTATATTTAATGCAATAGGCAGCAGCACCGGGTCAAATTAGTTTCAAAATATTTAACAGCTTAGCTGTATAGCTTTCTGGATATTGAGTTAGACAGTTCAGAGATCGATCGATGCCAAGATGGGAGACGTGGAGATGGAGTTTAGCTAAGGATGTGCGGGTAGAGCTAAAACTCTAATCATCCAATCTACGTCAATCTGGTAATATAATTACGTTTACGGGAAAGATATAGCACACAATCAACGATGTAAGTAGTATTCTATGAGAATAATATTATACTGACTTATTTTAAAATGTAATGGTATGCGTTTGCAATTTATTACAACAAAATCTTACTATGCAACTGCTATTACAATATTTCATACCATTCTTGCATTGCCCTAATGGATTTGTCATTGATATTGTGACATGTTTCATCCACCCGCTAAACATATGAATTTATTTTAAAATGGAAGGATCATTAAAACAGAATTGGGACGAGCAACTCTATCCAGCAAAGCCGTATTAGAAACGTGACACTAACCTGATTTCGTCACATCCAGCTTCAAGAAAATATGACTTTCAATATCACCAGTAGGGTGTTTCGTGATATTGATTATTGAAATAATTATCATATTGGTTTCTCACTGGCTATTTCCTCATGTGAGGTTGGAGTGAAATAAATCTATTTTCATGCTATATAGCAATGGGTAGAGTGTCGCTACTGTAACACTCAATTCTGCTGACGGGCTGGTACATATCCATGTCGACGATCCATGTCAACGTACTCTGCTGATTATATGTACAAAATAATTAGAGCAAACAATAGCTTCAATTCGACTATCCGAATTAGCTTTGGAATATTCAATTGCTTGCATGTAGCGTAGTTTTGAAATTCAAATACTGACATCTCGTGATTGGAACGGTTAATTAATAAGTTACACTAGTGTAGGTTATAACATGGCCGCACGTTTGGTGTCCATAGAATGTCTAGCTAGTGAAGATTGCGCATAGCATTTCTGAATTAATACTGATGCAGATGAATCAACTATTCATTTCCCATCAACATTTCTCTTATGATGAGTTCGTTCTCATATATATATATATATATCATTGCCATGCCCAGATCCGTCCCATGAATGGTTTCACTTATGGATAGATTTGATATGTCACTCTCGCATATTACGTCATAATGAACTACGTCACATGTATGGTAATGTCGCAATCAACATGCCTAATGACTGATACATTTTGGCGTAGCGCGGATGGCTCAGTCGGGTACGAACCGACCCAGCTTAACCGGGTACGAAACGACCCGGTCTGAGATGCTCCAACCTCACCCGCTAGTTCTATAGACAAGCACGTGCAGCCACAGAAACTATAGCCTAGATTGATAGAGTCCGTACGAACGGCTATCGCTCATGCGCGCCAACAAGAGATAGCTGTAGAGAGAGTGTGGAGAATGATATTCGTATGTATATAGTTGCCTGTATTTGTTGAATCCTTAATACTAGGTCATTTTCATCCATCTTGGTATGAATCATCACCCGGATTCTTTGGGAAAAACGAATCCATTTACAGAACTGAAATCGGCCCAGGAACGGCAGAGATATCAGGAAAATAAGAATTGTCATTTTAATTCTTCTAAGTTGGTTTAGATCGCCATCGCGCATGTGTTGGTAGGGTGAAGCTATCATGCCGTCACGAACACGTGTTCCTTTCATGCTATTACCTCCACTTGATGCGCGATGGTCGGTTGAGCCGTGCTATGGTGACTGCTGATTGGTCATCATACAGTATATAAGGAGTCGCACTGGCAGCATTCCTCTGAAGTCAGAGGAGGCGGTATCTCAAGCGGTAACGAGCAGAGCCGTGAAACCGGCAACCCCAGGATCGGGTCTCTGTTCGCCCAACTGATAACCGCTGGAAACATAGGCAATCTCCTTCACTCCTCTGTGCCTCTCTCCACCCAGGAGTAAAAATGGGTACCAGTTAAAGGCTGGGGAAAGTTACCAATAATAGACTGAAATAAAACCAGCCTGGAATTGCGTGAATGGGACCTGGGATCAGGGACTCAATAGACGCCAACCAAACCAATAACTTCAGTCCTCAGAGGTGGTAGCTCAGGCGGTAACGACCAGAGCTATGAAACCAGCGACCCCAAGATCGCGACTCTGTTCGGCCAACTGACGATCGCTGGAAACATAGGCAATCTTCTTCACTCCTCGTCGCCTCCCTCCACCCAGGAGTATAAATTGCTAACAGTGAAAAAACTGGGAAAGTTACCAATAATAGAATGAACCCTAGAATGGTGTGAATGCGACCTGGAATCAGGGGTCAATAAAACTAGTAAACATCAGGTCGGCCCCGCCAACTAAATCGCCGGGACCTGCTTGTGACGCCGTCTCCTTCGGTCGATAACATCAGAATCATCATGTGAAACGACTGGCCTGTTCTGATATCGAGCCAAACCCGCCGTAACACTTCAAAAAGTGGTAAATAGAACTCTGCACGTATCTAGTGCCTCTTCAATGTGTTGGCCTCTGTTCTTACTGTGAATATTGCTGTGGGCGCCTCTACTGAGCTAAGCGGAGCTGATCGTCTTGTGCTGTAACTATTATAAACCTAGTCTCCTCACCAATAGAGGCAACTTCACCACCACACCAATTTCTCGTGTGCATCAAGCACTGCGGCAAATTAGACTGTATAAATTTTGCGCTATTATTGTGGTGTCAATGACTATGAATCTCCAACAGTATCAAATACAGCCCTACTTCCTGAGTACCGCACCAAGAGCCTACTGTGCCATAATGCGCCGAAGACTAACAGTCGCCAATAAACTACTGTGCCATAAACGAACATGCGCTGATGAGTAATCGGTGCTCATTTTATTTGTAACATAGATATTTTCTTTTCTCTAGCGCTTATTACAAGTAGGCGCAGTAGGTCAGCTTGACCTCATTGTACTGTCTAGATTGTAATATGGCGAGCGCCGTTTAAACACTGTTAAATACTTTTTCCTTTGTTAAGTTAAATGGTTATATTTATATTATTAAACTGCACACACGCTTAAACTTATACTATACAGCTTCATTAACTCCACCATTTACTTTTCTAAATACAGCAACACGTTTTCACTAGAGCCGTCGCTTGTGCTTGCGCCAATAGACTCGAGATACGGCGACTAAACATAACTATTATTAGCTCAGCTATTTTGTTAGGATAAAATAGTTACAAACAACTGCTCGAACGAAGGAGCGCTGCTTTATTGTAAAGCCTCTTTCCCAGCGCAGCTGCTGTCAACTTAGTAAGTCGTATTTCCACAATTGGCCACTGACTTTACAGCCTTCTAAATTACTTTTAAAGCAGCTGTCCCTTTCTACGAATCTCTGGCGCCCTGGACAACTATTTGTTTGGTAGTCCCCTCACCCGGTTAGGTCATAGCCGACCCAAGAAATCGGAAATGGTTATCGACGGTTAGAATCGAAACGCCGACGTCGCACACACTTCCCCTGTACCCTCACCGGTACCTCTAGGACTTCTAAAAGCGAAAGTAGGATTTACTGCACAACCATTAATTATAGTAGGAATGGCCTAGCAGTGAACCTCAGGGATATTCCGTACCCCTAAATCAGATAAACATTAGCTCTGACGGAATGAATCTCATATGGTTCGTTCTCGACACCATTGGCGCCAGAATCGCAGACTAACTCTATGGTGACTGGGAGAATCCAATCAGCCCTCCACGCCTTCAGCCCCGCCGTAAACAGATACGCTGCTTATTCAATACGTCTGTGTGTTATCTTGTCCCTGCCTTGTTATTTTCGGATGCGCTGCCACGTGGTTAGAAGTCGCTCATCGGCTTCGGACTCTTCGCTCAGGCAACATGTAGCCGCCGTCGGCCTGAGGCAGCTGTCTAATGGGTACGTGGCGAGATGGCTACCCGGGCTCATGCACCAGAAAGGCACTCTGTTGCTAAAGCTAAGTAGGCATAAGTCATTCGAGGCATAAACCCACATATTTCTGAACTCAATAACGGTTAGCCGAGCTCCTCAAGAAGGACCGCCAAAATAATGCGGCGCCGAATAAACCGTGACTAGCATAAGAGACGACTGTGCCTGAATCTGAAGCTGACTCACTGCCTCAACAGAAAAATAGCTTGCATCCCAATATATAAATAATTACACGTATATAATGTAACACCCTTTTAGCATTGTTCTAGATAAGGAGCACTGTCTTGACCGTTTATCCTCCTCCACTTCGGCGTGGTAGGCATTTTCCTGTAACAGAGGCACGTGCGAGGCATTTTCCTGTCCAAAACCAATTTATTGACCCGCTTGAGGCATTCGTTTATATTGAGCATATGATATGTGTGGAGCTTTGATGAGTCGTGTATCAATACAATAAAGCAAAGAATTAATAAATCTGGAATAAGTTGTGTAGCGTGGACATGGTAAGCATTTTATCAATGTTCTATCAATATTTCACGACTTTGCCTTATTGGATTTCGATTGGAATTGTGATCATGTAATTTATTGCTTGAAAGGTTTGATTCCCAATATAGATGATCTAATTCGCCGTGTTGCCTCTAAGATCCCTTACAGATCCTATAATATGCAAATCTATTTTTTTTGGCAGAAATGGTCTGCATCCTAAGCAGAGATCCGGATGCAAATTATCTTCTAGCATGATCGCAGATGTTGTAACAAAATTCGTCCTCTGCCAGTCTTCGCAGAGCATTTCCTAGGTAGATGCCTGAGCCATCTCTCTGCTGTATGCATCCGTGCGTACTCCCTCCAGGCCGGGCAGCTGTGGGAAGTTACCTCGAATAGCGTACTCTCTTTGCACTAAACAGGCTGTGCCTCTGTACATCGCTGATCTACATGCAGGTAACGTCTCTATTAGGGGAAATATAAAATATTCGAATAAATCGTATTTATTTATTCCATCGTCGACTTCCTGCCCCATCCCTCGCACACCGATTGGCATCCTCCCCTTGAGAGTCGCGCCTTTCCGAAAACTTACATGAGTCTACAAGCGATGTTTCGTAGTCCACATGTCTACATTTTCACTAAGTAAGGATTTTATAGTAGAAATAAGGAGTTAAATCTGCTGTCGAGAACAGAGCGCTTTCTGCGGAAGAACCTCTATTACCTGTAGGGATTTGGCCCCATCATACACAACTAGGTGGGAAATCTTAGAAAAAGTTGCACATTTGGTGTGTGTATTGGATTTCTTTTATGTGATGTCTTTTGGTGGTGAAAATTACTCTGTATATGTGTATATATAGGTATGGGGATATCTAAATGGATAAGCGGCCATCTTGAATGATCTGCAAAATCTACTGGAAGAAATCTATCTTAAGAATCACTGACCCAATTTTAAGGACATTTTCTCAGAAGCATCATTTGGCCATAGAAATATGAAATTGCTCAAACAAAGCTGATTGGTTGATTCATGGCCATCTTGGATTTTGCACTCTTATTATAAACACGTTTAAACATCTTACCAGAAAACCGCTTGGCCGATTCATGTTAAACCTAACAAATAGCACCATTTATCCATTGTAAGAACCAATTATTGTCATTATTTAAAAACTTACCTATACGTCACAGAGTGTGTGAAATTAGCACGAAACTAGATGCTACCTATTAGAAATAATAGTGCCTTTATATGTGAAAGGGAACTAGGATGAACCTAAAGGTCAAAAGAGGTCATGACCTAATTTCAAATGTATACTGTTACAGTACGTCCAGGGCTTTCAATGGCATAAAAATCTCTAAAGAGTAACCATACAGAGTAGTAGGTAATTGGCGTTGACTTATGTGACCTCAAAACATGAGTAATAATACGTACCAAGTTTGATGATGATCGGGTCAGCAGTTCCAATATTATAATGAAAGACCCATATACCTGTATAAACCGGCTCAAGACGACGATGATGGATCAGGACTCAGGTATAAGAGATGATCAGATTAACCCTTTGGTTACATTGAAAAGGGTTCAAAAGGTGGATAAAATAATCTTAAAATTGTGTTCAATAGAAATACATTTTTAAGTTGGAAAAATATTTAAATACATCTTTTTTCAGACGTTATATATAAATAATATGTAAAGACAAGACAACAATTGAATGATGATGATGATGCTAAATAAATAAGATGATAAAATAAGTGAATAAATAACTGAAAAAGTTCGGACTTAGTTAAAGTATAATATAGTGATATCGCACATCATTAATATTAAGAGGAATAGTATGTAAACGGGATTTGCTTTGATGATTGCTTAAGTCAGAATGATCAATGTATTAAAAAATAATGGTGATCATTCTAACCAAATCACTCGTAAAGCTGCGCAAATAAATAGGTGACAGATTACAGGACAATGTATTGAACCGGCTATTCAATTTATCAATCCTTACAAAATGGAGGGTTAATAACTTGAATGCGCAGGCTCGATAATTTGCTTAAGAATAGCTTAATGATTCAGCTTTTAAAGAACCAATAATTGCCAGCTGATTTCTTAATATAATTGAATTTATTGTTCAGTGAACTAAAATTTATAAAAGGAGATAAACACTTAATTTAAATTTAACTTTATCGTTTTAATTTAAATTGCCCAAACCCCGTGTGGGGCGTATGTATTATATAGTCTGCGTATACCGAATTATCTGGCCAATGAGATATATATGAATGTTAATAGGTACCTTTAAATCGACGGAATAATGATCAACTGACGAAATGCTTGAAGATATGTCTGATGAAGAAACGATTTGAAGGTCAGGACACACGGAGTGTGAAAACACGATTGCCACTGGTAGACCGGTAAGAGGCTCACGAGAATATATGGCCTTGATGGTGAGAATCGGGATGATGGAAACGTGCAGATACAGATTTGAACTCTGTGAAAATCCACAGCTATGCCAATTAGCATATTAATGCAAATACAGGTTTGGTCAACTGTTTTTCAATCATACGACTAAGTGGCCAAAGCACTTATATAGAACACATGGACACTGTATAGGGGAAAGGGTGACCATTGATCATTAAGCCCTGCCATATTCTAGTTCGGTAACTGAAATAAATCTTGCAGGCATATGACACCATACAAATAATATGACGTGACACAACATATATTACATATATCACATACCCAAGAAAAGGTATTTGGTGTGTTGGCCAAATTGTCAAACGAGTACACTGATGTTAAAAACCAAGTAAATAAAACTAATACATGAATTAGAGATTATTGAATCCGAATATACTGAAGCCACCAATCGACTGAAACCGCAACAAGTTTAGACACTAACAGAGGCAGTATAAATGCCATTGTAGCAGGTGAAATTGGAGCAAATAGCCAGCTCGATATTGGGGTTCTAGATGTACCAAAGCAGCCGACAACTATTCCTAAGCCTTTGAAGGCATTCCTCCAACTTCAATAACGCCATAGAAAGATCCCTATTTCGAAAAACTAGGGCTTGAATGTAGCAAGCAATTGAAACACGTGTCGAAAATTGAAGGGCTACCTACATGGCTAGTATTGACTGCACATATGCAACGCCGGAATATACATATATTATTACAATTAAGACAATATCTATTGGATGAGGCTCTTAGAATTTATGATTCGCAATGTATGCATGCGAATCAGCAGATGATTTAGACCGAAAATTGTGTTGTACGCGTTGGCCAATTTGACAACATTTACAAGAACTTGACCTATCAGGCCAGGAAATGCTAGGGGTATTGAACAGTTTGCAGATTGGTTGGATATTATTATTAGTCAATTTACTGTTTCGTATCGACACAATGAAATAAGCATTGGCTTGCCTTTTCTACATTCAGTAAGAAGATGCCTGAATTCATGATTATTTAATTAGTATCAGCGGTGGGCCTTAGAACATAGTAAACCAGAGCCGGTCGGGTCATTACTTGAGTGAGCGTTACAAGGATCAGAGTTCGGATCAGTCACCCTAGAATAAAAATTCCATACAATATTCGCACAAAGCATTCATGCACAGTTTGCAATGGTGATTACAGTGTTTAGAAGTGTACTCGATTTCAGGAATTGGCAGTCTCCAACCACTGGCCAAGCAACATGGAGTTTGTTTAGGTGTCTCTGGGATAACCGCTGTGGGCAGAATTGTATGCAGTGAAGAACTTGTGGCTTGACTTCAAGCACATTGCCTCATAAGTGTGTACTTCCCCTGGACTAATGTATTGTGATTTGCTGCGCCTCTGATCAGTCAAGTATTGGTCAGAAAGATGATGTCGAGGCTGCTTCTGGTATGAAGTAGAGCAGAATCAAATTATTGGAGAAAAATGGTATACCACACCAGTAATTGAAGAGGCGTTGTTCGATGATGCCAGTACCAACCATATGTGAATACAGACATGGCTACATAGCTGGGAGCAAATGGACAGCTACAGCGAGTTAGCACTACTGTTCTTCATGTAAGAACTGAATCATCCGCACCTATGCCAGTCGAATTCGAATTAGAGAGTGTTAATGGCCATGTAAATATTAAAATATATGTGTGTAAACACATACTGCGTGATCAGCTATCGATCAGAGTGGATGTGGACATCACTTGAACTATTTAATATGAATTGAATTTCCAAAACTAGAAACTAAACCTGTAATCAGTATGCTAATCGAGATAGACCGCACAGATCTATACACCTGTGCAAAAGTTAAGCACCACCCTATTTTTACGCACATGCGAGGGTATATGCATGTGCTATGAAGAAAGCAATAGCATAAACATTTATGTACCCATCCATCTTAGTGCAAGAGGTAATAATGCAACTAGAGGAATGCTGATTATGATGGTGGGGAAACACTGTATGTTTTTGTTTGAACTTGAAAACGAGTCCTGAATATGGTTACGTTGACACAACTGACAACTATTGCCCTACAGTTGACACACGTGGCTAGATTGTCATTAATGGTGTCTGAAAACGAAGTTTAACATCTGTGCACGAGTTTGAGACTGTCATTATTAATACCGGGTATATCCACCTTGTGCCTGGATGACGGCCTGGACACGACGTCTCATGCTGGTCACCAACCGACTGATACGCCATTGTGGTATTCGTTGCCATTCAAGATGGAGTGCGTCTGTTAATTCCTGTAGGTTCTGCACAGGAGGATCCCTCCTTCTCACCATGTTTCCCAGAATGTGCCAGATATGCTCTATGGGGTTCATGTCAGGGCTCCTTGCTGGCCATGGTAGGGTTTCGATGGCATTCTGGCGGAGGTATTCATGCACAGCTCTAGCACGATGTGGTCGGGCGTTGTCATCCATGAATATAGGGTGGGTTCCAGGTGCATGATTTACAAAATGAGGGACCACAACTCTATCCAGTATGGAATCTTGATATCTTTGTCCATTTAGTGTTCCAGGTACAGTCAACAGATCCAGCTTACAATCAAATGAGATGCACCCCCATATCATAACGGAACCTCCACCAAATGGAACTTCTTCCATGATGTTACGTTGGTCGTACGCCGTGCGTCTGGACCTCCATACACGAGTTCGACCATCTGTGGCATGAAGCAGGAACCGACTTTCATCGGACCAGTGTACCCGTCTCCAGGATCTCATGTTCCAGTGTCTTCTTTCGTTGCACCACCTCAGACGCTCCTCTTTGTGGTGTGCAGTGAGGAGAGGACGTCTGACAGGTCTCCTAGCTTTCATGCCAGCAGCATACAGTCTCCTTTTGACGGTAGACATTGACACTCTATTGCGCGTTTCCGATTGCTGGCTGAGCACTCTGCTGTTGGTGAATGGAGATCTCCTAACAAGGCGTACTAGGGCTCGATCATCAAGGGCAGTAGTCTTCTTCGGTCTTCCAGATCTAGGCCTGTCCTTCACCTCGTTAGTTTGCCCATGTTTTGCAATCAAACGACTGATTACAGTATGGTTAATGTTCAGCTGTCTGCCAATCTCTCTGCATGACATACCAGTGGTATGCATGGCTATGATTTGCCATTTCACACGATCACTTAACCTTCGTCTTGCCATAGCGGTTCACAATCAAGAGCTAATTCTCTCTGTACAAATAAACCACGGTCATGAACACAAAATTCCTAATCTTGTCGCCTAAATCTGTATGTAATGTTCTACACCTCAAACTGGACTTTTACATAACTGAACACGTGTGCTGTTTCCCGCCACGCACGGACATCAAGCTGCGTGAAGTCATGCATGCATGTGCATTTCGTACTTGGAATTATGTCAGCTAACGCGGGGACAAAAAGTATGGCAGCCTAGTTGTACCATCAGGTTTCTACGTTCTATTGTTTTTGCTGGTGCTTAACTTTTGCACAGGTGTATATATTGTTCCTATCATGATATTCATGGTCAATCAGGTGAACATGTCACAAGGCGCACACAACCCGGCTGGGCATGTATTCGGAGTTCAGATATATGCACTCGCGCAATTATTCAGACAATCCTCAACCAAAGATATTTTGTGACCGGTTATGGTATAAACCAGATGCTACACAAATTATGGGAAATTGAGACGTTAGAAACGCAATTAGACAAACCAATGCTGAAACAAAATGATGAATTCACACTCGAAATTGATCATCAATCTCTGAAACATAGTGATACACATTAGAATGAATAGGCATACACTACCATTGAGCGACACGGTGACATTACAACTATTGGAAAACACCGAAAGAACGGCTGCTATGATCACCAGAGATCTGTAAAGCATATTCGAAAATGATCGAACAGTATATCGAGAAATGGAATTTATAATCAGATAGGCGTACTTGGCAACGGGATGAGAAGAGAGGTAATACTAGTTTGTGCATGTAGGCTATAGTAATGAATCACGTTTCAGATATGAATGCAATTCGACACGAGTGAGAAATGATGTACTATAGAAAGGCGATATGGCATACAGTTTCCCGCCATAAATAACGTCTAGGGACGTCATACATCAATGTAGAATAATAGCAACAGTTATGAGCAACGCTCATGGAGGTCATACATGCTTGTGATTGATAAACGCTGTTGGTCCAATAATCAGCGTACATGTTTAAGTAATAGAATGACAAGAATAGATTATACATATGTGGCCTAAGAAACATGGTTATAGAATACAACACGAAGTGAATGCGCGAAATAAGTATGGGAGCAGCGGCTGAGTTCGTATGAAACCAAGGGTGAAAATAATAATGATAATATTTAGGATTAGGAAAATTCGAGAAATTTAGTAAATTCTGCACTCAGCACTGAATTCTGCACTCAGTGACATTGATGCCGTTATTCAATTAGGCTCTGTACTTAAGAAAATCTCATAGGTTTAACATGGAGATTATTCTGTGCAAAATCTCACTGAAGTGGATTGACTAAAGTGCAAGTTCGACCAATCACAGAGCTGGGAATCGATTCCAGTCACATAGCCTAAAATCACTGATTGGCTGACTGAAATGACGACCAATGAGACTTAGTTTCTTAAGAAACCCTAGTTCCCTGGCGCCTTTCAGAATATATAAGCTACGATAGAGCGGCACTCCAGATTATGATTGCACCACCGTTCATCCGCGAGTACAGACGTGAGGTAGCTCGTGTTAACGAAATTGATACATTGTTGGTCGATTGATTATTTGAATAGGAGAACTTAGAAATTATCTGTACATTTTGCATAAAGTGTACTTGATGGAGATTTTGCTTGAAATTCTTATCTAGTACCATAATAAAAGTATATATATATATATATATATAATCTAATTTAATCAAGTTGAGCGTTGATTGTTTTGGTTGTCATCGAAGGAGAACTACATACTGCCGGACGATATTTCGCCGAACAATTATTATTTAGAGGATTAATGCAGAGTACAGTATAATGAATACTCTTTAACACGCAACTGGTCGCTTTGGCAGCATGACTTCCCAATTCTAAAATAATTACGTATTGACGTCACCAAAAAATACTCTGGAACAAAGCAACCTTGATAAATTGCACTGTTTCTCAAAATAATTAGACAATTTTCTCAAATCAACTGGTCAACCATTGACATATTTCTACCTTTTGTTCGAATATCCATCAAACAGAACAAAATACGTCCACGGAATAGCGTGCTTGTCGTTTAAAATGGGACTACTTTAATATCTAAATAGCAGGGGAAAAGGTGTGGTTGTATTCAGCCAAGCATCATCTCACACACGACGCGTCTTTGTGTGCGTCACGAGACGCTTTCTGATTGGTCAAAACTCCACATTCCTTTCTGAAGGGGTGGGGGAGGGGATGACCACGATCCCGAAAATTTCCAATATGTGTAATTTGCGATGGTTAAGCGCCCAAAATTATAGCATTGTCATGTTCTTGTCCAGGATTCACTCAGCAAACGCTTTATTATTATATACTGTTATAGCTCCGTTCTCTTTTCCTTTTTAAGTTCTTTCCAATAGGAATGATTTGTATTTAAAGTAATGTCTCATGCGAAGAAACTGAAAAAAATGTAGCGTGAAATATTAATTACGGAAAGATAGCAAATAATAGCAAATGTGGTCAGAGAGATCGCCTAGCGCGCATGCGCGGGCGTCAGTGATGGCAAGACAACGGGCGTTAGCGTTGGGCAGAAATTTCATCTTATTTTGTACCGAGCTGGTACACGTCATTACTTTACATTACACCTTTCTCGTCGTTCTTGGTCTTGGCCATGACCAGAATGAAGCGAGGATTCCAAAACGCTTTACTATTTTAAAATCAGTTAAGAATTGACCGAGTTGTGGCTAAATGAGCCAGCAAATTTCTTTCGAAATATTGAACCCCATATGCTTAGCGCATGTGTGCTCTCAGTGCATGGGTACGATAGCACGTTACGTAACCGGCTTCCCTGCCTCTGAAGCGCACTGGCTGATTGGGTGTGGCGCTCCAGCTATGACGTCACAGGTAGTATATAAGGGGTCGAAAAATCAAATTCATCATCAGTCAGGTGGTGGTGAGGTGCCTGGTCTGACAGAACGAATCGCTAAGTACTGTTTGCTACAGCAAATACTGACAGCAGCTGCGGCGCCATTCGGTTTTGAGAATTCGTCGGCTTTGGGGCACAAGCCACCACATCCGCAACCACCAGTTCTTTTAAACTTCCGGAAAGATATCATCCAGAGGTAATAAACAATTTAAAGTCAGGTAGCCCAAGCCACTACATCCACAAAGGGGCATTTCGTGCGGATGGACCATTTGGACCTGATGTAGCTCGTCGTCCAGTATGGGGGTGGGGGCGGGGGCGGGCGAGTGACGGGCTCAGTTATAGCTCGCCAGATCTGCCGTACCACGCAACCAGTGGTGTAAAACTAATCCGCACATCATGTGTTAGTCTTTCAGACATTTTCGACCACAGTTAGGGGAGCAATGCCTGGTGCAATGCGTGTGCTATTCGATGCATCTCGTCTTTTGAACCATCAGAATGCATCCGCATTATCACCTTTCATCCAGAGCCCTTTAATAACTACTGGGCAGCCCTCAATTTCTGCACCAGTACGGAAACTTTTGGACAGTACTGTTTAAATTAATAACTGTTTTGTAGACATGACTATCTACTAGCCATTCACTTTCGCAAATGTTCTTCTGCAGTATTCCTGCGAGTGAGCCCTATCTACAGTATGCCTGCAGTTTTTCCTAGCAGCCAACTTCCACATCGTGCCATCTCACGTTCCAATTATGTTACACTACAGCTACTGTGACACTAGAACTGTTTCCGTACCGATGACTAATAGGTACTCTGTTTAATTATATTATTATTGTATTGCTTTTGTATAACAGGTACTGATGACAAATAGGTGCCTCCCAGTCACTTAAGACCACCTTGTTTATAGCTTATTATTATGCATATATTATTCTTATTTTCATGCTCATAAGCACCGTCAAGGTCGAGTGACCTTCTATTACTGTATTATTCAAAGTTAGTGATATGGCAGTAGCCATCTATGTCATCTGTTTATTTTATTTCATATAAACACCCATGGACCATAGTATCACTAGGCTACACTAGTACAGCAAAGCCGCTATTCATGTGCTCATTACGCAAACATGCATGCAGCGGACTAAACCTAGACTGTTCTAGCTCAATAGGTACAGGTTTGTAATAGTAGGGACGGTTACTAAATAGGAGATATTTCGTATTACTCTCTTTTCTGGAAGTAGTGGATATATAACACCGCACACCAGCTAAATTGTATAAATTGGCCATATAACTTAAGGCCTCCGTTTTATGAGTAATTGTATGTATCTACGCCCCACCAGCCTTCGGGCGTATTAATTGTCTGGACTTCCCTCCGTCAAGTTATTGGGAGTTGACTCTGGAACTACTGGCTAGAAATAAAGTGACGATCACCGCATATACCCCCTTATATCTTCGGATACTAGTTAGTTAGAAAGTCCCGCCAAAGTAGGAAGCACTGCGAAACTATATATAGTTACTGGCCTGCAGTGCATCTCTGTGCGATTCAACATAACATAACAGGTAAATGTTAGCTCCACGGGTGCGGATCTCAAATAATCCATACCCGACACACTGGTGACGGAAAGGATTCAGCTCTGCATCTAGCTCTACAGGTGACTGGGTGCTGTCTTAAAACCCACAACGCCCTCACGGGAAGGTCGCTATATTTGGATAGCTGCATCCTTGTCCTCACCCTAATAACGTATATGTGCTATTTAATGCGTATGTAATGTGACTTGTCCTTGTGCTGTTATATGTGATCGTGACGTGATGGTGACAGGATCGTTATATGATTCTGGAACATTATTCTCATGATATTTGCGCATACGGTTTACTGAGGGGGATGTTCCATAAGGTGGCCTCGCGGTCACCAAACATTCTCGCCCGTCAGACATATATGTTCAAAACAGTAAGCTTACCTTGCCATTTGCGGCTAAACCTAGATCTGGACCCAAAACCCAAATGATAGGGTAGAAATTAGGAGGGACTGCATAAATAAAGCGGCGACTACTAACACATGATCTTGGAACTTACATAAGATGACGGTGTTAAATTCCACAGAAATCATCCACCAATCTTCACGTAAAACAGCGTGCATCACAACATGCATATAACTTCACTAGGTTGACTCTTTTATATAATATGGTTTTAACAAGAGTGTGGCACTTTTTGCCATCTCTCTTCCTCCGCTTCAGCATTGTAGACATTTTCCATGTTCCACGCGAGGCACTTTCCTCTCACAATAAAATAATGTTTGTGGGGGTTTATATTAAACTTGCTAAGTAGCCATGCTAGGACACTCCTTAGCGGGAATGCCTCATGGATCTTATTCTGTGAGGTACTTCTGGCGAGGACCACGATGATGAGTGATCAAGCCGGCCCCATGTACTAGACTTCTCCCAGGTAGCAGCAAACGAGTACGATTGTTTGACTGTTATATATATATATATATATATATATATATATATATATATATATATACTTGCTATATATATATATATTATATATAAATTATTGTATGTATTTAATTACATCCCGGTCCTAAAATGGAGCTGTGGGGTCGTCACATCAGTAACAACAACAGCGAGGGCGAGACACGTGAGGTTCAATGTTCACGACAATGGCTGCACGGCCCCACTGGTACGTAAACTTTCCACTGGCTCTAGAAGTCGGTTTTTGTACAATCCAGTAACGCGCAATACCGGATCTGCAACCCCGAGATTCGCAGCTAAACAGCAGCCCCGCCTCGACATACCATGCACTGGTGGTACAGCGGAATGGGAGCATCAAGCGAACCAGCACAGGCGCCCGGAGGCTACAAGTGGCACCCGATGTGGGTCTCAGACTTAAAGTGAACCAATGCCCACGCTCAGTACTCGCATGTTCCGGTCTCCCTTCTACTAAGAACAGTACCCTCCCGACTCAGAGGTGTAGTATTATGACAGAAGGGCGGCCCGAACACTCGCTGGTGCTGCACTAAATCACTCTGAAATGGAGACAACACCATTATTGCGACCACAAGCGTACACGCCGATCAGTGAGGAGGCTTTCCGTGATGCCCCCCAGGCGGGTACATCTTATACCACACTGTCTGACAGCCGTGATAGGGACTCAACACCTTTGCCTCATCATGGATATCAGTGGAGAAGTCCCCCTCGGGGGCAAACCATACAACCTACACGCCCAATATGTTCACCTTGTCAACCTTAGGGTGACCAATAACCCGCCCCTCATGAGTCCTGGCCCGCATCTCCACCAACAAGAACTTCGTCTCCCTGCTACCCATCGGTACCGTGGTACGAATATTGGAATGCGGATACTCCACATCTTACAAACCCCAGAAGCGGCACCAACACATACCACACGCAGCAACCTCGTCATTTCCCTGGACCTACACCATACAGCGGAAAACCCATACAACGACCTACGGATCCACCGCGACGAATGCACAACACTCTGCCTTCAGTTCAACATCCTACACCATAAAGGAAGCTTGCGGGGTCGTCATTACCAACTTATTATCCGGAACCACACCGACGGGGGTTTCCCCCTCGTATACATAGGAACCAGGATACAAGAAGCCACATCAACAGACATCGACCTACATCTGCATTCACCCCAGTCTGTCCCGTGCCCCCACCTGGATTTTGCGTACCATAGTCCATTATCATGGCACTGGCTGAGTTATCATCCCTCCTGAATTTGGTTGGGAGCATGACTGGGCCAATTATAAGTGCCAATTCGAAATTATAGGTCGCACTAACAGATGGACTGATCAACAAATGGGGAGAGTATCTGGTCGCCAAACTGTCAAGGAAAGCCCTGCAGGTACTGGCATATATGGGGTCAGATCTCGCACCCACATACTCAGAAGAGAGATTCAGAGATACAGCATTGGGGGAGACCAGCCGTCTTCAACTAAAAAACTTGACGAGACGAGCGGAAGAAACTCTGCCGGAATTAGCCAGTCACTAGAGCATACCCCAACACGAATCATGAGGGAGTGACACACCTTCATTTAGAAACATTCATTGATGCTTTCAGCGGGGAACTGGCCCTTACGGAAAAACTATTCCCTTTGGAGCACGGAAACCTACACACACTTACTGCAACAGCAGGGCAGATTGAGAACGTCCTCGAGAGAAAGAGAGACGAATGCTCACCGCCAACTTCACCCTATCAATGAGCTAAATGATGCCATCCTCCTGATTGCCACTAACAACTCAGACACCGCACCCGCTACAGACACCAGCACCATATCACAACCGGAACACACCCCACCCCACAAAGAGAAGATCACATGCCCCGAGGAAGAGGGCATGGCCAGTCCCATCGCGGAGGCCACAGTAATGTCCCAGGACACGGGAACCAGCACATCAATGCCAATAGACAGGCAACACATGAAAGATTAGAAGAGATTACGAAACAAATCTCTACACTCACCAATTTATTCACTACACTCGGCACTGTCGTGGCAACCCAGCAGACTACCCGACAGCCATCAAGTAGTACCGCCCCGTACACACAGCCACCAACACATGTTTTGGATGTGGTCAGATAGACATTGGAGGGAGTGGTCCCCAAACCATCCCCCTCCACTACACAGGCAAATGACATACGAACACCGCAGTCAGAGCATCTGTTAAACTAGAATTGGCACTGATTAGAGAGTCACTTCAGTGCCCCCCCTCCTGAAACCTGGCTCAACTACGGTCAATCAACAACAACAACGTCAGGTGGATTCACTAATTACAATTACAAGAACTACCTCAGTATTATCAAAGCACTATACTGGCTTCACACAAGCCAGAGCCTATGATGCGCACTGCATCCGCAGCACCTCTGCGAAAAGTTGTGACCCCACAATAACCGCATCTACTAAATCCTCTTTCCAATGTAAAACGGCAGTGGTTGGTTGTATCACCTCCACTGAAACAATGTTTATTCAAACACCACGCCATACCACCAAGGTACATAACAATCTCTGCCCTCTGGCGCTATGCAATGCCCACCTTCCTTCATCATCATCTCCCTCATTCAGCAGCAGTAGTAGTGACATTGACGGAAATCAACCCTCCGCATCATGGATATGCCAAATGAACAGTAACAAACAGTCAACACAATGACAGTGTTTATTTTGCACTTCATCCAAACATCCCATGATGCGTTGCCCACAATGGCTGGTGGTGAGGAAACGTCTGCACCGTTCCAGTCCTATCCAAACTAGTGTATACACCAATTCACAGTTTACACCACCAGCCTCAGACATAGCACCACTGCTACCCCCAACTTCGTCTTCGCCCAAGCAAAATGAGCAGCAACGACGACGAGCTGGCCCCTTCCTCAATCAGCCACCTATTGCACTCAAGGAAGCAATAGAAAAACTTTGTACGGGGCCCCACCACAGCAAAGGAGACTCCACACACAGCACTCTAGGAGACTCTCCTGCAAACACATCGCAAAGTCATCTATAGGTGTGCCTGCTCATTCGGTGGAATATCTACCACTGTACTGTAGACACTGGAGCTTCCATAACCTTTTTAACAAGCAGCTCTATGAGAGCATCCCACCTCATAAGAGACCACCCCTTAAATCATCTAACATATTTTGACAAACAGCCACGGGAGCCGACGTTCCGGTGGCTGGTGTAGTAAACATCGTGATACAGATAGAGGAGATGCACTTTATTCAGCGAGTTGTCATCGCTGCTATCCAAAATGAAGCCCTATTAGGTCATGATTTTCTCAGCGCCAGTGAAGCCGTCATTCACTGCAGACAACAGGAATTAGATATACACGGCCGTCACATACCTCTAGGACCGGAGTCATCACTGTATGACACATGTGCGGTGATTTTAGCATCAACAGCAGCAGTTGAGCCAGGACATGAGGAAATTCTATGGGCCACTGCCCCACTGTTAGGAGACAACCCGCTCACATAGCCATGCTGGAAGCAGACCCTGAACACATGATCGCCTCCCAATGTGCGAGTCCACGGATGATAGTGGACACCACCAACAATAATCATATATCATTCCAGGTATTCAATGGAACAGCCTATCCTATAATGCTTGTCCCAGGAGTTCGCTGCGGCCATCTGGTTGAAACAGCTCTCAATACAACAACAACAACAACAGCAGCAACAACAACAATAACAGCATCAGCTTCTGATGACAGCATACCAGAACACTTACATTACTTATATTTGCGTGCCACAGTTGGACTGATGCAGTCTCACAAACGTGATATATGATGGTTCCTGTTTAAGTACCAGGAGAGTTTTCCCGCAGGAGACATGGGCCAGGCAAAAACTGACATCGTGCGTCACTCCACCGACACTGGGAACAACCGACCTGTACAACAGCTGGTTCATCGTCTTAACATACATAAAGAGACAGAAGCACACCGACACGTAAATGGCATGTTGCGGATAGGCATAATAGAGCCCCTGGGCCAGTCCCACTATACATGCTTTCAAGAAAGATGGATCTTTGCAGTTTTACATTGACCACTGCCGCCTTAATGATCTAAGCATCAAGGACGCATATTCATTACCTCGAATAGATCAGGCGTTAGATTCGTTGTCCAGAGCCAGATGGTTCTATACACTTGACCTGGCAAGCGGATACTAGCAGGTATCCATGGATGACGCTGACAGGGAGAAGACAGCCTTCGTCTGTAGAGACATTCTTTTTCAATTCCACAAGGTGCCCTATGGCTTGTGCAATGCTCCAGGAACATTCGAGCGTCTCATTGACCATGTGTTAACTACCCAGCAATGGGACATCTGGCTCTGTTACATTGACGACGTTATCATCTTTCGCTCAATGTTTGAGCAGACGTTGTCCAATTTGGACAAAGTTCTAATGTGGTTCTGTACTGCGAACCGAAATCTCAAATCCAAGATGTGCCATTTCTTCCGTCAATGTGTGGAGTTTCTCGGACATGTCATATCCGCAGATGGAGTGGCCACTCAACCTTCCAAATCACAAGCAGTGGCAGACGGGCAGACGCCAACTTCCGTAACTAACACACACAGTTTCCTCGGGCTCGGTCAGTACTATCGCCATTATATCCATCACTTCAGCGAGATCGTGTCTCCCCTGTTCCAGATCACTGAAAAGGATCGACTCTTCGAGTGGACGAGTGAACTGTTAACAACTGCACCTATTCTTGCTCATCCTAACCATAACCTAGATTTCATCTTAGACACTGATGCGTCCGCTAATGTGATTGACGCTGTTCTATCAAAGGTCAAAGAAGATGGAATGGAGCAGGTACTGGGTTATGGTTCGCATACTCTAAATAAAATGGAGAAACGTTATGCAACCACTAAGCGAGAATTATAAGCTGCCGTGTACTTTGTTAAGTACTACAATCACGTTCTTATGGACGCCCATTTACACTACGTGAATAACTGGATAATAATTCCTGAGTGTTATAATGTCATGATTTTACTTCCTGGCAATGCTGGTCAGTTATCCATGGAAAGAACAACATAGTTGATCAAACATATATTCCACTGGATCAGTGTACGCGATAGTGTCAAGGTCAGGGTGCCAAATGCGTCCCCTATCAAAGATGCGTTGTTGGAAAGCACCAGACCGCACGATTACAAATTAAAATTGTGGTTGCATGGTGGGAGCGAGTGGCTAGTGGTATGCTCAGTCCCTTGAATATGACGGATGAAGGAAACAAATACCTCCTCGTATTGCAAAATTATTTTACGAAGTGGGTAGAAGCATTTGCTTTACCGGACCAAAAGGCATCAGCAGTGGCAAAGTTTCTGTCCAGCAATGTGTTCTCGCATTTTGGAATGCCCTATGAGTTGCGTTCCGACCACGGTAGTAATTTTGAGAGCTTGTTGATCTCTGAGCTCTGCAAAACATTTCATATAGTCAAAATAAGAACAACACCGTATCATCCATATGGCGATGGGATGGTAGAGAGCTTCAATATACCTCTTGTAGTGATGTTGACTAAGGATGCATACCTTGATTGTCGTGAATGTGATCTTCGACTCCCATACGTACTCATGGCGTACCACACTTCTATACATTCCAAGATGGGTTATACCCCTGCTCGGTTAATGTTAGGCTTGAGTTAGCCTTACGCTTGGATCTGGCCATGCCCAGAATTCCATGGGGAAAAATTCACCCTCTCTCTACGTAGAGTTCATGTGGCAAAGGATAAAACAGGCCCATGCACTAGTGAGAGAAACACTATCCACTGCACACCGACGTCAGAAAACCTGGCATGACCGGCATGTACATGGAGGCCCATATGAGGTCGGAAAATGGTTTGGGTTCACGATATGTGACGTTCTGCAAATGTGCCGAGTAAACTGAGTTACCAGTGGAAAGGCCCCTATGTGATAGTAGGTAAGAAGTCAGATGTAACCTACCAAATCCGCGCATCGGATGGCATGAACTCAGTCATTCACTTCGATTGTCCTAAACCTGGTGTTAGCGATGGCCCGGTACCAGAGCTTGGGCCGGGTGGTGCATGTAACGCTGGTAGTCAGACCAATGTATCTGCAGAAACAGGTATTCCAGACTTTAGCACAGAGCACCGCAGTGCCAGTTCAGCCCCTCTCCTAGCAAGCTAGAAAGTGTGTTAACAAACGACCAATGCTGGGGACAATGACGAGCCACGTACTCGTCCTCTCCCTCCTCAGATCTTGTCTACCAGGGCTGGGAAGTCGTATCTGAAGACGTTCTGGTTTACATTGATCAAGGGGAAGGACGGAACAGTTGTTCCGCCAACCTCTTCCCATTCCCACCCACTTCATGCTATTACCCCCAATTATAGAGTTGTCACAGGCGGAGCCTGAGGCTGCCCCAAGCCATGCCACCAGCAGGGTGGAACATAGAATAAATAGCATGAAAGTGAAGGGGCTTGATGAGGCCTTGGCCTGTTATACACAACAGGAAACCCGTACAGCTCAGAGCAACCCTTTCCCCCTTCCAGGAGGTGCAACGAAAGACATCAACACCCTACCACATCCGCAGCATGCGTTTTAGCACCGATGGACGTCATCGTCAAATGTAACCAGCCTGCACCCATCTTTTGCAACAGAAAAGGATAGTGACACTAAATCTGCGACAATCCCTTCCACATAAAAACGGAGAACAATTTACTTTCTGCATACAGCATATCTGCCATCAACAGACTCAGCATATTCCGCTTGGAAAACTGGATATCGCCCACTGCACCTCATGACCAACATCACATTCAATGCCAGACTTCCCTACATCAGGCGATACTATATGCAAGGACCAAAGCAACATTTTTCCACATGCAGAAGGATAACATCATCAAGAACATCACCAACCCAAACCGCAAGGCACACCCCTCCCTTGAAGTGACATCAGCAATAACGGTAAATAAAATTACATCAATTATATGTAATAACAGATGCCTTTATTGAGAAAGCCGGATGGCTGCAGTCTGTCGTCGGTAACTAGTACGAGATAGGCACAGAACGTGAAATTCGACAATGGTCTGATTCAAGTTATGACAGCTCAATCTTGGTCATCCCTGCTGTATGTACCTCTGTCCTGCCTTTTTAAGGCTCAGCCATTACAAAGAGTGTACATTCAATGTCCGATAAAGTCGTCACCACAATCACCGCAGTGCCCCTCCCCAACTGCAATACAACTTTGACACTGCACGGCAGCACATGATTCATCCACAGAGAACCAGCCACGCGTATCTACAACCTACATCAACATGCCAGATCCAAAGACACTCAGGATGATTGTTTCACAATCTCCATATGACGGGATCGTAATTTTTTAACCGAGGCACGCATTTTCTGAGTTGTACTCTAATAATTAAGTTTGTATCTAGATGAGGTGGGACTAGTCCTACCTAAAGAGGAGGACGCTTGGCCGTCTGCCCACCTGTTAAATACAGTCCTGCTTGTTGGGGGCAGCATACTTGACGCCCGCAAGAGATGAATATGTTTAAACCAAACAATAAATTAAAGTCAGCTAAACTGTTATAACACAAAGACGCTGATGGCATGTATCATGACAGATGCTGCATTGCATCTTCTGTTAATTGACCCACAAGATGATGGATATTTTAACGACGGTACAGCTGACAACATCTCATGTAACACATATGATGAATCTGTACTCTCTGCGTTGCAAGATTAAGACAACGACGTTGATGATGATAGCTATAGCTCATCACATGAACAGCCAACAGAAGACGAAATTGCTACAACACATGAAACTCAACACCATATGGCAACAGATGACATGTGGTCACAGCTACACAATCTATGTAACGAACCCATCTCACATGATATTTCACCAGATGATGTTTGTAACAATGAATATTTGCGAAATCTGTGTAAGCAAGTTTGTAATTTGGGGAAGAATATAGAAAAGCCCAGAACAGGCAAATTATGGTCTTTATTCATGGACTTTGTGGCAATTGTAAGGTTGTTCATCAAAGCTGAACGTACTGGTGACTGGCGACTCCATCTGAAAGCTATACAGCTAATGTTGCCATTCTTTGCTGCCACTGAGCATAACAACTACACGAAATGTTGTCGCCTTTATCTTCAAGATTCTCTTGGACTATGCCTCTGCCTTGAAGGGCCCGTGCACGAAGGATACTTTGCCGTCCGTAGAAATGAAAATGTGTATTAGAGTGGTACAAGGTTACCAATGAAATGACTGTATCGATTATTGAGTCACTCATTCCAGTGGCAAAATTTCAAAAACTATATCTTATGAACGAAAGGGTTTATTTTAAAAAGCTATTTTCTCTCAATGAAGCAATTTTCTTCTATATCAAACATCCAATAGCTTCATATGCACTTGTTCTCCGACCAGTACCAACATTTCTGATTGAAATGTGTTCATGGCATTATGTCCACATCCCACTCCGCGTACATGGTAATTCTTAAGCAATCCATTGAAACCACTCGCAAATCTAAACGAGATGGGTTATACATGTGACTTAACGATTTCTGAGTTCTACTAATCGAGACCTTTCGTTTGATATGCTTATTAACAGGGGTTGTGTTACAATTGAAGATTTGGTTTTAAAAAGTTGGCTGGCAGGTGATAAAAACTTTTTAAATGTTTTTCTCAAAACGCTCAATGGTGCCAGGTGGGCATCCTTCGGATTTTTCATCTGTATGGTCTCAGGATGCAAAATCAAGAAAACCCCATTGTGGGACCTCTAATGCAAGGTTACATCCAACTTCCTCCAGACTAAACAGATATTTAGAAAACCACACTTCAATTTTCCGCGTCCAATTTACATTAGACAGCAACATTTAATAGCAGCAGACACTCCTAGTCCGATCAACAACGTGTTTTCAAGATAAGAAACCACCTGATCAACACCACTGTTTTCCAGTAAATTAGATCAAAGACTATAAACATGCGAATCGCCCTCCCACGTGGCTGCTACACACGTGATGGAGGAGCCGAGAGGTGATGAGTCGGAGGTCATAGACTGCTGATGTAATCACGCTCTCCCCATCCCACCGGGTGTTCCAGCCTGAAATTTGAACAGGCAAGTTTATAAGTATCTAACTTGGAAACTGCTTCACTCTAATTAAAAGGTGAGCATCCACAGGAAAAAGTAGTTCCCGATTTTAAATTCAGAAATAAGCGATACTCCTTCCTTTTTATATTTATATTTGCCTTCTACTTACGATGGGAATATTTAGTCCAACTCCAGGATAATAAAAATCATAGAATCCTTCTATGGGGGATGACCGATTCACCCAGAACATTTTGGTCATTATTAGGGGAAAATTAATTATCTGTCACACAAGAGAACGTCCATGCGAGCTATTGTTTGGTCTATAAGAAACAAAGATAAGAAACAAATAAAAAAGAGCACGCACCGCAGCTTGAAACAAAAAAAAACAAGGCCGGAAAAATAAATACTGGGCAAAAAATCAAAATAAAAGTATGCCTCCCTCCGAAATTCTTTCGCACGTCTATGTGCCTTCGCTGACAAACCACGCATCTCTCGCGTCACTACCCCTCTCAGCTGCGTTCCTAACTGAGAAGGCTGTAATTCTCGCCTAGTGTTTGCACTGTACATTCGATCCATAACTGCAGTATCATTCGTCACAGGTGCCAAATTAGGAGGGGTGGTGTAGCGTGGATTGCCTGGTCATGTGCGGGCCATCCAAGCCAGTCTGGGTACAGAACCGCCGGGCCGGGTACATTCCAAACACGCCCCCATGGGCAGGACGAAACGCATGCATAAAGCCGTATATGAGAGGTTCATAAAATGACTAAGTCCGAGAGATCACCTAGCATGCAAGCGCAGGTGTCAGAGATTGTTAGACAATGCACGTTAGCGTTGGGCAGAAATTGCATGGTTGGTACACGTAATTACTTTAAATCGTACCTTTCTCGTCGTTCTTGGTCTTGATCATGACCAGAATGAAGCGAGGATTCCAAACTCTTTACTATTTTAAAATCGGTAAATGATCCCGCAAATTTCTTTCAAAATATTGAACCCCAAATGCTTAGCGCATGCATGCTCTCAGTGCATGGGTATGATAGCGCGTCACGTGACCAACTTCTCTGCCTTTGAAGTGGGCTCACTGATTGGCAGTGGCGCTCCAGCTGTGACATCACAGGCAGTGTATGAGGGGTTGAAAAATCAAATTCATCAGAAGTTAGGTGGTGGTGCCTGGTCTGAGAGGACGAATCGCTAAGTACTACTTGCTACAGCAGATACTGATAGCTGCTGCGGCGCCATTCGGAATTCAGAATTTATCGTATTTGGGGCACAAGCCATCACATCCCCAACCACCATTTTTTCATGCTCCCGGAAGGAGATCATCCGGGGGTAATAAACAATTTAAAGTCCGGCGTCCCAAGCTACTACTTCCGCAAAGGGACTTTTTGTGTGGATGGGCCTTTTGGCCCAATGTAGCTCATCGTCCAGTATGTGGGGGGAGTGACGGGCTCTGTGATAAATTGCCAGATCTTCCGTATCACACAACCAGTGGTTTAAAAACAATCAGCACATCATGTGTTAGTCTTTTAGACATTTTCGGCCGCAGTTAGGGGAGCATTTCCTGATGCATCGTGTGAGTTATTCGATACCTCCCGTCTTGTGAACCATCAGAATGTATCCACATTATCAACTTTCATCCATAGCCCTTCAAGAACTACAGGGCAGCCTTGAATTTCCGCACCAGTATGGAAACGTTTGGACAACACTGTTTAAATTAATAACTGTCCTTCGACATGACTATCTACTAGCCATCCACTTCCGCAAATGTTCTTCTGCACTATTCCTGAAAATGGACCGTATCTAAGGCATGCCTGCAGTTTTTCCTAGCAGCCAACTTCTGTCTCGTGCCATCTCGCATTCCAATTATTTTACACTACAACTATTGTGACAATAAAACTTTTTCCGCACAGATGACTAATAGGTACTCTATTTTCTTATATTATTATTGTATTGCTTTTGTATAACAGGTACTGATGACAAATAGGTACCTCCCGGTCACTTATGACCGCATTTTAATAGTTTATTATTATGTATATATTATTGTTATTTTTATGCTCATAAGCACCGTCAAGGTCGAGTGAACTTCTATTACTGTATTATGCAAAGTTAGTGATATGGCCTTAGCCATCCATGTTATATGTTTTGTTTATTTTATATAAAAACTGTTGGACTGCAGTATCACTGGGCTACACTATACAGCAACAACATCTGCATCACCTTATTCCCCGCACAGCATCAATTTTTCACTGAGGTCGCTATTCACGTTCACATTATGCGAACATGACATGTGGCCGACTAAACCTAGACTTTTCTAGCTCCATAGGATAGCTGGTAGTAGTAGGGACGGTTACTCAATAAGAGATATTTCATGTTAGTTTCTTTTCCGGGAGTAGCGGATATGTAATACTGAACACCGGCTAGATTGCCTCCGCTATATGAGTAATTGTCTCTATCTAGCTCCACCAGCCTGCTGGCCTATTAATTTGTCCGGACTTCCCTCCGTCACGTTATTTGAAGTTGACTCTGTAACTACTAGGGTTCCAGTGCGGCTAGAAACAAAGTGATGATCACCGCATACACCCACTTGTATCTTCGGATACTAGTTGGTTAGAAAACCCCGCCGAAGCACTGCGAAAAAAAAAATATATTTATATATATAGTTACTGGTCTTCAGTGCACCTCTGGGGGATTTCACATAACACTAATGTCAGGTAAATTTTGGTTCCACGGGTGCGGATCTCAAATAATCCATACCCGACACACTGGTGATGGAAAGGATTCAGCTCTCCATCTAACTCTACAAGTGAATTGCTGCAGTCTTAGAACCCACCACGCCCTCACGGGAAGGTCGCTATAGTTGGATAGCTGCATCTTTGTCTCCACCGCAAAACTTATATGGGCTATTGAACGCCTATGTAATGTGACTTGTCCTTGTGCTTATATATGTGGTCGTGATGCGACGGTGAAAGGATCGTTATATGATTCTGGAACATTCACCTCATGATATTTGTGCACGTGGTCTACTGAGGTCACCGAACATTCTCACCCGTCAGCCATATATGATCAAAACAGTAAGCTTACATTGCCATTTGCGGCTAAACCTAAGTCTGGACCCAAAAACTAAATGATAAGGTAGAAATTAGCAGAAGAACCGCATAAAGAAAGCGGCCTCTACTAACACAGGATCCAGGAACTTACATAAGATGACGATGTTGAATTCCACGGAAATCATCCACCCCATCTTCACGTAAAACAGCGTGCATCACAAAAAGCACATAGCTTCACTAGGTTGACTATTTTACATAATATGTTTTTAACAAGAGGGTGGCCCTTTTTGCCATCTCTCTCTTCTCCGCTTCGGCATTGTAGGCATTTTCCTGTGACGGAGTCCCGTACGAGACACTTTCTCCTCGCAACACAATAATGTTTGTGGGGGTTAATTTAGTTTATATTAAACTTGCTAATTAGCCACGCTAGGACCCTCCTTTGCGCGGATGCCTCACGGATCTTATTCTCTGAGGTACCTCGGCCGAGGACCACGATGATGAGTCGTCAACCCGGCCCTATGTACTAGACTTCTCCCAGGTAGCAGCAAACGAGTACGATTGTTTGACTGTTAAATATAATAATTATTGTATGTATTTAATTACATTCCAGCCCTAAAATGGAGGTGTGGGACCGTCACAGCGGTGACACCAACACTGAGGACGAGACTATGAGGTTCAACCTTCGCGGCGATGGTCGCACAGCGCCACTGGAACATTCCACCAACTCTAGAAGTCAGTTTTTGTGCAATTCGGCAACGCGCAATACCGAATCCACAACCGCGAGATCCGCCGCTAACCAGCAGCCCCATCTGGACGTACCACGCAGCGTGGAACGGGAGCATCCGGCGAGCCAGCATTCGCACCCAGAGGCTACAATATGCATAAATGGCATGATCGTTTGTTGTGTAATGTGCCTACAATTTACTTGCAATCGCGTGACTACGTCCCCACCCCTATTTTCCAAATGATGTCACTTCAAGAGCCATAAATGTGATGAATGATATTTCCCCTATAAATTGGCGGGGCACAAATTACATTGAAATTGAATACCCTTGATTAGGAACGTTTGTACGATACGAATTATAAAATGGAGAAAAAGAGAGAGAGCGAGAGAGAGAGAGAGAGAGAGAGAGAGGGAGAGAGAGAGAGAGAGCGAGAGATAGCGAGAGCGAGACGAGTGAGAGAGAGAAAGAGAGAGGGGAGAAGGAGAGACAGCAAGAGAGAGAGAGGGTGGAGAGGGGGGGGGGAGAGAGAGAGAGAGAAAGAAAGAGAGAGAGAGCGAGAGAGAAAGAGAGAGAAAGAGAGAGGGGAGAAGGAGAGACAGCGAGAGAGAGAGAGAGGGTGGAGAGGGGGGGAGAGAGAGAGAGAGAGGGAAAGAGAGAGAGAGAGAGAGAGAGAGAGAGAGAGAGTGAGAGCGCGAGAGCGAGAGCGAGAGAGAGAGAGAAAGAGAGAGGTGGGAGAGCGGGAAGGGATGGGGTGGGGGGAGAGAGAGAGAACGAGAAATTGAGAGAGAGAGGGGGGGTCGTGGGAGGGGAGAGTAATGTCTGAATTAACATCTTTCCTTCTATATATACGTGCTGAGTCACTAAACATGTTAAGGATTTGTACTTAAGAGATCGAATTGGACAACTCTCGTGTACAAATACATGTTTTATCGAATATTTTGAAGTTCATTCGCTGGAAGCTGTTGTTTCTGCAAAACTTAGGCATAAACAATTGTGGCCGCATGTAGGCTGATGCCATAATCAAAATGAGCAAATGAATGACATATCTAGCCCTGTCATGAATATTGTATAGTCCGTCAATTGCATGAATTGTATGTCTTTACTATTTAGTAAACAGTCTGTTGACTATCTATTTCCTGACTAAACATCATTGATTCCATGATGGGATGAATCGCCTGGTTATAACACCACGCCATTAAATAACAAGAACTTCATGACATTCTCTATTACAGTGAATGATCTCATAGAAACGTGCAACATCTACGTGTCTACTTGGCATATGAAGCTAATCACTGGAGAAATATCGTATGCTGATTATATCGTTCCGACCTTGGGGAGAGAGATAGAAAATCAGAGGTTCTATTGCGTGCGTAAAGTGGAAGTGAGAAGGGGGAGATTACGAGTGCGGGAATGATGAGAGAGAGAGAGAGAGAGAGAGAGAGAGAGAGAGAGAGAGAGAGAGAGAGAGCGAGAGAGAGAGAGAGCGCGAGAGCGAGAGAGAGGAAAGAGAGGGGGAGGGAGGGCGCTAGGGAGGGAGGGAGGGTGGGAGAGAAAGAGAGCGGGAGAGAGAGGGAGGGAGGGGTGGAGGAATGGAGGGAGGGAGGTAGGGAGGGGGAGAGAGAGGAGGTAGAGCAAGAGGCGGGGGAGGGAGGGAGAGAATGTGGAAAATAAACATGGGTAGGGAAGATAGGAGTGGCACGGACAAAGATGGGATGAGACGGAACAAGAGAGGGAGAAAAAGTGGTGAAAAGATAGTCAAATGAAGGAAGGGATAGTGAGGAGAGAGCGGCGGTGTGTGAGAGAATGGGGTGTAGTGGAGTCTGAGTAAGAGCTATGCTAGAAGCAATTCGGACATCATAAAAATGAATTCATTCCATAGTGAATCGTCCATTCGAACGAAGAACAGTTGTATATGAGTCTTAATTTAGGACGCGCAATCCTCTCTATTATGATTTTGCTAGATCTGAATAAAGATCAATCGTTCATACACATGGAAGATGGTTATTCCGTCACGAAAATACATGCCATTAAAGATGGAGATGTACATGCAAAGATGGAGAAATGTTGCAGAATATATACTATAGCACGCATCCAAGCAGTCAGCCTAGTTAGTGGATAATCGGGACTAACTGGTGCATTTAGCGTGTCACGTTTACATACATTTGCGCACGTGTCTATGAAACGTACGAATGTAACTGCCTAATCACCGAAGATAGCTATCGCTAATTACATACAATTTTCGTGAAAAGGAAATAATGCAGGCGAAATAACTGCCGTTAGCCAGAGATAACGAATTTATGTATTCTCAAAATAAACACCGACCTGGATGTATCAGTGAGGTGAATGGCGATTAATTGCAAGTACAGGGCACGGAATGCGGTAATTGGAAGGATAATTGTATAGCTATTAAGCAAATTTCGAGAAGTCCATCATCTGACTGTTATTGTTGGCGGTGTGCGGTGGCTTAATGGCATCGTCACCGTGATGTTTTAATAACCCCTCGTGAAATGAAATAGCACACGTTAGAAGGGATAAGGACGTGCACGTGTTCGGTATATATAAGACGTCACGTCCGCTGTACACGACACACAGACTGTTTGTATTGTGTCGCCCAGTAGCATGCCCACCTGTCAATTTCAAAACTACCATATATGGATGAGCTGTTGACTAATCTGAAGTAAATTTGAATGGAGACTGTTCCAGTCTGAATCAGCAACCGCATCCATTCAAATTAGTTTCAGAATATCTGACAGAATATCTGTAGTGAACGTGTTCTCTGCGGTGTGAAGTTTTGAGATATCTAAAATTCTATTACATCCACCTGTACACTCAATACAATTGTCATGCATTTCAATGTATACTGGTGCTGTATGATTTACAGCCAGGTTGCTGATAGCTGCTCCTGACTGGAAGAACAGGCATTGTCTTACAGCAATATATTGGGTGTATTCCTATTAAACTCAAATTGAGGCACCAATTTTTAGCCATACAAACTACGCCCTGCCCATTTCTAGGATCAGCCCACTTTGTATATGTTTTGTGATCGGTATATTTACCGTGCACCCACAGTTTACATAATCACAATTTAACGATACGTATGTGTGTAAGTGAATATTTTGAAACTAAATAGACTGCGTATGGCAGAAAAACCTCTAATCAAATTAGTCTCAAAGGATTCAACAAGATATACAATTATAACAGTTAGCAAAGATCGAGTTAGTAATCGGCCTTTAATGACACTAACTACAATAAATCCGTATCGTGCATAACAACCAATATAGTCAGATCGATATATGGAAGAAACACCTCCTCTCACAAATTGCTCCAAAGATTTTTTCAACAATTTATGTTAGGGTGTGCTGAACTGAAGAACATACTAAACGTCTACCACAGTCTGCCTATCGGCAAATCACTATTTTCATCTTGGCGTCACAGATGCCCACCAATTATCTATTCAAACTAAGCGGGAGATGTTGGTGTGTACCCGCAGGTTCATAGGGTCTAGCAACAAGTGAAGACTTAAGAATACAAAATCACCACTCGAGTATGAAATGCTCACGGCTTATGTGCATTTTATGGGTTTGGGCGCCATCTTGGACGCTATCTTGAAAATAATGACTTTCCGATTGTCAGATAGTGGTAGACTCTTAGTATGCTACCATAACACGTCGAAAAACATATTGGAGCAACTTCTGGGAGTCGAAACATATATTGACCCAACTGATAATTATTCTTGTACAATTAATCGCAATGCTATCTCACTCATAAGTTGAGCAAATGAATGGTTCGTCCACGACAGTACATCTTTCATTCATATATGTAAGCAAGCATAATGATAGAAATACAATCCCCATCTCTGCGTCCTTATATAGGGCCGACTGTATCTCCTTTCCATCTTATCATAAAATAATATCATGGGGTATCTCGACTACATTTCAGCTATACTATATATTTCCTGCACAGCGTATATCGCTGTAACATAATGCCAGTGTCATGTGTAACATGGTACAATTCACCTTTCCAGTTTATCCATCGATCATCTGACGTCATATGACATCATAATTAACTAAGTGGAGTGTATGATGAGGTCATAATCGTGGCGTCATGAATGTTTCGAAATAATCCGTCTTTAACGCATAATAGTCCGACACATTGCAAGAATTATATGTCTTTACGTTTTAATAAACATTCTGTCGAACATTGTGAAACGAATTTAACTGGGCGTTGTTGTTGCCATTGACAATAACAGCATCCAGTCAAATAAGTTTCAAAATATTTAACAGCTTACCTATAATTGGAAATTAATAGTCAGTGAGTTCAGAGATCGATCGATCCCAGCACGTTATTCTCTCTCTCTTTCTCTCTCCCCCCCCCCCCTCTCTCTCTCTCTCTCTCTCTCTCTCTCTCTCTCTCAACACAACAGTGCAGATAGACAGATTATATGCAACTGTATCAATACTCTCTTGAATATTCTAGAATTCATTGTATATTTGAATTATTTCATTATTTCGTGTGTTGTAATTTGCTTGGATGCATTTTAAATACGTGTATATCGGGGTGTGTACGTATTCGGTCAGAGCCCCTCCGTCATAAAACAAACACATAATATTGCGAGTAGCATATTTACAGAGCTTCTTGTCAGAGTAGGCCTATGTGTCTGGCCATGCACAATGACGAACACTCATTCTCAGACACTTAATTGAGGTTCCATATAGCTCAGGAATATTAAAACATCAAAGATTGCGCTATGAACACGCTATTAGTGCCGTAATAATCACCAGTACAGTGTAATTATTGATTTTTCTCTTTCTTTGACGAACTCAATTTCAGCATCATTAACCGTCCTTTCAGTACAAGCAAACGTTTCTGTTTAACCAGTTCTAACACATGGAATCAAAACAATGGGTGGTCCTGTATTCATCCAGCGGTCTCTCCAGATTCGTACATCAAATATGTGTAGGTATTCCTTTGAGCAAACTAGCTACATAATGCGTCCAGGAATACAATATCCTTGGAAACCAACTGCCTATGTGTGCGACTCGCCTGAGTACATACAATACCGGATTCTTTTAATGTAGATACACCTATTTATCATGAACGGTGGTCGGTACTTGTATCGTCGATTCTTGAAAATCCACGATTCCATTCAGTCTATTATCTGAGCCCAGATCATACAAGATGTGTTTCTATAGTGCAAACGCATACAACAAGCGGCTCCCATAGTGCACACACCAGTGTGATTAAAACCTTTGATGGGTAAATGTGGTCAAGGAAATCCAAATATGTGCTTATTAAAAATTTATATGCTAGCTAACAAAGACTACTTTTGAGAATTTACCACTGGAATGAATTGCTCGGTTATCGAGCATGCCATTTCAGGGCGTAGCACTTCAAAAGTAGTCTTCTCTTGTTCTGAAAAGAACGTTCCACAAGATCAGTGCAGAAGCTGGTTTTGACCGGTTTTGCCACGAAAGGGGTACAGTGCTCGAAAGCACCCAGTCCTACCTGTAAACATGTTTATTAGAATGCATTTGCTGATGTGTCTCGGTTGTAAGCGGCAATGAGTTTAATTATTTTTAAATTGCAACATTTTATAAATACCCCTTTGACAAATATCCGTATTAGGCTTTGATTACACTATACCATGCCAAACCCCCTGAGAATAGCTTTCTTATAACAACTGTGATGCATCTGGATACCTATGACTCTAGTTCCCCATCCCACTTCGCTTTCCAATCCTGGGGCGTAGCCATGCCGTCTAATGAACGTTAATTAAAAGGCCGCAGCAGTCACATTGATTGGCCGGGTTTTTAATCTTTCAAAGATCCATGTCCCATTACGGTGCTGCTTCATGACTTTAAAGCTAGCAAGGACAATTAGATGCAATTTACTTTTTGATGTCGTGTAGCCATGCAGCGTTTGATGTTTAAATTGCATATGCATGTGAATGTCGCGAGCTGTCGTGTGAGAGTCTTGGTGGGAATGTGTTGAGTTGGCGTGCCGATATGCAATCAATATTAAAGATTAGTAGCACGATGTGGATTGAACCAATATTTGACGTAATTAAATTTGATCCTGTAAGTACATCTCAGAAATAACCGAACATGTTTCCAAAACATAATGAAACGTACTGTTGAA
>CM067371.1:43222616-43245116 GCA_034401795.1 Chaetoderma sp. LZ-2023a
ATCGTTTATACACATGGAAGATGGTTATTCCGTCACGAAAATACATGACATTAAAGATGGAGATGTACATGCAAAGATGGAGAAATGTTGCAGAATATATACTATAGCACGCATCCAAGCAGTCAGCCTAGTTAGTGGATAATCGGGACTAACTGGTGCATTTAGCGTGTCACGTTTACATACATTTGCGCACGTGTCTATGAAACGTACGAATGTAACCGCCTAATCACCGAAGATAGCTATCGCTAATTACATACAATTTTCGTGAAAAGGAAATAATGCAGGCGAAATAACTGCCGTTAGCCAGAGATAACGAATTTATGGATTCTCAAAATAAACACCGACCTGGATGCATCAGTGAGGTGAATGGCGATTAAGGGCAAGTACAGGGCACGGAATGCGGTAATTGGAAGGATAATTGTATAGCTATTAAATAAATTTCGAGAAGTCCATCATCCGACTGTTATTGTTGGCGGTGTGCGGTGGCTTAATGGCATCGTCACCGTGTGATGTTTTAATAACCCCTCGTGAAATGAAATAGCACACGTTAGAAGGGATAAGGACGTGCACATGTTCGGTATATATAAGACGTCACGTCCGCTGTACACGACACACAGACTTTTTGTATTGTGTCGCCCAGTAGCATGCCCACCTGTGAATTTCAAAACTACCATATATGGATGAGCTGTTGACTAATCTGAAGTAAATTTGAATGGAGACTGTTCCAGTCTGAATCAGCAACCGCATCCATTCAAATTAGTTTCAGAATATCTGACAGAATATCTGTAGTGAACGTGTTCTCTGCGGTGTGAAGTTTTGAGATATCTAAAATTCTATTACGTGAACATATGTGTACATTCAATACAATTGTCATGCATTTCATTGTATACTGGTGCTGTATGATTTACAGCCAGGTTGCTGATAGCTGCTCCTGACTGGAAGAACAGGCATTGTCTTACAGCAATATATTGGGTGTATTCCTATTAAACTCAAATAGAGGCACCAATTTTTAGCCATACAAACTACGCCCTGCCCATTTCTAGGATCAGCCCACTTTGTATATGTTTTGTGATCGGTATATTTACCGTGCACCCACAGTTTACATAATCACAATTTAACGATACGTATGTGTGTAAGTGAATATTTTGAAACTAAATAGACTGCGTATGGCAGAAAAACCTCTAATAAAATTAGTCTCAAAGGATTCAACAAGATGTACAATTATAACAGTTAGCAAAGATCGAGTTAGTAATCGGCCTTTAATGGCACTAACTACAATAAATCCGTATCGTGCATAACAACCAATATAGTCAGATCGATATATGGAAGAAACACCTCCCTCTCACAAATTGCTGCAAAGATTTTTTCAACAATTTATGTTAGGGTGTGCTGAACTGAAGAACATACTAAACGTCTACCACAGTCTGCCTATCGGCAAATCACTATTTTCATCTTGGCGTCACAGATGCCCACCAATTATCTATTCAAACTAAGCGGGCGATGTTGGTGTGTACCCGCAGGTTCATAGGGTCTAGCAACAAGTGAAGACTTAAGAATACAAAATCACCACTCGAGTATGAAATGCTCACGGCTTATGTGCATTTTATGGTTTGGGCGGCCATCTTGGACGCTATCTTGAAAATACTGGCTTTCCGATTGTCAGATTGTGGTAGACTCTTAGTATGCTTCCATAACACGTCGAAAAACATATTGGAGCAACTTCTGGGAGTCAAAACATATATTGACCCAACTGATAATTATTCTTGTACAATTAATCGCAATGCTATCTCACTCATAAGTTGAGCAAATGAATGGTTCGTCCACGAAAGTACATCTTTCATTCATATATGTAAGCAAGCATAATGATAGAAATACAATCCCCATCTCTGCGTCCTTATATAGGGCCGACTATATCTCCTTTCCATCTTATCATAAAATAATATCATGGGGTATCTCGACTACATTTCAGCTATACTTCATATATTTCCTGCACAGCGTATATCGCTGTAACATAATGCCAGTGTCATTTGTAACATGGTACAATTCACCTTTCCAGTTTATCCATCCGATCAGCTGACGTCATATGACATCATAATTAACTAAGTGGAGTGTATGATGAGGTCATAATTGTGGCGTCATGAATGTTTCGAAATAATCCGTCTTTAACGCTTAATAGTCCGACACATTGCAAGAATTATATGTCTTTACGTTTTAATAAACATTCTGTCGAATATTGTGAAACGAATTTGACTGGGCGCTGTTGTTGCCATTGACAGTAACAGCATCCAGTCAAATAAGTTCCAAAATATTTAACAGCTTACCTATAATTGGAAATTAATAGTCAGTGAGTTCAGAGATCGATCGATCCCAGCACGTTATTCTCTCTCTCTTTCTCTCTCCCTCTCTCTCTCTCTCTCTCTCTCTCTCTCTCTCTCTCTCTCTCTCAACACAACAGTGCAGATAGACAGATTATATGCAACTGTATCAATACTCTCTTGAATATTCTAGAATTCATTGTATATTTGAATTATGTCATTATTTCGTGTGTTGTAATTTGCTTGGATGCATTTAAATACGTGTATATCGAGTGTGTACGTATTCGGTCAGAGCCCTCCGTCATAAAACAAACACATAATATTGCGAGTAGCATATTTACAGAGCTTCTTGTCAGAGTAGGCCTATGTGTCTGGCCATGCACAATGACGAACACTCATTCTCAGACGCTTAATTGAGGTTCTATATAGCTCAGGAATATTAAAACATCAAAGATTGCGCTATGAACACCCTATTAGTGCAGTAATAATCACCAGTACAGTGTAATTATTGATTTTTCTCTTTCTTTGACGAACTCAATTTCAGCATCATTAACCGTCCTTTCAGTACAAGCAAACGTTTCTGTTTAACCAGTTCTAACACATGGAATCAAAACAATGGGCGGTCCTGTATTCATCCAGCGGTCTCTCCAGATTCGTACATCAAATATGTGTAGGTATTCCTTTGAGCAAACTAGCTACATAATGCGTCCAGGAATACAATATCCTTGGAAACCAACCTGCCTATGTGTGCGACTCGCCTGAGTACATACACTACCGGATTCCTTTAATGTAGATACACCTATTTATCATGAAAGGTGGTCGGTACTTGTATCGTCGATTCTTGAAAATCAACGATTCCATTCAGTCTATTATCTGAGCCCAGATCATACAAGATGTGTTTCTATAGTGCAAAAGCATACAACAAGCGGCTTCCATAGTGCACACACCAGTGTGATTAAACCTTTGATGGGTAAATGTGGTCAAGGAAATCCAAATATGTGCTTATTAAAAATGTATATGCTAGCCAAGAAAGACTACTTTTGAGAATTTACCACTAGAATGAATTGCTCGGTTATCGAGCATGCCATTTCAGGGGTAGCACTTCAAAAGTAGTCTTCTCTTGTTCTGCAAAAGAACGCTCCACAAGATCAGTGCAGAAGCTGGTTTTGACCGGTTTTGCCACGAAAGGGGTACAGTTCTCGAAACCACTCAGTCCTACCTGTAAACATGTTTATTAGAATGCATTTGCTGATGTGTCTAGGTTGTAAGCGGCGGCAATGAGTTTAATTATTTTTAAATTGCAACATTTTATAAATACCCCTTTGACAAAAAATATCCGTATTAGGCTTTGATTACAATATACCATGCCAAAACCCCTGAGAATAGCTTTCTTATAACAACTGTGATGCATCTGGACAACTATGACTCTAGTTCCCATCCCACTTCGCTTTCCAATCCTGGGGCGTAGCCATGCCGTCTAATGAACGTTAATTAAAAGGCCGCAGCAGTCACATTGATTGGCCGGGTTTTTAATCTTTCAAAGATCCATGTCCAGTACGGTGCTGCTTCATGACTTTGAAGCTAGCAAGGACAATTAGATGCAATTTACTTTTTGATGTCGTGTAGCCATGCAGCGTTTGATGTTTAAATTGCATATGCATGTGAATGTCGCGAGCTGTCGTGTGAGAGTCTTGGTGGGAATGTGTTGAGTTGGCGTGCCGATACGCAATCAATATTAAAGATTAGTAGCACGATGTGGATTGAACCAATATTTGACGTAATTAAATTTGATCCTGTAAGTACATCTTAGAAATAACTGAACATGTTTCCAAAACATAATGAAACGTACTGTTGAATATTTTGAACATAATTTGATTAGAAGACATTGCGGCACAACAGTCTTCCAATCCAATTATGCAAAAAATAAATGGCAAAATATTTCCTACATCGTGTTCAAATTTGCACTAACTAACATTTTCTTTTTAGTTAGGAAACCATGTTAAGGTATATGCCACATGCACTGTACGCCGGATGTGACACGCACCGCGACAGCACGAAACGCACTGTTGTAGCTTGTCTCAATCTGCAACGGAAGCAGTGGCCAATCCAATTCGTTCGTTCGCAGAATATCAGATATTTTAACCACATAACTGGCCTTGTATTCTACAGTGGGATGAAAATGTTAGAATGGTTACAGTTGTAAAGTTCGTCCTGATTGTGATTTAGAATGAGCCAAACCTGTTTCTGTCCCGTGTTCTCTAATATATTGATTCATATGTGTAAACTTACTCAATAGTCACTCAGATAGTAAGGGTTGTCATTAAGTCAGGGCGGATTAAAGGTTATGTAGGCACCTGCTAGCCAAAGCTTAACCCAGTGCTATAGCTAAACCGGAAACGAGTCTGGGGGATCAGACGGCCTCTCCTGCATTTCCTGAGATAAATATGGATCACCAGTTAGTTGTTAAATTATACATTTTTGTGTCCCTGCTTAGGAATGTAATGTCACCTCTGAGCAATTGTGCAATTACACCCACCCACCATCATTACATTATTGATTACCAGACTTGCTGGAGGGAATTTCCAAGGAATTTTTAAATCTTGATGCTCTCAGAGGCCATCTCTTGCACGGCTGAACTTAATGTACATAGATATAAACCTTCAGTTTGGCCTCAGTGGTGTGTGGAATTTGTTCAGATATTCGACAATAAATATGGTATTCTCACATCTTCCTTCCATTGTGGTGCTGTGACTCTTAGCGCGCAGTAAACACCACAGAAGATCGGGGAAAAAGACATAGGGCCATGGACGTCATACACCTGCAGCTCTCATACCACCCCACCCCCACTCCCACCCCACCCCCACCCACACGCACGCACACACGCGCGCGCGCGCGCACTCACACACGTACACCTAAGTTTCGTAGACCATAGGCGCATTGTCCACTGCGCTTAAGAGTAATCCGGGCATATATTCAGTTCACATGAGTTACCTTGGGTGGATTAAATTCCTTCATAATGCATCTATATGTGTAGCTATCTATTGACAGCATAGCACATCCATCCATCATATGACGTCATGATCAACTACGTAACATGTAGCATGGCGTCATAATCGATAAGGGGTCCATTATGCCAATTTAGGCCGTCTTAAGTACGTAATAGTCCAACACGTGGTACGAATTGTATGTGTTTACTATTTAATAAACGTTCTGTCGAATATTTTGAAAGTAATATAAATGGGCGCTGTTGCTGGCTAAGGCAACAATAGCACCCAGTCAAATAACTTTCAATATATTCAACAACTAACCTGTATAGTTTGTTGAAAATTGAGACTCAGAGGGTGCAGGGATCGATTGATCTCACTACGGGCAAAGTGTGGGTGGAGCTTAGCTTGAGTTGGGCGTGGCATAGCTTAAACTGAATTGATTCATTGTCTAGCAATATGAATATTTGACGGAGCTAAATTTGATCCTGTAAGTACATCTCACAAATAATGTGTAGTGATGATTACAGAGAAGACGAATCTTCTTTAAAAATGATTTAAACGTTTTAATTCTACTGTCACTATGAACATGAAATAACACATATTAAAACCATTTAGAATCTAATTAATATTCTATTAAAATAGTTTGGAACGAATTAAAATTGTTGTAATAGCGCTTCCAGATAAATTAGTTTCGCCGCAGAATTGGGTAAGTGATGTGAAATCGAGATACAGTGACGTCATAGTTAAATGTAAGTAATACCCATTTACAGACTATAAACGAAACATTGTTATGATGCAAGGAATATGATGGCCAATACAATTTGAAACTCATTTGACTAGGAGCTAATGCTACTGAATTAGGTTCAAAATATTCAACAGTTTTCCTGTAAAATGGTTTTGAATTTGAGACAAAATCTATGCAATTGTTAACTAGCTAAACATGCCAGTAAGTTTCAGTATACGTACTTGCGCATATGTTAATCCTGTATTCGCACTCACGCCTCTCTCTCTCTCTCTCTCTCTCTCTCTCTCTCTCCAGAAGATGCATAGGTAATGGTATATGGTTGAGTCGCAACATTTAAAAAGTCGAACACACATCAATTAATTGAGGAATCCAGCCTGGCACTCGAGTATATGCCATCATACTCAATCACGGCACATGTAGGCTGCCGTCACAATCAAATACCTAACACCTGATACAGGTAAGACCGTCATACACTTTTTAAAGTCTGCCAGTTGTACCAAGTGTATGACTTTGCCATTTAATAAACAGCTTATTGAATATTTTGAAACAAATTTTACTGGGCGCTGTTGCTGCGATAGGCAGTAAGAGCACTTAGTCAAATTAGTTTAAAATATTCCACAGCTTACCTGAATAGTTTTCTAGAAATTGAGATGCAGGGAGTTCATGATTCGCTCGATGCCAACATGCGCATACCGTAGGTGGAGCTTAGATAGAGATGGATTGGGTATAGCTAAAAGTGGATTTATCCATTGTTAATTATCTCCCATTCGTGATCTTCTGAGACTGCGTTGAACAACTGAGGCATTTCAGCGTGGGTGGGTGGGATTTGTGCTGGAGTATTCGTCAGAGAGAACAACTCCCCCATTGCGTTGTGAGAAACAAGTTCTTCTCAAGTGTCCTCTGGTTGTGAATCTCACGTCTAAGAGTTTACCACCACCATGTGAAAATTCCCTTTGAGGCCCGTGAACTGGATTCGGTAATATTGTTACGTCGCAATGCACTCCAAATATTACATTGCAAGGTGTGCATATGGATCATTTTAAGCTGTATGCAAAGGTCATAACATTTTGCCATCTTCATTCGAGAGTTGTCATGCACTGTAACATATCTAATACACTGATGGAAACATATTCATGCAAGTTGCATAAAATATCAACAGATGCATTTTACAAATGGAGGAATAAAAAAGCGGCGGTTCTGTCGATTTTGCACGAGAAATATGATGTCGGAAGATGGTGAGTATTTTAAGACCGGAGGGCTCCGAATAATATATCCTGTAGCATGTATTAATTGCTTGACAATGGACAGGTCAATACACATACGTGAACAAGATATATATATTGTTCATGGATGAAGATCATGCCGAAGCACTAAAAGCCTTAATATGCACTGTAAATCCCGTTAATCGATTCTTCAGTACGTAAATCTATTGGGCCAGGTTAAGGAGCCAATTGTAAGGTCTGTCCAAACACGTGGTTGGGGTGGAAGACGATTGGTGGTGTGGAATGCTGATTAGTTATAACATGCATGGATATGCGTGTTCCTGGCTGAAGAGACAATCGGAAAGTCAATGCAAACACAGGGGTCGGTGGTTGGAGTGGATGGGTGGTGTAGAATGCAGAAGTGTTATGACATGGTCAACCATGGCCACAACAGCACCAAGTCAAATTAGTTTCACAATATTCAACAGATTCCTCAGTCCACACATCTATGGCCCTTGGCTGTAGAGACAATGGTATGGTCGATCCAAACACAACGGGCGGGGCCGAGTGGCGGGTGGCGTGGAATTCGGGCAAATTATAATGTGTTCGGATATGTTTGTTACAAATGGGAAGGTAAATCCAAACACGTGGGCTGGGGTTATAGAGGACAGGTGGTATGAAATGCAGACGTGTTATAAGCGTTTCCGAACAGGTTTGTTCTTGGCTGAGAATATAAGATGGTAAGGCCGATCATAACACAGTGAGTGGCGTCAAGAAGATGTGTGGTGTGGTGCGGAATCATTCCAGAGTTAAATTCTTGACAATTATATATCTCTATGTTTGCTTATGACTGAAAATGTCAACGACAGCGTGCTCTCATGGGTATGGACGTATTCATACTTATAATTTGGAGACAGCAAGTGCAACAGCAACAACAACACCAACAACAACAACAGCAGCCGCAAAACACCACTGCCACTATCATTACCACCAGCGTGTGCGTGCGTGCGTGCGTGCGTGCGTGCGTGCGTGCGTGCGTGCGTGCGTGCGTGCGTGCGTGCGTGCGTGCGTGCGTGCATGCGTGCTTGCGTGCTTGCGTGCTTGCGTGCGTGCGTGCGTGCGTGCGTGTGTACGCGCGTGCGTGCGTTAGTGCTTTGGTGCGTGCGCGCGTGCTCGTGTGCGTGCGTGCGTGCGTGCGTGCGTGCGTGCGTGCGTGCGTGCGTGCGTGCGTGCGTGCGTGCGCGCGCGCGTGCGTGCGTGAGTACAGCGCGTGATGGCATGCTGCCGTGCGTGCATTCGTGCATGAATGCGTGCATTCAAGCATGCATGCGTGCATGCGTGCGTGCACGCGTGCGCGCGCGTGTGTGTGTACGAGCGTGCGTGCGTGTGTAGGAGAGTCTGTGCATGTGGGCATGTGTTAGCGCATGCATGCGTGCATGTGTGCATTGGTATGTGTCTGCGTGTGTGCATGGGTATGGGCCTGCGTGCAGTCGACCGAACGATCGACCGACAGACTGACCGACTGTTCGACCGAATACTCAATATTCTTCACTGACTAGCATACAGCTGTACTGTCTAAGGCGTCACTTTAACTTTCAACAAGACAACAAGGCAATCTGTAATATATCATATATCTTTCTTCTTCATATGAACTCAACAGTATAGCAGCAGTTTTAAGATCAAGTACTATTGTGGAAATACCCAACCAGTTCTATCTGTTTTCTCTATAAATCTCTGATATGTTACACAAGTTTGCGGAGTGATCAATGCAATAATGGACCATTCCTTTTTAGCTATGCCCCGCCCATATCTAGCTAGGCCCCACCCACACCTCGCTTGTGTTGCGATCGATCGATCGATCTTTGAACTACCTGACTATAAATTTCCAGAAAACTATACAGGTAAGTTGTTAAATATTTTGAAACACATTTACGTGGGTGCTGTTGCCGCCTATGGTAGCAACTGCGCACAGTCAAATTAGTTTCAAAATATTCAATAAAATTTGTATTGATATACAATTGGTACCACAATGCATAGCCTTTCTTCAATTATGTGTTCGTGACGTACTTATCTACGTCATTCATGACGTCCTTGATTATGATATATTAGTCATCAGAGAGCTCCATAATAACCATGTTTTATGTATCCTAGCAACTGTAAGTTGGAGCACACCATGATGCATTGAGCTACAACGCGATAATTTCTCCCGTCTAGCAATTCTCATAGATTTGGCTGACTACCATCCCACCGACCACCGCCCCATTCCATTCCCTAAAGTCGTAGCGATGGCCTCTAGGAGACATTTATCAGAGCACCTTTATCGGTCACAACGCCAGTTCTCCTCTTACATGGATCAATATCTATTGCAGCGAATGGGAATGGCTGGCGGGCTAACAAGCTAAATTAATCTCAATTTACTTTCTGGCATCGAGTAGCCAGCAATTGATGTCTGTAACTTATGTGCATGTGAACACAGTGAATGCCGTTACTTTCTTGAGAGGGAGGTTGGTGGGCATGGGTTGAGGATTATATGAAGGGGAATCGGAGTATGCAAAGCACTAAAGATGCGGGACAGGTCTAAATCTTGACATAACTGACGCGAGTAGGCCAGGGCGACATCAAGATACCAAGTACGTGTAGCAACAGTACGAGTACAATGCCTCGTCACGACGCCGACTGCTGCTTCTGGAGATCTCTTACAATTAATTGCATGTGTCAAACATAGTGTGTTCATTCATTGATTACTGGGTGGTGTACCAGTTGTGAAGAAATGCCCGTTCAAATGCACATTACACCCACTTAACCATAATCCGGTCTCTTTCGAAGCAATCGATACGAGCAGAACAATAATAGTACGGTTTTGCTTGCTTGCGTATCCACAATTTAGAAATCACAATTATACACGCATTATTTGGTCATCAATTACAGGAAATGCTCGGTAAAATCGTGAGAATTGCATCATACGTGTTATTAGATATTAAGAAATATTGTGTCTCGTTTTATTATTAGATTCCCGGTAGCTTCGTTTGGAATGTACTGTATTTTTAGTACAGGGAATGCTCGTTAAAATCGTGAGAATGGCATCGTACGTGTTATTAGATGTTAATAATTATTGTGCCTCATTTTATTCTTAGATTCTCGGTGGCTTCATTCGGAATGCAATTTATCTTTTGGGTCAATGTATGTTTCCTCTCCAAAACGTATGACCAGGGGATTAAAGGAATCCCTGCAATCAGTAAAATTAGATATCAAGTTACCTTGGAATTGGGATTCTGTGACATAAGGAATCAAAATATATAAATCGATCTCATATTACCGAGAGCAACTGTTGGCTACTCGACATCAGAAAGTAAATTGTGATTAATTGTCCTTGTTATCCCACCAGCCATTCTCATGCGCTGTAATAGATATTGATTTATGGAAGCAGGACAACGGGAGATGTCACTGATGAATGCGCTCGGGTAAATATCTGCCAGAGGCCATGGCTATGACAATAGTGAATGGGGATAAGGTGGGATGATGGTCAAACATCTATAATAGAGTTGCTAGACGGGAGCAATTATCTTGTTTTCTATTAATGCATAAGTGCGTGTTCCAGCTCGATGTTGCTAAGATACCTACAGTATGGTTACTATGGATAGCTCTATGACAGTTACATTTCCGAACTTTTGCATTTGCAATATCTAAACAATTGACCGCTTAGACCAGCAAATACAAATATCTATACCTTAGACACATATGTAAATGTCTCACCTACCGTTGGGTGTAGCCAGAGATTAGGCAAAGCACTGTAGTAACCAAAATGACCTGGTTATCTTATAGCTATTTTCACAATGTTGGGTGAAATGATGTTCTGTACCATAGTGTGTGGCGTAGTGTGGTGATGGTATATTATGGAAGCAGTGCTGTGATGGAATACCACTACGATTTGCTATAAACTAGGAGTAGTATCGCGGGGATACAGTTGAGTGTGGTCAAAGATCGATTGTCGAGCGTCAGTGGCTGAATTCGATCTGCCAGTCAAGTATATGACCCCATAATCTATTACGTTACACGTAAGTTGGCGTGAAGATCATAATTGCCTGAAATTCTCCGTAATGAACCTGGAATAGTTCGTCTGTTGTGCGAATTGTAAGTCTTTACCATTTAATAAGTTGAATATTTTTAAACTAATTTGAATGGGTGCTGTTACGGCCCTAGGTAGCAACAGCCCCAGTCATATTACTTTCGAAATGAATTTAGAATTCTGGTAATTCAGTATTACAATTGTATACATCGATCCCGTCATGCGCAAAGCATGAGTGGAACTGAGCTAGAAATGGGCGGGCTTGGATAAACGCGGATTCATCCATTAGAATAGACAGAGTGGTCAGGTACCGCTAAGGTTTGTCAGGTTCTGGGAGCTTTGGTTTTGGATTTGTGTCTCAACGTTATGTTCGGGATGGCATAGTGCCATAGGACAGGGTGACTCTGTTCCATTCCCGGACATGTTCCATCCAGTGTCTGGGCCAGTAGTCCATATGGACATGCATAACATGTCCAGATCGCTCGGCTGTGGATAGTTCGATACAAAGCACAGACACCTAGATGAGGCATCTAGGTAGGCACACAGAGAATTGTTATGAACTGAATTAATACGTGTTATCTACATACATCATGACCTTTAGTTTCAAGGAATTGACCAGCACCCAGCTTCAGTATTATGAAGGGAGGTACAATGAAACGGATTGCAGTCAACTAGAAAACCACAAGCAATAGAAATTATGTTCCTGTGCGTTATGTCATTGAAAAAGTATTTGATGATATCGGATGGGGTGATTTCAATGTCAGCGGCTATGTACTATGTGCACTTGTTCTTGTATGGCTATTGAACAGAGAAAGCCTGAAGGAAATAGTGAATACAAAACATTCGCGAACGCATAATAAGGGGCCTACCTTATTATGTTTGATGATACATACATAAGGCACGGGCCTCTATTTCAATTTCGCAACTTAAAATATTATATTAATTTATATGGAATGGAATCATCATATGTTAAGATGTATTTCGTTTCATTACACATAGGCACATAATTTAAGCTTATAAAAGTATGCAATTTTAACAATTTTATTTTCAATTATTCTGGTGTGAATGTGCACCTTTAATACTTGTTACGTGATAGAGGCTGCCTTAAACGAATCACCATCTTCCGGCATCTTATTTCTCGGTCAAAATTGACAGTACTGCTACTATTTTATTCATCCAAGTATAAAATGCATCTGCAGATTTTGTATGCGACTAGATGGCTATACTCCCATCGGCGTAATACATAAGTTACTGGCCACGACACTTATTGAATGACGATACCAACTGTTAATATGACCTTTGCATACAGCTTTAAATGATCCTTAGTTTTACATTGCAAAGCAATACTTGGAGTTCATTACGAAATAACAATTTTACGGACTCCAATTCATGGGCGTTAAATGAAATTTTCGTATAGGTGTGCTAAGTCTGAGACGTAAGGTTCACAAGCAGCGACCACCTGATAACGACGCTTTCCTGGAAAGGTGTGTTGTTCTCTCGGATGAGTAGCACTACACCCCCACCCCACCTCCCCACCCCACTCCCACCCCCACCCCCAACCCCACACACACACGCACACACACACACACGCCCCATCCCCTGCGTAGAAACGATCCAGTTGTTCAATAAAGTCCCGCGAAGAACATGAATGGAAAATATTGTTTGGTGTTAGTTTCTTTGCGAATACTGCTGACTTAACCAGATACCGTTACCGATGCATCTTTTACACGAGTCATGGGTGGGAATCCCCGCTTAACCCGTTAATGGCTAAATTTGGTCAACACAATCAAAATATTTGTCCATTTTCAGGACATGAGAAGACTATTTTTGAAAATTTACCACTGGAATGACTGTCTCGGTAATCGAGCCAGTCATTCAAATGATAAAATTTCAAAAATAGCCTTCTCTTGACCGGGAAATAGACATTCCTCAACAGCGCTGTCGAGGCGGGGTTCGGCCTGCTTCGTCATGAGAACGTTAACATATGCACAAGTAGGTCTACATAATCAACTTCTCGGTGCTGCTTAGCTATTTACTACTTGAAACGGCAGTGTCTCAATTTCAACATAACTGTATACGAAAGCAGTTGAATATTTCTTAAACTAATTCGACAGGAACAGCTCCCGGCTAAATACGTTTCAAAATTATTAACCATCATATTCCTTGCATCATAACAATTTGTCGTTTCTAGTCGGTAAATGTCTAATACTTTCAATTAACCATGACGTCACTGTATCTCAATTTTACGTCACACATCCAGTTCCACTGCGAAACTAATTCGTTTAGAGGATGTTATTACAAATATCCAAATTATTTCAAATTATTCAACAGATCATTAAGCATATTTTAAATAATATTTGTTATTGCATGTTCAGAGTGACAATAGAATTGAAAGTATAATATATACACCTGTGCAAAAGTTAAGCACCAGCAAAAACAATAGAACGTAGAAACATGATGGTACAACTAGGCTGCCATACTTTTTGTCCGCGCGTTAGCTGACATAATTCCAAGTACGAAATGCACATGCATGCATGACTTCACGCCGCTTGATGTCCGTGCGTGGCGGGAAACAGCACACGTGTTCAGTTATGTAAAAGTCCAGTTTGAGGTGTAGAACATTACATACAGATTTAGGCGACAAGATTAGGAATTTTGTGTTCATGACCGTGGTTTATTTGTACAGAGAGAATTAGCTCTTGATTGTGAACCGCTATGGCAAGACGAAGGTTAAGTGATCGTGTGAAATGGCAAATCATAGGCATGCATACCACTGGTATGTCATGCAGAGAGATTGGCAGACAGCTGAACATTAACCATACTGTAATCAGTCGTTTGATTGCAAAACATGGGCAAACTAACGAGGTGAAGGACAGGCCTAGATCTGGAAGACCGAAGAAGACTACTGCCCGTGATGATCGAGCCCTAGTACGCCTTGTTAGGAGATCTCCATTCACCAACAGCAGAGTGCTCAGCCAGCAATGGGAAACGCGCAATAGAGTGTCAATGTCTACCGTCAAAAGGAGACTGTATGCTGCTGGCATGAAAGCTAGGAGACCTGTCAGACGTCCTCTCCTGACTGCACACCACAAAGAGGAGCGTCTAAAGGTGGTGCAACGAAAGAAGACACTGGAACATGAGATCCTGGAGACGGATACACTGGTCCGATGAAAGTCGGTTCCTGCTTCATGCCACAGATGGTCGAACTCGTGTATGGAGGTCCAGACGCACGGCGTACGACCAACGTAACATCATGGAAGAAGTTCCATTTGGTGGAGGTTCCGTTATGATATGGGGGTGCATCTCATTTGATTGTAAGCTGGATCTGTTGACTGTACCTGGAACACTAAATGGACAAAGATATCAAGATTCCATACTGGATAGAGTTGTGGTCCCTCATTTTGTAAATCATGCACCTGGAACCCACCCTATATTCATGGATGACAACGCCCGACCACATCGTGCTAGAGCTGTGCATGAATACCTCCGCCAGAATGCCATCGAAACCCTACCATGGCCAGCAAGGAGCCCTGACATGAACCCTATTGAGCATATCTGGGACATTCTGGGAAACATGGTGAGAAGGAGGGATCCTCCTGTGCAGAACCTACAGGAATTAACAGACGCACTCCATCTTGAATGGCAACGAATACCACAATGGCGTATCAGTCGGTTGGTGACCAGCATGAGACGTCGTGTCCAGGCCGTCATCCAGGCACAAGGTGGATATACCCGGTATTAATAATGACAGTCTCAAACTCGTGCACAGATGTTAAACTTCGTTTTCAGACACCATTAATGACAATCTAGCCACGTGTGTCAACTGTAGGGCAATAGTTGTCAGTTGTGTCAACGTAACCATATTCAGGCCTCGTTTTCAAGTTCAAACAAAAACATACAGTGTTTCCCCACCATCATAATCAGCATTCCTCTAGTTGCATTATTACCTCTTGCACTAAGATGGATGGGTACATAAATGTTTATGCTATTGCTTTCTTCATAGCACATGAATATACCCTCGTATGTGCGTAAAAATAGGGTGGTGCTTAACTTTTGCACAGGTGTATATTTTAGAGAGTTCTCAAGTCGCGTATAATGTCTCTACCGCTAACATTGTTAGAGAACAGGGTGATCAATTTCTAGCTATGCCCCGCCCATATATGGTTACGCTCCTCCTATGTCTTACGCGTGTTGGGATTGACCTATATACATTAACACCCTCGTGTGTTGACTTAACCCTTTAATTGTCAAGTTGATAAAATACGACCTCTGGAGTGATCCATTTGCAGGCTAAGCGAAGAATATTTTAGAAAAGCTACCACTGAAATGACTGGCTCGGTAACCGAGCCAGTCATTTCAGTGATACATTTTCAAAAATACTCTTCTTGGTCTGCAATTGGACACTGGCTAAGCAGAAATTGATTTTTCTGGACCATTACACTTTTGATGAATGTCCACTTGAAGGATAACAAAAATAATTTTTTTTTTAAATTTTCGTTATAAATTTACAAAAATACTCTTTTTGGCTGCAAAACTCAAACATTTTCTTGAAAAGTATTTTTAATTAAATGGCTAATTGAAATAAATATTATTTTGAGCGATTTAATGCGCTGTGGACACAAAAGGGGCTAAACACTGAATTCGCAGATCATGATTTCAAGGTAACTATATAGGTAAGCTGCTGCATATTTTAAAACTAACTTGACTGGGAGCCGCTGCTGCCTGTAGCAACAAAACCTCCCAGTCAAATTTGGTTTAACATATTCAACAAAATGTTTAGTAAATTGTAAATTCGTTAAAGCCCTACAATTCATACATTTGGCAGGCTTTTTCGGGCATCACGCCAAAGTTATAATACGTTTTAATGATTGTGACGTCAGCCTACCTGTGACATAATTGATTATGACGTGATATACTTTAGTGGCAGATTGGATCGTTCCAGTCTACAGTACTTTTAAAAGATAGACACGTAAATAGATAGATTTGTACGAAATTGATCCATGGCAGATAGCTCGAGTGAACTGAATACTAAAGCTTACGATCCTTGTACCTATTGACGAAGTTTAAAGTATTAATCCTCGACAGTGGAAAAGACGAGACGACACACGAACAAGTGTGACGCAATCTAAATCATAATCAGGACAACCTTGACAAGTGTATCATTTATATCACAGTATCGAATTCAATGGCATTTGAGCGGGTAACATATCTGATCTTCTGCGAACGAACTAATTTATGAATCCATTTCCTCAGTCAATCACATGACGTAATAATCAACCGAGTGACGTATGGGATGACGTCATAATCATTACGCCATGAATGACTAGATTTCGTCCGTCTTAAACGCTTAATAGTTCGCCAGGTTGTATGAATTGTATGTATTTACTAAATAATAAACATGTTATTGAATATTTTGAAACTAATTTGACTGGGCGCATTTGCTGCCATATATATGCATCAACACCCAGTCAAATTAGTTTCAAAAGATTCAAGATCTTACCAGTATAGTTTCTTGAAGTTGATATTCAGGGAGTTCAGGGATCGATCGATCCCAACACGGTCGACGCGTGGGCGGAGCTTAGCTGTAGATGGGCGTGGTATATCTACAATTGGATTAGCCACTGGTGCTGTCGCAGGGTGAAGAAAGAGTCAAGAGAGTGTGCCATGCTTTTTTATAGAGCGTGCGGCGTCTGCCGTACAGTACACGTGACAAATAAATTAAATGTTTCCCAAATTAAAAAGGAACAATTTATTTAGTTTGGAACACATTGCTACCTCGGCAATATTCACCAGTACGCTTTATTTTGTTTTGAAAACAAGATAAGTTATTTCTGAACGGTACTGTACAGCTTAACAACCGCGGTATCAAAAATAGCTACGTCAAATATTGGTTCAATCCGCATCTTGCGAATAATCTTTAATATTAAGTGGATATCGGCACGTTCACTCAACGCATTCCCAGTAAGCCTCGCATACGGCAGCTGGCGACACTCACAGCCACACAATTTAACCCGCTATCCTCCATATCAGCCAAAAAACGGCTTCTGCAGTTGTCTTGAGAAATGTTCATTGCAGACCAGGAGAAGACTATTCTTTTTAATTAACCACTCGAATGACTTGCTCTATAACCGAGCCAGTCATTCCAGTGGTATATTTTAAAAAATAGTCTTCTGTTGGTCTGCAAATTGACATTTACTTTGAGAAAATTGAAATCTTTTTGAACAAATTTAAGGTTAAACATCAAACGCTGTATGGCTAAGCGACATCAGAGAGTAAATTGCAGCTAATTGTCCTTGCTAGCTTCAAAGTCATGTTCCAGCACTGTAATAGACATAGATCTTTGGAAGATTAAAAACCCTGCCAATCAATGTGACTGATGAAGGTATTTTAATTAACGTTCATTAGACGTCACGACTAGGGCTCTGGAAGGAAAGTGGGCTGGAGCTAACGTGCTAATTGTTCAGATCCATCATAACAGTTATAAGAAAGCAATTGCCTGAGGCTTTTTTCTACCGATGCTGGAGGCATGACATATGCCGACATATCGCAATCAATGCCTAATATGGATATTTGGCAAATGGACACATGTATACAATGTTCCTATTTAAAAATACTTTTTCAACCCAGACACGTCAGTAAATGCATTCTAATAACACTATTTAGAGATAGCACTCGGTGGTTTCTAGCGTTTTAACCTTTCATTGTAAAACCTTCAAAACCAGCTTCTGCAGTGATCTTGAGGAATGTTCATTTTGAAAACCAAGCGAAGACTAAGTTTACCATTGAAATGACTTGTACGATACCCGAGCAAGCCCTTTCAGTCGCACATTTTCCAAAATAGTCTTCTCTTGGCCTGCAAATAGACATTCAATAAGAACATATTTAGATTTTCTTGACCAAATTTAGTCATTAAAGGTGTAATCCTACCAGATTGCACACTATGTAAACCTCTTGTATTTGTTTTCCCTACACAAACACCATCATCTATGAATTGTGCTCAGATAAAAGGCTGAATAGAATCGCGAATGCTCAAGAATCGACGAAAAAAGCATCGATCACCTTTCATGGTAAATATCAGTATCATTGTTATAAGAATCTAGAATTGTGTGTTCTCGGGAGAGCCGTACAGATGGACAGGTTTCCAAGGGTACTGTATTTCTGGAAGTATTACGTAAGTAGTTTGCTCAACGGAATACCTACACATATTTGATGCACGAATCTGGAGAGATCGCTAGATGGATACAGGTCCCCATTGTTTAGAGTCCGTGTGTTAGGACTGGTTAAACATAAACCATTGCTTTTACTGAAAGGACGGTTAATGATGCTGAAATTGAGCTCGTCAAAGAAAGAGAAAAATCAATACTAACGCTGCACTGGTTATTGTTACCGCAATACTGACATGGTCACAGCGCAATCTTTGATACTTTAATATTCCGGAGCTATATTGGAACCCCCAGTAAGTGTCTGCGAATGACTGCTCATCATTCTACATAACCAGACACATGGCGAGAAGCTCGTTAGATATCCTACTCGCAATAATATTGGTTTGTTTTATGATGTACAGCTCAGACTGAATACGTTCACATTGAAATCAATGTATTTAGATAAAAGCAATACTTTTTATATCACTATCCAAGCAAATTACAGCACGCAAGATAATTCAAATATTTAATGAGATATTGCGTATTCAATAGAGCCTTTCTAACGTTACATAGATCTATAGGTGGCCTGTCGTGTTAAGAGAGAGAGAGAGAGAGAGAGAGAGAGAGAGAGAGAGAGAGAGAGAGAGAGAGAGATGGAGGGAGGGAGGGAGGGAGGGAGAGAGAGAGCGAGAGAGAGAGACAGAGAGACAGAGAGAGAGGGGAGCGGAGGTAAGGGGTGGGGGAGAGAATAATATGACATCTGATTGGTCCCTGTCCTTTACAATCTTCCATTACGTAGCCATCTATATTGCTAAACTATTCCGCCATACATTTGAATAGATAAACGTATACATATTTCTATTATCCAGGTCATTGTTCCATTCCCGGTAAAGCCTGAAAACGAGTGATAATTCTCACGCCTAGTTAAATACAATACTTACGCCGCTACACAATAGAAAATGCAAGAACATGACATATAATCAGATTTAACCCTATCAATTCTGACATAACAATGTCGCATTTCTAATGTAACCATACAGGTAAAGTTAGACAGCAACACAGTTCAGTCAGATTATTAATCAGAATAGTTCCAATCTGATAAATGAGTTGTGGAAGAATTTGGGAAGAGCGGGGCCAATCTAAATACGGGCCAATTGTAAGACTAGCGCTCGCAAATTCTGCATACAAAAATTATGCCATAAATGGCATTCCATCAAATCTGGTAGGATGCCCCTTTTATCAAAACACTATCTGGCCGCAGAAACCATGTTTATGATGTGTAAACATAAAATTAGATTTTGATCTCAGTATTTTCCCGGATAGTCAAATACACTGTTATATCACCGTAAATCTGGAGAGAAAGCTGATTAATCTTAATACCACCAAATCCATCACCATCACCATCACCACCACCATCACCACCACCATCACCACCACCACCACCATCACCACCACCACCATCATCACCACCACCACCCACACAACGAGCACCTCCACGACAACCACCATCAACACCATCAACAGCAACACCACCACCACCAACACCAACACCACCACAAACACCACCACCACCACCACCACCAACAACAACAACAACACCAACACCACCACCACCACCACCACCACCACCACAACCACAAACACCACCACCAACAGCAACAACAACACCACCACCACCAACACCAACACCAACACCAACACCACCACCACCACCACCACCACCACCACCACCACCACCACCAACAACAACAACAACAACAACAATAACAGCAACAACAACAACGTCGAAGACGACAACGACGACAACAACAGTATTTCCACCAGGCAAGCACACACGTCCCACTACCATCACACGCTAGCCACTACCAATATGCAGAACTCTAACAGTAACATAGTGTCGCGAGCCATCACTCGCATCCCACCCGCCATCAGTGTGCATGTTTTCAATCGAATAGTTGCCTGTAATTAAATTATTCGCTGCTCTGCAAAGTTAATTAGGTTTCCTGGCTGGTGAGCGCTTCCAGGAATGAGACCAAATTATCAAAGCCAGACAGCGATCGTCATTCGCGCCATTCATCTGAGGCTAGGTTTGGCATATAGAAAATTGAGATGTGGTTGATCGCCTATGTACGCCACCACCTTGATACAGAATGGCTCCGAGAAACCCGTTCATGAAATAGTTTTTCCAAATTTCCCCTAGGTACCAACCACTAACCTGATTGACCAAAGATTATTATAACGTTTCTATCATAATAACGCTTTGGAACCTGAGATAGCAGAACCCCATTTTAAGGTAGGTAAACGACTACGCTGTTGCGTATTTAAAACCACGTTGGCAGACACTTGCTGCTGCCGGGAATTAACAGCTTCAGTCAAATCAGTTTCAAAATATCCAGCATAGTAGTTATTAATATGTAGATGATGTTTGAAATGTGGTCTTTCTGGTCCAAAAGGTTAATACAGCCAACTCTACTTGACACGAGCACATCTGTAAGACCCGGGGAATGTACGTGAACGACACATACAACTCCATACAACTTAGATATACAATGATTTAACGGCTCGTGTAACCTGTCAAAACTGTCAAAAATATTTTGCGAAAGGAAAATAGGAAGTGTATGAAAGTCTGGCAAGCAGAACAGTATCAGCTGGTCATACACGTGGGAATTATCGTTATCTAACCCTTTCATGAAGAGGACGGCCAATATCGATCGACTTCAGAGGTTGCCACAGGGAATGTACATGTGCGAGCCAAGTGAATACTTATTTTTAACTAAATTCACCGCTGGAAAAACTGGCTCGATATAACCGGACTAGTCATCGCAGTGATAAATTAAAAAAAATAGCACGCTCTTGTCCTGCAGATGGACCTTAAATAAGGAACTGTTTTTAACGTCCTTGACCAAATTTAACGACTGAAGGGTTACTGAGCGCGATCAGTCGCGTACAGTACAGCTCAGCAATACGTTAATATGTTTCCGAAACAAAAAAAAAACTTGTTAGTTAGTAGGGATCTGGTGAATTGAATATTCCAGTATAGTCAGATTGGAAGACGTAGCTGCCTTATGCAACAATGTCGTCCAATCCAATGGACATAACCAACTACGTGACGTGTATGATGACATCATAACCATTACGTCGTGAATGCGTCGATATAGTCCGTCCTAAGCGCTTAATAGGCCGACACATTGTACGAATTGTATGCCTTTACTATTTAATAAACATTCTCTTGAATATTTTGAAACTAATTTGACTGGGCGGTGTTGCTAGCAGCAACAGCGCCCAACAGCGCCCAGTCAAATTAGTTTTATAATATTCAACAGCTTACACGTATGATTTTCTGGAAATTGGTAGTCACAACGTTCAGAGATTGATCTATCCCAACAGGAGCGAGGTTTAGGTCGAGCTTAGCTAGAGATGGGCGGGGCATAGCTAAAACTGGAAAGGTCCATTGTGTTCCCAGTATTCAACAGTACGTTTTATTTTGTTTTGGAAGCATGTTAAGTTCTAAACTGTACTGTATATCACAATAGTGGTTTCAACAATCCGCCACGTGATGGCGGCAGTTTTAACCTTAAAGCTAAGATTCCATAAGTGCGGATGCGAATGCGGTAAAAGTCGTATATCATTAACTTCAATACGTGTGATTCCATTTGCGCAGAAGCGATTTTCTCAATGGCTAGATCTAGCGATCCAGACGCTCGCCACTCGCACGCGCGTGGTGGTGGTGGGGGGGGGGGGGGCTGTCGGTAGGGCGTGGGGAGGTGTGGGGGGGGGGAGGGCTATCTATAAAATAACGGCAACGGTAGGGTTTTTCCCTCTACTTTAAGCAACCGCATTATCGCAAACATGTGCATGTTTCCCTCTCGGTATCTCCACGAAATAAAAGAATAAACGCATATTATGCCGCTTATATGGAATCAAACCACGCAGGTATTCCGCACACCAAAACGCGCACGCTAACCGCGCCGCATCCGCATTCGCGCTTATGGAATCCTAGCTTTAGTGGTGAAGATTGCTCACGAAAGTTATAGATTTCGCTA
>CM067371.1:43250116-43430116 GCA_034401795.1 Chaetoderma sp. LZ-2023a
CAAAAGCAGCTTATGCGAATGAATAAACGCAGTAGCGGTGGAAAATAAGTCAATTATATCAATAATATCACTAATTATGAATTACCGATTCATTTTATATAATGTCCAATATGACAAATTTATGAAGATGAAAACATGCACTACCGGTACTGAATTCTTTCATATTGATGCAAAATTGTATCACAATGTTCAGCTGTATATTTAAGTCTGTGTCTACGTTGGGTTTCGAAATTTAGATACTTAAATATCGGAATGAAATGATTGATCAAATTCATAGAATTAAGGAATCCAGTTTATGATCAATCATATAGCGTCATAATCAACTACGTCACATGTAGACTGGCGTCATAATCTGTTACGACATGAATGGCGCGATTTAGTCTGTCATAAATGCTTAATAGTTCATCAGGTTGTACGGAGTGTATGTCTGCCATTTAATAAACAGTCTGTTTACTATTTTGAAACTAATTTGACTGGCGCTGTTGCCGCCATAGGCTTGCTTTCATAGCTTTCTGGAAATTAAGATTCATGGAGTGCAGGGATCGATTGATCCCAACACGAACAAAGAGTGGATAAAGTTTAGCTAGAGATGGGCGTGCCATAGCTAAAACTGCATTCGTTCGTCAATTGATCGTTGTTATCTTTCCACATTCAAACTAGCCGAAGAAGGCGTCTCCAGTGGTCTTGAAAAATGTCCATTTGCAGAAAAAATATGACAACTTTTGAAAATTAGCACTTTAATGACTGGGTCGGTATCAGGCAAAGAATAATAACTTGGTTTGCAAATCTAGGTTTCCTAAGAGAACATTGACTTTTTCTTCAAACATATTTGAGGATCGAAGGTTCAAGATGCGATGCCCTCAAAATGACTACAAAATACTATTTATTCCAATTAACCATTTAATTGCTTAAACTTTTCAAGGAAATTTTCATTTTTGGACAAAGATTTACAAAAAAATAGATTTCTGTTATCCTTCACATGGGCATTCATTAAGCGTGTAAGGGTCAGAAAAGTTCAAATTTCAGCTTAGCCAGTGTCCAATTGCAGACCCAGAAAAGTATTTTTGAAAATTTACCACTGGAATGACTGGTTCGGTAACCGAGTCAGTCATTCCAGTGGTAACTTTTCAAAAATATTCTTCTCTTAGCCTGCAAATGGGCCTTTCTCAAGATCACCGTAGAGGTCATTTTTTTACCAACTTGACCGTCCACCCCCAATGACTGCCAACACCATCCATAATTCTCGTCCAGTGAATGTACATATTGGGTCATCAAATAATGGAAATGGTAACACTTCTGCATGTTTTGTTAAAATCCACATTGAATGCAAAGAAACGGCCACCCGACTATCTAAACACATTGAAACCGAGTTGGAATATATTCTGGATTTACACAAACATGGGTTAACCGAGATTTGAAATATTTTGATATCAATTTAGCTGAAATTCTCAGCTTAGTTTAAGAAGATAATGAACGCATGCCATTGAAAAGCCACTCCTGTTGAATAGATTTTGTTATTTGTATGTGTGCTTGTGCTGATGGTAGAAGATAACTTTGCCTCCAGATGACTACTCAGGATGCAGACGAGTTGTGCTAAAGAAAATATGTTTGCGTATTACCGGGCATGTGAAGGTCGTTGGAGACAGCACGATGAATTAGATCAGCTATCTTAGGAATGGACAGATTTCCCTTTCAACCAATGCAATAAATTACATTATCACAATTCCACTTGCAAATCCAATAAAGCAACACCCGCGTGTTGTTGAATATCGTGAACGTGATTTGACTGTAAGAATTTTGCTGTAACAGACGGGAAACCCATACCATCATCTTGCTTTCAAAACACACAGTAGCTTATTGTTCGCATAGAGTAATACTTGTCTCGTTAACTGTGCGTCATACTCCTGTATGCTTCCATATTTTACAAGGGTGACGCACATCAGAATAAACAAGCAAATACTATATCGTTGTGTTAAACTTGCGTATCCGTGATACGCTCACAACCCAATGCCATTGGCCGAATGCTCATTATTGTAACACATTTAATTATGTTTACAGTCGCGCTGTAGCGGGAAGAGGGCCTCGAATGCGTGCGCACGTGTGTATGTCCGGTGCGGTACCATTTTATTAGATCTAACTCAAATTATTAATAAAGCCAAGAAACTTACCGTCGAAGAAGATTGTCAGTCGTTTGGCATGATTCTTATGAAGTAACACAAATCCGAATCGGATTAAATTCTGGATTTATGGAAATGTCGGAAACCATTATTCCGATTTGGCTCAAATTCTAACAGTAATTAGGTCATGAATTCACACTGGGAACTCATAACATCGGGAATATCCGTAAACATCCAGAAGATTCCGAAAAATAAAATAGATACCTTTGCAATGTAGCAAAACCTCCAGTTCAGGTGTTTGCCATCTCTGCTAGTTCGTGCTGTGTGTTGCATTTGGTCTCAACTTGGTAACCAAAGGACTGCTTTGAAAAAATAATATCTATAGAGAAATGGCCATCATGTCCCATAGTTGTACACCATTTTCATGACATTGCTCATATGATAGCTTCATTGGAAATCAAAATCTTTGAATTTTACTCTGCTGTTGCTAAGAAGATAATTGTGACATGCTGTAGGGATGAGCCATTTAAGAATGGACCTTTTATTTTTCAGCTATGCCCGCCCATCTTTAGATAAGCTCCATCCACATCTCGCTCATGTTGGGATCAATCGATCTCTGAACTCCCTGAATAATAATTTCCAGAAAATTATACATGTAAGCAGTTGAATATTTTGAAACTAATTTGGCTGGGGGCTGTTGCTGCCTATGGCATCACCAGCGCCCAGTCAAATCAATTTCAAAATATTCAACAGCATCTTTATTAAATAGTAGAGGCATACACATCTTACAAGGTGTCGGACAATTAAGCGTTTATAACTATGTATTACGTAATGATTAGGACGTCATCATACACGCCGCATAGTTGAATATAACGTCATGTTAGGTCAACTCATCGAAGGATACTCTGGAAAGGTGAATTTGGAGCATGTTTCTCCACTTTCTGTAAGGAATTGCTAAAGATCATGTACCCATATCGGGAAGGTACGTCTTTATTGTTTAGCGGACTTACGGGATAGTGTAGATTCTTAAAAACTGTAAGGGTTATTTGCCAAATTGTCAACCCATTGCCAGCAGACAGGTCTTTCTCAAACACGCAGGCTTTATCTGCTGTACTGGTAATCGTTTGTGAAAAGAGGAATCAAGTTTTAGCTTTGTCCGGCCCATCTCTACCTAAGCTCCACCCACGCTTTGCCCGTGTTGTGATCGATCGATCCCTGCACTCGCTGAATCGCAATTTCCAGGGCATTATACAGGTGAGCTGTTAAATATTTTGAAACTAATATAATTTGGCGCTGTTGCTGCCTAGATCAAATTAATGTTAATATATTCAACATAATGCTTATTAAATAGTAAAGCAATATACTGTGTACAACTTGACTGATTAGTACGAGTTTATGATGGACATAACCACGTCATTCGTGACGTAATTGAATATGACGTCAGTATATATGCGGGTAGTTGTTTATGACGCCAGATGGTTGATAGAGAAAGTGGATTCATCCATTAGTAGACATTGTTCGCTGTGCGCGCAGAACACGCATTATAATAGCTGAGCGCGCTTTAGACAACATTTATACTTGATCGAACGCTGAACTCCCAGACTATCAATTTCCAGAAAACTATACAGCTAAACTGTTAAAAATTTTGAAATATTTTGAAACTAATTTGACTGGTTGTTATTGCTGCCTATGGCAGCAACAGCGTCCAGTCAAATTAGTTTCAAAACAGTCACCAGAATGTTTATTAAATGCTAAAGACATACAATTCGTCCACGGTGTCTAACTATTAAGTGTTAAAGACGGACTATTTCGACTCAATCTCGACGTCATAGTAGTTTATAATGACATCATATGATGGATGGATAACTTGGAAACCTCTATTAAACCTTTTAATAGTCAAGCCAGCCAAAACCGGCCTCTACAGTGATCTTAAGAAATGCCTATCTGTAGGTCAAAATTCACACAAGCTGCTTTTCAAAGTAAGCAGTATAATGTTAGTCGTAGAATGCAGCAAAGACCATGTGCATAATATGTAGGTAGTAGAAAGAGTGATAGTGCTTTGCAGTGTACGATGGTGGAAGCTGAGACAGCGCTCCCTAAAATGTTCACTAATATTCTGGCAAATTCTTAAGAAACAAACTAAGCTCAAGGGACACCGCGATCTCACGGTTCATAGATACAGTGACGGTAGCTGAATCGTATCTCTGACTTGCTTGATATCACAGCATCTCAATGTGGATGATGCAATGCACAAAATACTCCACGTGATATTTCCTGTATTTCCTATACCAGAAACTATTTGTAATAACTGGGAAAGTATTAAACCAAAAAATAAAATAATAGAATTTGGTATACATAAATGGAAATGTAATTAGGAAAACTCTTCTCAGGTGACACTTGTTAACAATCTTTTCATGGACCGGGTGATGCGGCTACATTGTGGCGATGAGGACTACCTCTTGTTGTCTTTCTGTCTCCAAGGCAAAATCAATCAGCATCAGACAAGGATTGCTAGCGATCTCTAAAGCATGTTTGAGTACATGGAGCGTACATTCCCGGCATCATTTCGCGTGCTTCGGCGAATTGATTGATCACACAGAGGGTGCTTCCATATTGTCCATGGACATATCTTTTGATCTCTGTACAAATCAATATTCACCATCACAGCATCCCCTCTCCTTCCTTATTAACCATAATCAGCGTTTTGCTATCGAAATAACAAGATAGGCATGCTCTCCTCTAGACAAAGAACAGTTTATCCGTCCATCATATGGCGACATAATAAATTACGTGACGTATATGCTGACGTAATACTAAATGGCATCGTGAATGACGTAGATAAGTTCGTCTAAGCGTTGTTGTACGAATTGTATATTTTTAATATTTAATAAACATACTGCTGACTATTTTAACACGAATTTCATTTGGGCGATGTTGCTACCATAGGAGATAATATAGGCCATAGGCAGCAAGACCACCCAGTCAAATTAGTTTCAAACTATTCAACAGCTTACCTGTATAGTTTTCTACAAATTCAGAGTCAGGGAGTTCATGAATCAATCGATCCCAACATGAGCGAGGTGTGGGTGGGGCCTAGTTAGAGATGTGCGGGGCATAGCTAAAACTGGATTCATCTATTAACATAAAGTATTTAACTATTTGAACACAAATGCCTGAATTTGAAAATTCATCTACAAATTAATAAATATCCTGCGAAATATGTTGAAACTAATTTCACTGGGAGCTGGCAAGGGGTTCAAGTCCAATTATTTTCCAAATATTCAACCGGTTTTCTGCATAGTTCCCATAGATTCCTGAGAATTCAGCTTTCAAACCGTTAAAGTATATTTCAAGGCCGTCTTATCGTAATACATAACATAAGCTGTAGCAGAATATAGTTTAAGAGACGTGCGGATAATAGTATTAGTCCATTCAAACTAGGGTTTGACCCACCACTAATTGCAACAGTAATGAAACGGCTTTTCTTGTGTGCATTTAAGTCTCAGAAACGATGTATAAAAAATCTAATAAAATCTTTTGAGTGGGACATGTTAAATTCAAGATGGCTGCCAAAATATCTGTCAATCGGGTATAATATGGCATATATCTCGAGAACAGTTTATTTTAGGCCTCATAAATGTATTACGAGTACATCGAACGTGTCCCCAATCTACTGAAAAAGTATGTCTTCTGAGCCTCAGGGCCAGTTTGTGACGCCACAACCCAACAGTTACCACTGACATTCGATATTTTTTAATAAGTTCTACGTTCACTCGTGCTGTTTGGTTCTTATTACCATCGAGTCACCATGTGACATCCACCGTGCTGGAGGACCCAAGCATGATTTCTATTTCCGCCTTAGATTAAAGAAAGGAGCTCTCACTTGTCTCGGTGTCAATTCTACACGAATATCCTTATCACATGCTATCCTCGAGTGCGATACAACACCCAGTGGTGTTGGAATAGGCAAAGCTGTCGGGTTGAGGTTCAACAGCGACAACAAGTTAATCCGTGCCCAGGCCAAACTATTTGGAAGTGCGCAATCATCAAGGGATGAGGCCATAGTGGCTGGTGAGGAGGCCACGGTAATGACGTATAAAGCAACGCAGAGTGAACATCTTATCACGATGAGGTATCACATATACCAAGAGCTGTTTATCATCAGGAAAATGGACATCCGGTCAATCATGTTGTCACCAACATCTGCGGCGATGGATTACCACAGCCTCCAACAATTCCATCAGCTCAAACAGTGGAAGCAGAATAGCGTGTAGGTCGTGGAATGGGGCTGGCCGTTTTCTGAAGGAACAATGACACAAGTAGACGCAGAATTGAATCTTGGCCGACAGTAGCTTCTCAAACTAGTGAGATGCACCCGCAAGTCGGGCTGTGGAGCAATGTGCGGATACCATCGTCATGAGCATGACTGTTGGTCGGCTTGTTCTGGATGCAGGGCATTTGGCAAAACATGGCAAACGATGACTTAGTTTCAGTCCTTTTCTGCTGATTAGGTTAGACAGTATGTAGCAGATCATCATTGTCTTCTATGTCTTCAGTCATTTCTTATTGTACGCATAGTAAATCTGGGTAGGTGCAGACGAACTCGATGGGACTCAGTTTTGAAATTCCCTTCTTTGTAGAACGTGTCGAGTCTTGAATGTGTTAAGCGTAGGAGCGGTGACAACCTACTCAGGTAGACCATTCAAGTAATTTGTCACGCGGATCCTGAAGAATCTCTTCCGTGTGTTGCCTTTAAGCAATGGCGCCAAGTCAAATTAGTTTCAATATATTCAACATAGTGTTTAGTAAATAGTAAATCCATTAAAACATATAATTCGAAAACTTGACGAACTTTCAAATGTTCGTAATGGAGCTAGAGGCGTCAGTCATTATGAATTTTGATTGTAAGGTCAGCATACACGTGACGGAATTGATGATGACGCCACATACTTAGCTGACAAATCGGATCCATCCATAGATGTGTAGCTGCCGCATATGTGTTACGAGCACTGTGTATGAGTAGTGGGAATGATAAAAAAGACCTTTTAATTACTTATCATTTTGCGATTGTTTTCATATTTTACTTGTAGAATCCGACGAGTCAATCAAGAGAGGCCACTATCGGAGCTTTGTTTGATGAGCGTTTCATTCAAGACTCGTTAGTATACATTTAAAGTGTACCAAGGGCAATTATGTACAGCGGTGGCATTAATAAGTCTATTATTAAATTTTCCTCATTAGTTCTTAATGAAAATATATTTCAACCAAACCCTTTCTAGTCTATTTTCACCAATACTAGGGATATGGGAATGTATCATAAAATAAAAGGAATATATGTTAAATAGTATGCTGGAATGCCTGGAATCAAATTGAATTCACCTTTCCAGTTTTGGCCACGCCCTGCCCACCTCTAGCTAAGCTCCGCCACACTTCGCCGTGTTGGAATTGATCGATCCGCGAATGCCCTAACTATCAATTTCCTGAAAACTCTATAGGTAAGCCGTTGAATATTGTGTAACTAATTTGACTGGGTGCTGTTGCTGCCTAGCGCCCAGACAAATTAGTTTAAAAAAATTCAACAGAGTATTTATTAAATAGTAAAGACATAAAATTCGTACACCAACGTATAGTCCGTCTTCAACTATGCGTTCGTGACGTACATATCTACGTCATTCATGACATCATAATGACGTCATTCACTTTGATGTCATTATACACGTCACGTAGTTGATTTTGATGTCATATGATGGTGGATAAAGTGGAAAATTCTATTAAGTCCGCAGCGTTCTGCATGATTACGGATCCATCTAATAAGTGTGATCTGCACCAGGCACCTTAAAATCCAATGGTTGGGTGATGGCGAATGCGTGCACGCACGCGCGTGTGTACGTGCGAGTGAGGAATTTGCAAAGCAATGGTACTACATTGCATCTTATGTCATATGTTTTTGTCTTCAGCCACACACCCACCGCAATATGCATTTCTCTCCGGAGAGGAAATCTAGAAATTGAAACTAATCGCACTGGTCCATTATGTGATTGGCAAAGGTGCATCCCCTATTCGGATGGGAACACGTTTTTGCTTTTAGACAAGTAGATCTCCGTCTGGATGTGTCTATCTCACCAATGCTGGTTGTGTCCTTTCGCTGGAACCGACACAATGGCATCGTCAATCTAATTTATCTAAAGAGGTGTCCATAAATTTATTGAAATGACAGGCCAGGCTGACAGTAGAAGAATCAGGAAGACAGATAGCTTCATTCACGACTTTCTATTCACTATTCAGTCCAAAATTGTGTGCATGCCCACACACCCCACCCCCTCATCACATCGCGCTCATGAAACAACCATGTCCGACCTACTAATATTAACTCAAATTTATTGCTTCAGCGCTTGACAATTATCAGATGCCTATAATACGTTTCTAATACACATATTATGACAAGAAGCGAGACCATCCATGGGACGGGGCGAACTTATCACAAGACAAATATTGATGGGAAATGAATAGTTGATTCGTCTGACATGGCGATCAGAACGTGCAGCGATGTTATACCCTACACTTACGGGAACTATAAATTAACCCTTCCAACCACGAAATTCCAGTATCTCAATTTTAAAACAACGCTACACGTAAGCTGTTGAACATTTAAAATTCGAATGAAGGAATTGAAGCTGTTGTTGGGTAAAATTAGTTTTGAAATAAGTACCATAACATTATCTCTCACATCGCAATGAATAATATCACAACCAGTCATTAAGATTAGGAGTGTTACAGCGAAACTAACCATTGTTACATAGCAGGCGAATAGGATGCCAGATTTCATTAATAAATAGCGTAAGAGGAAGAAATATTATTTCACTAATCATTATCCTTAGCCATTCTAACGATGCGCAAAAATATCAAATGTATGTTGTTGGTGGTGGGTGTGAGAGAACCAACGGGGGGACCAGTGTTAGATATTCCCCTCCCATCTTTAGCTAAGCTCCACTCACCCTTCGCCAGTGTTTGGATCGATAGATCCTCGAACTCCTTGTCTATCAATTTCCAGAAAGCTGTACTGGTAAGCTGTTGAATATTTATAAAATAATTTGACTTGGTGCTGTTGCGGCCAATTGCAGAAACAGCGCCCAGTTAAATTAGTTTCAAAATATTCAACAGCATGTTTATTAAACAGTAAAGGCATATAATTCGTAATACAACACTTAGTCAGTCATCAGTTAAGCGTTCGCGACGAACATAGCTACGTCATTCATGACGTAATAGATCATACGCCACATAGTTGATTATGACCTAATATGATTGGTGCATAAACTGGAATCCTGGATTGGAGTCACTTTTCTAATATGACTTTGCTAGACAGCGTTTCTGTTCAGCCTCGAGTAGCTATGGCTTGTCTCGTCTCTCCTTTAATGATACTGGGTTTTCCAAATGTAAATTTGCATTTTTAGCGGGCAGATCGTGCAAAAGATGGACAAAGTCATTGATCCAATCGTACATGTTTTTGCCGATCGAATCCTGAAGGATATACAAAAGTGTTAAGTGTAAACACACACGATTCTGACGTAAATAGCACTCTAATGTGTGATAATCTCCATGTGCTCAACGGCGTGTGTGTTAATATGGGCACAGCTGCTGGCACCTTTCACAGCACCTCCAGGTGTCCGCGCGGTGTCCCAAGAAGTATTGATGTCAGAACAGATGCTAAATAATAGCATTACAATATTATTCATCTAGAGCATGTTGCTGTCTACAAATAATTCTCGCCACGTGTATGTCTGCTTGGATTCATTCTTAATGCGGCAAATCACATATTCATAACGATGTAATTATTAAGAATAAATAATTCGACTGAAAGCGTCGCTATACCACTGGCATGAATCTCTGGTAGAAGGATTTCAAAATTACTCCACTTACTCGTGTCATGTACTACGCTCAATAGTATTTACTTGGTCTTTGTCATCAGTCGGCTTCCCTAACCTGAGTTTCATTGGCATATAAGACACACAGACAGTTCAGCAGTATAGTGGATAGATTTTGTGAAGAAAATCAAGATATTGTCTTATTATATGGCCATTTGCACGCCAAGAAAAGACTATTACCGGTTACCGAGCCAGCCATGCCAGTTGTAAATTTTCAAAAAGTGCCTTCTCTTAGCTGCAAATGGATAGTCCTCAGAACCACAGTATGGGCCCGTTTTGTCCGGCTTCATCGTGAAATGGTTAAGAGTATAAATCTGTTTCGTCTCTGACATGAGTCGTGTTTCCAGTGTGTATGCTTGCTTGATATCTGGCTCAAGCACAGTTCAGCTCTCCGTGTGTTCTTGGCTCAAGGTATTAGCTGAGTTCCACAAGCCGTGTTGTAGGGGTCACTAATATGAACCGTCAATAGTCTCTCGTTATTAGACCCTACCATGATCAGAGTCAAACACGATATCCATGTCTAATTCTCTACGGAATGAGAGTAATGATTAATGATACCGGGGATTTTATAAATGAGGAATTGCCATTTGCTCTATATAATTCACTGTTATTCTTATTAGTCCATCTTGACAAGAACTGAAGTACGATTTAATGAAGCTCTATTTAAGATCTCTTTTCTGAATAAGTATTCCTCGCTCCTTTCACCCACCAGGGATACTATCACACGCTGTTCTGTATTTAAAACAAGTATGTACGATAACACGTCTCATGGATGAAGTCTATGCCGATAAATCTGAGAATAATTTGTAAAAACAAATTGTTTTCGAATAGGAATAATCGTCTCAATATCGTAATTCTGCTGCCCATATGTAACCAGAAGCAATGGAATACAGAGTAAAATGTATACCAATTGAGGAATGGAGTCTTTACTACGAAGAACTCTATCAAATGACTTACTATACTATATTTGTATATGTGGGGATACAGATCAGAATCCAAATGACCATCCGGCGTATATGTAGGTGCTAACATAGGAAGATATAAACAGAATACAAGGATCCAAATGGCCACCTTGCGTATATGTAGGTGCTAACATAGGAAGACATAAACAGAATGCAAGAATCCAAATGGCCACCTTGCGTATACGCATGTCCTAACATAGGAAGATTTAAACAGAATATAAGACGCATTCGCGAATACGATTGATTATAGTAGTATGAACAACTCTCCATAAATGTGCATGTTGGCGAGTGATCTCTGGTTTAAACAAATTTTATTTTTCTGTTAAAGTGGGAACACATTAAGACTTATCTTATTAGTGTGATTCCCACTTGAGTTATGTACATTCTAATACTAACAAGAGGCGGTTACATAGGTATACATGTACATAAATTTACTGCATAAGTTAAGGAAATATACTGAGATACACATATAGAGTGGGAGGGAAAGCGTGTTTCGTGAAGAGTTGGACAAAGATAGAGTTTAGATGGTGGTAGGAAAAAGATTGAGGAGATAAAGTGGAAAGAAAAAGAGGCTGGTTTCCGCTGGCGCCTGCCAATGTACTGATTAGTAATGTTTACTAGTGTTTACATCGTGCGGTGGGCGATTATTATAGGAGCACGGGGCCATAGTTCAGTATCATAACATCATTATTGGGATTTCACTTAGTATGGTAGCTAATTAGATCACGAGGGTATGTGTGTGCAGACTGCGGGAAAGAATAGATTAAGAACGGATGTGTATTATTTGAAACGTCCAGTATCAGCAATGTACTGGCAGACGATTGTGGATATTTGCATATTTGTGTTCGGATCGAAATTCTCATTGCCAAAAAGTAATTCTTTAGCTGTAAGCGTAGTGGGAGAGACATAGTGGGCGAGTGATCTGAATGTTGTAAAATCATGCAATAATGAAGAATACGTGATTAAATCCAAAACACGATTATTTCTTAAATTCTGAATGTATATGATTAATACGTATATAATCGAATACTCGTGAATAATTACTACTGCATAAACTATTTGAAATCATACTTTTTAATTACATTTTAATGTGATTGGTTGTGAAAATTGAATTTTTTTCATACCAAGAAAAGACGTCCAGTTAGACATTTAAAAAACCAGACTTCTCTTGGCATGCAAATTGACATTTCTCAATGCCGTTGCAACTTCATTGATATGCTTTTTGGTGTTATCCCGGGGTAATTTGTACCCAAGTTCATTAATCGAGTAATCGCGATTATCCTTAAATAATCGATCGTGATCAGTCAACGCAATAATCGCGTAAGCCTGCACTAATGACACCGAGTATTTGCGAATCTGTTTTCTGTATGCCCGGTCGGATTGCCGTATATCGTTATGGTGCTTTATTTAATTGTCTGAGGTTAATGTAATAGGTGTCAGCACGCAGCTTGCTTGCTTGTGTGCTTGGTTGCTTTCTTGCGTGTTAGCTGGCTTGCTTGCTTGCTTGGCTGCCCACCCTCCTGCCTGTATGCCTGCTTGTGTGCTTGCTTGTTGGCAGGGAGGCAGGCAGGCAGGTGGGCAGGTTGGCTTTCTTGCTTGATTACTTGCTTGCTTTACTTGCTTGTCTGATTGATTGCTTGCCCGCTTACTTGATGCTTGCGTGCTTGCTTACTCGTGTGCGTGTTAGCTTGTTTCCGTGATTGCTTGCGTGTAGGCTCGCTTACTTGATTGATTAATTGATTTATCGATTTTTTATGTTTCGCGGGAATGCCACATGGTGCTGGCCTCTTTGCATTAATATAAATCTTATCACAGTTGCGTTTGTTTGATAGTTAGCATATGCTGGAAAGCAAGCCTTTACCACCACTACAGACACATAGAAGCTAGAGTTGTGTGCGTTTCCCTTGTGGGCCAAAACCTTTTATTGCGGCCGGTACGTGTTTAGAAAAGCCCTGTCTCTGGAGAGAGATCATGAAGCATCAATCTACCTCATAGATTCTAGCTTCATGATCTCATCTCAAGAGAATGCATCCACAAAGACCCATACATTCCTCATATCTACACACTTTCACCACCGACGCGGCACGCAAAGTAGAATAGCTATGAATGACATATAGTTCCAGCAAGTATATCACACCAATATATATCTTATCTGTTTATTTCTTAACATAAAACATATGTTTTGTTCGTTCATTAAGGAGACGATAGCAAAGGATTAACACAAGTAGAGGCAACCTATTAGGGATTATGCTACTAATAAGATACCACATGTGCAACAATAAACCCACTCATGCATGCTATAACGTCTAGCAAGGAGGAGGACTGGTTGAGCTCGCTGTTTTTCATAACAACACAAGGTCACATTTAGACAGTTAGAACTTTCTCTTCATAATTTCCAAAGCATGCCACTACAAGGGCCATAAATACAATTAGCGTTGTCATAGATAGTTTTCCCTAGATGTTGCCGCAGCACATTTACAGATTAGATTGAAATTGTGTGTACTTGATTAGGAGAGTTTGTAAGATTAGAAAGATAAAATGTGCGTTCTCAAGTATTGCCTAAGGACATTTTTCTATCTACAGCGTAAATGCATCTACAGGCTGTCAGCCATGAGAAGCCAGGCCATGCATGACCAGTCTGAATAAGAATAAAACTCTGTGAGTTTCTGAAGAATAGTCAACCCTAGTCTCACAAACTAGACAATACATGCTAACCATCTTCATAATAGGCCATTTGAATACACGTCTATGGAACGTGTATGGTCCTGCATGTCTCATCAGCGTTGATTGGCACTCAAAAGATTGCTTTTGCATTTTTTCTGGACCCATGATTTGATGTCGGGTCGGTACAGATCAATATTCCCCACTCACCATTGCCAGGAGACTGGTTTCATCCAGCCTACTCATATTCGCCATCCATTCACGTTAATTAATTCAACTAGAGAGTTGTTAATGCACACAGGAAAGTAACCAAAAGCTGTTTTAAAAAGTATTTGTCAAGGTTGAGTTAGTCAGAAAATGGAATTATAATTCAACAAACAAGGGTCCCATTCATTAATGCTGGTTGACGCAGTTTTAGATTCTATACACTATGCTTGGACAGTCAATTACGAAATATTGCATATTCACACGGCATTATATGGATTGATTAGTGAACAGATGTCGTTAAATCCTAACAGCTAAATCTAAAGTTAAGCAGTTCCCCCAGGGCACATTGCTATGCGTCTTAGCTTCCCAATATGCATTCCCTGGCTATATTCCATTAAATAAACCTGATGAAAATTAAAGATTCTTTAACTTTGACTTTGGTTTTGACTTTCTATTAACTGTACCACCTCTGACATTATCTTATCTCCACATATGCATACACACGCACGCACGCACGCACGCACGCACTCACGCCCCCGCGCGCGTGTGTGTAAGCTGATGAATGACAAGGAAACAGTTTGGCTGGAATGCTTTGTTGTTTGGGGCATTATCTGTTTCTATACAGCCCTGTTTTGATGGATACAATGTTTACTTAGGTATAGTACATAATGTTAGTGTGGAAAACACGGCACATACTCTGCAAATCAGTTCTGAATTGAGAATAGTGACTCCTACAGTTCGTCTATCACCTGTCGTTGTAACGTCATAAGATGGTGGTTCAATAAGACGTGTGGTCAGACCGTGTAGAGCCCATGTTTTAGCGAGGCATCACCACTATGGTAATTCACCTACAATAAGGGATAACCTTGGTTAGCGCCACTTTTTTTAGGCTTAAGCTTGTACCTCTAGTCATGGCAAACCATTGGGATTTCCATAAAATGGAAATTAACATGACACGAGCCTTCGAGACAATTAAACGCTCAATGATCTTTGATGTACCACACCTTGTCAGTGTCAGTTTCAATGAAAATTGGCTGCAACATGGGAGGCTAATAATTGAAGACACAAAGCTGAGAGTTCGAGCCAAGACAATGAATTCTGTGGCGTTCGAGATATCGATCGGCTCCCCCACAGGGAGATAGTTTATCACCAGTCTTATTCACGTATTACCTTGGTGGAGCAATGAAATCGGGGAAATTCTCACGGCCAAATACTCATACCAGATACGCAGCTAGAGATGGAATATTCCGGCGATGTGGACTTCATAGACGAGGAAAGTTTATCCCTTGATGAACCACTGTCGATAGCTGCAAGCAAGCTAATATGATAACCTCTTAATGAATGAATCTAAAACAGATCCTGCAGTGCTGTTGATATTGATGTATGCCTCATGATGGGTACCATGACTTTCCAGTCCTTTTGGAAGCTGTGGATCCGTAGATGTAAATGATGCCCGTGCTGAAACATTATGTCTGTACAACGAAACATGAATATCGTTGGTGATGTACAGCTGCAACAGCTGGGCAGTTCGAATGTCAGCTGTAGATAAACTTGATGCCTGGCAGTGCAGACACTTCCACACCATTACTGGACTCCGATGGTCAGACATACTTATTCACTTTGATGTGCTCTACAAGATGTGTAACACATCACCGCTCTCCATAAGCACTGTCAAGCAAAGATGCTTCATGTTTGTCCATCTGTTAAGGATGTTTGTTAGAAGACTCACCCTTATCTAGCCATGGAAGTCGCCTACTGGAGACAGTAAATTCAAATGAGAGGACGTAATTGCATAAATATGTTAAGCGTGCTGCGAGGTTACCGCAAGAAAACAAAAGAAAATCGGTACACTCATATCCAGAATGGGCCCCAGGAAGCTAAATAATTTAGCTGAGGAAAAGGGGCAGTGGTCAAATGCGAAGAATGCGTGATTGCGGCTGTATGATGTTTCACCTATTACAGCCACAGAAAACAGTATCCACATATTTGATCACTGGAAAGTACCGGGATGATAATAAGGTCTTCTAACAATCCATCTATAATGTAGAATTATATCAGGAGCAACCGGTTTCAGCCACGCCAATTTATTTTGCTTCATTTACTAACTGTTAAAATAATATAAGAATTTACCGAAAATGCATATAATATATGTATATGCCTCGGTCCTGCAATGTAAGACAAGTTGAGTCGGATGGAGGATACGTATGAACAACACCTGGCATTGGACATTTTGAATGACAAGCTGTTATGGTGTTTGTGGAGCGCATACAAGGTTTTCTGTGTCTTATGTCCTATGTATGTATAGTTACTGTATTCTGCGGGTGCAGAGGTAGAAACATCCTACACCGGAAATCCTTAGCTTTCTCAGGTCCATTCTTGACTTGAGTGTACAGATTCCTGCTTTCTTGAGGTCAGCTCGTAGCACGCTTAGCAGATTTATGCAATTGCGTCCTCTCCTGACTTTGTATTTGCTGGCTCCGAGTAGAGCGAATTCCAAAGCTCTCTGTGCTGGTGGCTCTTCGGGTATCTTTAGCACATGGCCAAACGTGGACCATCTTTGCTGGGCGACCTATACAGATATCGCGGACGTATTACACATCGTGTACAATGCATCATTTGAAATTATGCTGTCTGGCCATTTGTATCCAGTGATGGCGCGTAGGAGGTTGCATCGAGTTTGTCTACAGCTATGCAGCACCACGCAGCGTGCATGTATAAATGTAGCCTTTTAATCGAGGGCATCTTTGATCTACGAATCCATAACTTCCAGAAGGACTGGAAAGCTATCTTCCACATGACGCAGCGTGTAGAAATGGCAGCAGTACTGCAGAGCAGTGAGGCCAGGAGTTTATTTTTCCTCCATGGTTCGCCGCCACGAGGTGGATCGTAATTTTCTTTAGTTTCATGCTGTGTAGATATGTATATGTGGGTAAATTCTGTTTTTGCGTTCATTCATAAAGAGATTCTCAATTTTGATTCTGCTTTCAGCTATTGGGAGAAGTTCGTCAATGGGGTTTTTTTCCCCATCTATGAAGTCCTTATCATCGGCATATTCCATCTCTATCGGCATACCCGGTAATGCCACCGGGGGCTTGGTCTTGTGGGACTTCCCCACATGGGTGCCAATGCAGCAGCAATGCAACAGGCGAAATGCACCGGTGATAGGCCATCTCCCTGTTGGGAGCCGATTGATGTCTCAAACTCTACAGACGTCACTGCCTTGACTCGCACGCTCAGCTTGGTGTCTGCAAACAGTAGTCTGACTAGTCGTAGCTCATCTCCATTGTAACTGGCTTGGCATAGTATATCTAGGACCTTTGAGCGTGTACTTGTGTCGTAGGCTCGTGACATGGCACTACCCCTTTTGTGGAAATCCCAGTGTTTGGACATGACTAGCGACACAAGCATGCATTGAGGAGAACAATGGGCCACAGATTGGCTGGGGGCCAGGTAGATTTTTGGGCTTGGGTAGTGCGATAAGGGTGCCGTGCTCTACAGCGTCGATGGGAAGGTGGTTCATAAAAGCTGAACTGATTAGTTGCGTGATCGGATTTGAACCAATATCATTTGCATATTTGAATAGTTCATTGCTCATGCCATCAGGTCTAGATGCACGTCCATTTTCAGGGCTTTAACCTTTTCATGACGAAATTTCGCATGGAAATTCAAAATATTTCCTATTTGAATGCCCATTTGCAAGCAACCGAGCCAATCATTCTTGATCTCGGCCTGCAAATGGGCATTCCTCGAGACCCCTTCAGAGGCCGGTTATGGCCGTTCTCGTTAAGAAAGGGCTAAGTGCCGTCTCGAATTCTGCTGTCTTAATTGGTGTTAGTAATGGCTTGGGGTCTCATGAGAACGAGTGCAAGGGCTCATCATCGTTCTCAGTTAACTGTTCCTTGAACCATTCTTGACTCGCCTCGGCTTTACCCTGGTCAGTCCCGATAAAGTGTCCTTCAGAGCTGCGTACATTGTGTGGTGGTGTGTAATCAGTAACTCTCAGGGCTCTGTCTGCCCGAAACATTTTGTGACAGTAATCCGTGGCAGTGATTCCATCTGCTTGGGAGTCTGCATGTTGAATAGCAAGATCTTTTAAACGTTCGCTAATGTGGCGCAGAATGTTAAGAGATAAGCCATTAATTGTAATGTATTAGTGAGTCAATGCGTGGACGGGCCTGTATGTCTGGCCGCTACACTCTGAGACACGGGGGGGGGGGGGGCAGGGAGGCGGTAAGAATGCTTCCATAATACGCTTCTGAAACAAGGAAGGCTCAGGACCACATGCTCTCCGAGTTGCCGTGTTCTGACACGAGTAGGCTTGCTTCATTAAACTGCAAACAATAATAATAATAATAATAATAATAATAATAATAATAATAATAATAATAATAATAAATTAACTCTTTGTTCTGTAGCCTACTAACGTGAGGTAATAGTGACATCATCAATGTTTGAGCAGCATATCTCATTGTACCATCAGTGTAGGGTTAACTGTGTCAAAGAAGCACAGCTTGAAATTTTATTGATTTTGCATGCAGTATATTAGTGACTCATGAAAATAAAGACAACTTACTATGTCTACAAGTGAGAGAAAATGTCGTATAGCAGTTAATAATTGTATTTAGAAAATCTACCTAGTCGTACATTTGCTATTGTGCTAAAGTTCGATTATCTCATTAGTAAAATGCTATCATAGAATTGCGTTTCTCGTAACACTCTCATCCCAGTTACTTCTACTTTAAAAAACGCAAAGTTCGTGACCAAATTTCAATTTTCAAGTCGATTTGGACAACAATTTGTTGCGATCGTCTTGAATGAGATCAATATCTGTTAGTGTTTTCATGCGAGCTGGCGTGTGTGGGGGCTAATTAAAATTGGTAATTTTGACGAAACTGGCTGTTCTGTCATATAGTGACATGTGGTTCGCATGTCTCATAATGTATCTTTTAATATGCCTATCGCAGAATTATCTAAACCGGTAACTTCCCTATGACGGGCTCGTTGCAATAAGGGTTGGCACCTGTTTCCTGACGCCAAACAGCCGCCCGTTTCTCTCTAACACGAAGGCCAATATTCTGATCACTTGTAGTGATGATGTAAGAAAACATGCATGAGTATTTAAGCAGATTATGTATTTATTCCTCAAATAGGCGCATCGATCGCTCATCGAAGGCATGACCTTGACCTTAATGACTATCGCAAGCTATATTAAAAATATTCTCATTTAATTATCTGGTCAATCTGAACTGTCGAACAAGAAAACTAGCAATTTTGACCCCTATGATGTGCCCTTGAGATTTATACTACCAACATCAACATACATCTTTGAGGTATCAAGGATGGCATCGTCCCCGCGCTATGGTGGTAATCCGATAAAAAGGTTCAAACGTCTAGACTGCAACATCATATATATTTCCCATGGGGGCTCTTCTGGTATCTCTAAAATAGTTGATCAAGTCCAAATTCCGTTGACTAACATACGATTGTTGAGCGGTAGTAGGCGTTGACCGATGTATAAGCTGGTCGGAATAAACCCATATGAGGAGAAATTCTTTACCTAGAATAAGAACAGGAAAGAGAAAGCAGAGGAAGAGGAAGAAGAAGAAGAAGAAGAAGAAGAAGAAGAAGAAGAAAGCAATAATCTGATTTTGCACGCAGATTAATGATAGCCTTAGTGCAAGTCTAGCTCGCATACAACACATTTCGAAGCTTTTTTAATGGAAGATGATGTTGATCGACGTCAAGCCAAGATGATAGATCGCCTAATAGGAACACTATAAGCAGTTACTGATGCCTCGTTAGTCACTGAAGAGGCATAGAAAAGCCCAAGGAGAGTGAAACTAAAACTCAGAGCTTTATGTGTGCGCGATATGATCAGGAATAAGAACAGGAAAGAGAAAGCAGAGGAAGAGGAAGAAGAAGAAGAAGAAGAAGAAGAAGAAGAAAGCAATAATCTGATTTTGCACGCAGATTAATGATAGCATTAGCGCAAGTCTAGCTCGCATACAACACATTTCGAAGCTTTTTTAATGGAAGATGATGTTGATCGACGTCAAGCCAAGATGATAGATCGCCTAATAGGAACACTATAAGCAGTTACTGATGCCTCGTTAGTCACTGAAGAGGCATAGAAAAGCCCAAGGAGAGTGAAATTAAAACTCGGAGCTTTATGTGTGCGCGATATGATCAGAAGTCAGGACAGACAAACTCTTCACTCCTAGCATAATGCTGATCATTAATCAATTCTTATGATGTGTAGGCAATGATTATATCACGCTTCAGCGAAACTAGACTAAATTACATAGGCGACTAGTCCGCGATACACAGGGCACACAGAACAGCGGTATGGTCAATTTCGGTGATGATCGAATGCAAACTGTAGGCGTAGTCCCAATGCTTTCCTTAAATAAGCCCATTTACACATCTAGTTAAGATGAGTTCATTTTGCCACAAACGAAAACTGATGATGATGATAATAATAATAATAATAATAATAATAATAATAATAATAATAATAATAATAATAATAATAATTATAATAATAATAATAATAATAATAATAATAATAATAATAATAATAATAACAACAACAACAAAGCAGATAATGATCAGTCATATTGTTTTTGTTATACTCTGGTACCATCGACTGCAAATAACAAAGCTTAATAATGGATGAAGAAGACTTAGTTGAGAGACGATGACATTGACCTATGTCAGAACAAGATGATAGATAACCTAATAGGAACGCCCTGGGCATGCCTATTGATGTCTCGTTGGTCTCTGGAGAGACATCGTAACGCCGGCGAAGACTTCAATTAAGCTCATCGCTTTACGTGTGGGCGATGCCACCAAAAGCAAAAACAAGACGTCACCCCTATCATAACGCTGGTTGGTAATCAATTCCATACGATGTACCACCGATGATTATATCGTACTTCAGTCAGGCTGAGGAAGAGTACTGAGTTCACTAGAATAGAATAATCAATTCAACCCGTTAATGACGAACCACGTTCAGTCTGTTTATTGTCACGATATTCAACAGTTTCCATATTTTGAGAAACGTCACACTGAACATGTGTATTAGTTCATTGTGTATATGTATTAACAATATTAGCAATACACCTGACGTCCAGTTTCAGATCGCATATCCATCTTCAGAAACTCTCACATCCCCATAACGAGAGAGAGATTTATGGAAAATTCATTCCCGTGATTATGCTTAGCAATAATGGGTAAATTGACATAAGACTGTGGAATATCGTGTGCTGAATCTAAACAGATGTGTATATATTAATATCCAACATTTAACAGACTCATATAGCTGCTTGGTACGATGCGCGATGTGTTATTGCTGTTGTTGGCACCACCAGCAACGTTCCAATCCGCCAGATAATTTTCCACCAGAACCGAAAGAAAGTGGCAAAGCGTCAGCTGCGTCAGGCAAAACGATAATCATAAAATCGTAGAAATTGTATGTCAACTCTCAGAAAATCAACGAGATGCGACCAGAAGTGTTCTGGGTTCTCGGAGTTAATGTCGCTGCTAGTAGGTTATTATCAGTCAATTAACCCTGAGATGTTCAAATTTGTTCAAGGATCTTGATTTGTCTGACGCGTTGAAATGTTCATTTACTGAACAAGAGACAATTATTTTTGAAGATTTTCCTTTTGGACAAACTGCCTCGTTTAGCGAGTTGTCATTCCAGCGGTAAAGAAACGCCACATTCTCTTGTTCTGCAAATGGGCATTTCTCAAAACCACTGAAGAAGCCCGTTTTGGTCAACTAGATTGCTGTAGCGTTAGCCAGATATGATGGCAATCGAAAGTAATTTTCACGCAGCCACAACATTCAAAGTAAATAGTTTTTAAGTATTTATCACAAAATGTGCTATTTGGTAATGAAACTTTATTCCTCAACTTGTGTCCATGTGTATCAGATTGAAAGAGTTGACATATTAGAAAAATAACTCTGAGATGGTCGTTGGCGTAATGGGAGCAATAAGCTGACAAAACAATAGAATAGCTTCCCTATCTTTTCACATAATAAAAATGAACAACATATCCACTGTTATACAAAAAGAACCAAGCCATCCGAATGACAGTGGAATAACTTCCAGATTGACAAAATAATAAACACATTGATGCGTAGAACTACTCTTTTATTTATAATAAGGAAAGCTTAGTCACCTCTCTCCAGGATGTAGCTCTCATGACAATCTTGATCACTTCACAGCACTAATTGACGGTCGCTGGATACGCCCCTCCAGTTAGTTCTTGTGGAGTCACGTAACAACATTGATTCGTAGACCACTGGCATATGGCGGCCATCAGTTACTGCGGAAGTACTGACCGAGCTTATAACAAAAGCTACACTAAAGAAATATCTACATCCCGGAGAGATAATTAATTTTCTTCTTACAATAAAAGATTAGTTATGTCCATCAATGTGTATTTCCATATTATGAATCATCATGGGGCGCAATATTAAACAAGAGGTCCAAGGGTCTGTAACACCCACATGGGCCATTAACATCTGAACAATTTGCATATAAATTGTCATGATGGATAATTTTCAAAAAATCTAAGATGGGCATCAAAGGAATTGCCCAATCAGAATTCTCGTTTGATATGTTAAAGCCTACCATCATAGGATCATTTCACCCAAGTTTCACTGAAACCGGCAATTGATTGAGGAGGATCAGCATTTTAAATGATTCTGGAAAATGTTCGAAAATTTCAAGATCGTCGCCCATATATGGACCAATTATGTGGTCCAAGGAAATTTCTGTATCCTATGAGGATAGGGTATGTCGAGCCAAATTTGGTTAAAATCCGTCAAGGAGTAAATTGTTCTTAAAGGAGTTTAACCAAATAAAATGACAAATCAAAGTTCTGAATATATCTTCTAGAGCCTGCCACCATATAGTCTTTCTATCCAAATTTGGGGCCTAGTACCATAGAATCCTTGCAGGCAAATGTGGTTGTAATCCATCATGCGTGTATGGAGACGATGTGTTTTGTCAATTTCCGATATAATTTAGCATAAGATCTTAGATTTCATCCCAAAAAATGGACACCTCAAAATTCTGAATAAATCCTATAGAGCCTGCCACCATATGTTTTTCTCGATGAAGTTGGTTGACATCCATGAAGTGGCTAAGAAGGAGATGCGTTTTGACAATTTCCAGCATATTTTCCATAAAATCTAAGATTTTCATCCCAAATATTGATCAATCAAAATTCTGATTAGATGTTCTGGACCCTGGTATGATAGAATGCTTCCAAACAAATTTGGTTGAAAGCCATCAAGCAGTTACGGAGGACATGCGTTTTGACAATTTATGGTACATTTTGCATAAAATCTAATATATTCACCCAAAAAATGTACAAAGCCAAATTTTCAATAGACGGTCAAGAGCCTGCCACCATATGCTCTGTCTAGCCAAATTGTGTTGAGATCCCTCAAGCGATTATGGAAGAAATGCGTTTGACATCTGTCATAAAGACATTGATAAATCAACATTCTGAGTAGATGTACTAGAGCCAGACACAATTGAATTCTTCCCTCCAAATTTGGTTAAAACCTGCCTAGCAGTTTAGGTGAGGATAAAGTTTACAGGAAAAGTTGATGGATGGACAGATGGATAGACTGACGGATGGCAGATGTACAGATGGCTGAGTGTCACGACGGCATAATCTCATTTGGCCATTCTGATCTAGTACGCTAAATACCTTGAAGGCTTCGTCAGAATCCATAATATCATATTCATATGCCATTATCATCTACCAGAAACTATAATTCCCTAGTAAAAAACAATACGTAATATCAGAAACCAGTAATGACGTCAGACATCAGTATGTGATGTTAGAAATGAGCATGTGACGTCAAAAACCAACATGTGATATCAGTAACTGATATGTAAATGAGTTACCGAAATTGAATGGCAGGAAGTACTACATGTAACAGATCACCATGCACTCGCCTCCTTGAAAAATAACACTCTCTTCACGCTGATTACCATATCAATAAACAGATCGAGCAACTATTCATTTTGAATATTCTTCCAAGTGTATCAATTGTAGTAAAACCAGAAATCATTGCTATGAATCCACATCTGTTATCAAACGTATAATGTTAGAGTGGTGCTTACCTGCAATAACTCTGAATTATGAGTGTTTCGTTTCCCATTGCGAATCGATGCCGATGTTGAAGTGATTCCACAAGATTATCTAGACATGGACGAACCATGACGAGCTGTGCCTGCATGCACTCGGCATATTTCTTCATGGCTAAAACACAAACAAAGTTGCATTTCATGAAGGGAATACTGTATAATGGTCCCAATAATGATCGGCCATTGGGGTGTAGTTCAGTCACCACAGGAAGAAGCTACCGAATGTGCATGTGTACGGTTGCATTGAGCAGTTCTTTAAACTTTTTTCAGTGAAGCCAACAGTCTTATGCAATCTTATATTGCTGCTTTCTACTTATGCTCCTAAATACGCACCTAGAATATGGCCGCGAGTCCAAATATGACATCACGCAAAGTGAATATCTCATTTCGATTTCATACTCTGGCACTCTTTCTTAATCTCTCGGTGATGTTTGAGGGGTAATACATTCGTCACAGTAGTGTTTTGGCTAGGGTACAGGCTGTTATCACACCGTGCAAACATATTATATTTGTTTGCGCGTGTGGTAACCGCCTGTACCCTCGCCAAAACACTAGTGTACCGAAAGTATTACCACCACCCCACCACCACCCCACCCCCACCCCACCCAGACGTCACCGAGAGATTAAGAAAGAGAGGGAGATGAGGGAAAAAAAGAGAGAGAGGGGGGAGAGCGCGTGCACGAGCGAAAGAGAGAGAGAGAGAGAGAGAGAGAGAATTGTATCTTAGTTTAAATATTGCCAATTTTTAACACTTTATGACGTCATTTTCAGAATGTATCAACACTTATGACTTTCGTCATCGGCTATTGTTGCGTCATAAGTAATATGCACATTAAGACTTACCCTCGCGTGATGGAAATATCAGATCATACATCACTGACCTTAACCAATTAAATAACAGCATATGCTCATGTGACACTACTGAGGGGTAATGCAAGGTATGCCTTCCTCCATCCTTAAAGAACAAGTGCAATATGGAGTAACTAGTCAGTATGTTTCCGAAAATGTTGGCCACGATCCCAAACACTCAAACAATGTCTACATCCCAGAGAGATGACTAATATTTCTTTATTATAGTCCGTATGTGTTTTCAAATATGGCATGTGAATATCTTATACAGATAATCGTGTGTAATATGTAACTCGACACTGTCAAGGTTAATGGTTCGGTAATAGGTCAATACCGGTAATGCGTGAATACCAGGCTGTATTGGCTTAGTACCGGTCCAGTAACACGCGTTAACAGCAGGGATGGGGTCAATTACATTGCATCTATTAGTATTACTATTTACTATTAATTTCAATTCCTTCTATTAATTTACTTTTACTATTCCTATTACTCTCATATCTATTACTAGTACTATTACATTTGAACCATAGGTATCGCTCACACGCATAGACATGCATGCAGGCAAATGAAAACAAATCAGAGATTTGAATCTTAACCCTTTCAGTTTCAAGCCCGTTATTTCAATTGCAAACCAAATAGAACAGCTGTTGAACATTTCAAAAATATTTTGACTGAAGGGATTTGCTGCGGGAAGCAATGTCTGCCAGGCACATTGATTTCAAAATATTCTTACATCATTACAAATTGTTACATGGGTAAATGATAAGAGTAATGAGTGTAGCCTCTTCCCTATATTTCACCCAGTTCACCATACATGTTTTATTTACTCGATATATACTTATAAAATGTTAGCGAATAGCTGACTGTTCCTCACCTGTTGTCAGATAATAGTCTATGCTTGAATGATTTTAACCAGTTTGGCTCACTGCGTAAGTCTCAACATTCTAGATTTTACAAGATCAGGAAGAACACATACTATTTTGAAATTTGTGGTGCTGAATGTAGTTGAACAACAACTTACAGCGATATCAATTTTAAAAGGAACTTGAACGTGGGTTAATAAAGAACATACAGTTATTAGCCCACTAATACTTCAGAAGCACATGTAAATAGATTAGTTATAGAGACAATTTCTGTTCCCCCAGACACCATGCTAGGGTCAATTTGCCTGGAATTAAGCCTTTAACCATTATGTAAGATATAATGAGATCTATTGGAAGTAAATGTGTTAGTAGACTATTCCCCTTTTCACAGGCATATGTAATTTGTTTATTTATCTACCTAATAGCTATTTTAAATATAAGATGCTATTTAAGAATGAACCCTTACACCTATGCAACCTAAACCATTTTCCTCTAACAAATGGTCTGTTTAGTACTCTGAAATTAATTTGCAATGAAGCAGTTGCTGCCTTAGAAAGCAACAGCTTCCTGCCAAATTGATTTCAAAATATTCCGCAAATTTCCTATATGGTTGCTAACAAATTGATAGAAAGAGGATTCCATCGGTGACAGGTTAACATGTTGATTTAAAACTCTGGAATATAAGATTTTTTACAACAAACATTCTATTACACATTTTGAAACCAATTTGACTGGAATATATTGCTGCCTATTGTCTAGCTGCAAACGGTTGTTGTCTTGCAACAACAACAACAACAACTGTTTAACACACATAGACATTCATAATTAAACAGTTAAACAACAGATACCATGTTTGGCTGTTTCATTCTGTCTGTTGCATATATTAAAACTATGTGGAAGCAGAACTGTGTAGCTTGTATGCTGAGCATATAAAATACCCCTGTAATAGACAAGTACTATGTTATTACCTATTACTTTTCAATCTATTACCATTACTTTGTAAAATTGACGATCTATTTCTATTACTATTACATTGAAATCGCTGTAATAACCTATTACTATTACTATTACATATTACTATTACCCCTATCCCTGATTAGCAGGCGAGCTGTGCAATCTGTTCTGGCGCAAATAATCGTGCCATTTGACATATATGTGATCTAGTGAACCATAAGCATAATCATTAACAAGACTCACAATTAACTCCTTGTCATAGTTCCGCCACTGCTCGCTTAATGGCGCTGGTGTTGATGCATAACTCCAATCATTCTAATTCCCGGGTGTTGTGCCGATACTCAAAGCGCAGGTCTCCTAGGCAATTTATTACAGCATAGAATGTATTTCTCCTGCCAACATACAACAAATAAACTAATTGTTGTTTAATTAATAAAGTTATCGAAATGTGAGGTTTGAATTCGTTCCACTGGCCAACTACGTTCAACAATAATTTACCATTTCCCAATCGACTGGGCAATCGTAGTAGTAACTAGGCCGAGAATGGCGGGTTGGACTGGCAAATCTTTGTCTATAATAAACTGTAATCGGCCAGTCGGGCATGCCTATAGTTATTACTTCGGCCCTCTAGTAGATGGACATCGGGCTTTGTATTTCAGTTTGCATATTTGTTTGTGTGTTTGTTTATCTGCCTGCGGCTATATGTGCGAAAGAACTGATAGCACTCTGAGGCAACGCGAACATGAACAGTGTTTTAATACATTAGAAATGCCAGACTATGGTCTTGAAACGAAAAATTCAAAAAGCCGCGATAAAATGTGAAGTATGTCTTTTTGCAATCTCTGATTATACTGCCAGTTAATATACAAATTCATGTAACGCGATAAAAGAACGATTGTCTTATGACATGTCTTTCTTGGGCCGCAATATAAAAGGCATGTCCTCGCGCACGCGCATGCGTACATGCCGCGACATGCACACGCAATTACGTTATCGCAACAAATGCACCCAACTCTACATCCCTGATTGTACCAAGGCCATTCTCACGGCCTAGTCAATCCATCTTAAGAGTTCACATGGCTGTTGAAGCCGAAATATCGGTGGCTCCTTAAGGCAGATGGTCGAATGACAACCTATCATAAAGGGCAGCCATCCTTTGGCTTCACAAAGTCTATTCTGTAACACGTCATTCGTATTAAGAGGCCACCTGTCTATCGTAACAAAGTCACTGTGTTCCATATGGTGGCTGCTTCAGTCAAGGTTTAATGCAGCTTACTCTGGACACATGATTTCAATTGCAAAATGTTGCTTATAATAATATTAGCATCTGTTGCAAACTGACGGAGATTGTATTGACTAATGGAGGTGTACTTGTTTACATCTCTTATGCCAATATTGATTCAGATCTCGCAAATAGTCGCGCGCGTTCTGTGTTTGATTGCAATTGCTCATTTAACTATTGCTTACGATATCCAAGGAACTTGAAATAGAGTGGCGTCAGATGTTAATTATTTAGACTAATGTGATTGAATGTCTTTGATGTCTTATGTAGCTATTATTTTAATTCAAACTACAGTTAAACAAACAGGCCTCTGTCTAGAGTATCTTTATTTTAATATGCACAGTGTAACAATACGTGTAATACATCACCGCGGTTCATAAGACTCTCCCAGCAAAGATGGTCCATGTTTGGCCATGTGCTAAGGATACCCGAAGACACACCAGAGCCATAGATTCTCTCTACTGGGAGCCAGCAAATATAAAGCCAGGAGAGGACATCAGTGCATCACTATTGTAACTGTGTTGCGAGGTGACTTCAAGGAAGCATGTCTCTGAACACTCAGATCAAGAATTGCTCAGAGGAAGCCAAATAGTGAGTCTGACGACCACACACAGTGCTCAAATGGGAAGAAGGACTGTTTGCAGTTGTCGGATGTTGCTACTACCACAGTAATCCTGCATAGCTACGTTGTAACAAGGTTAATCTGAAAATAGTTACATGGAAATTGTTAAATATCTCGAACAGAATTTGACGGGAAAAGGTTGAAGCAGTTGTACAACAAATAATTGCCTATTTTTCAGCAGAACATTTTTTTCTCCAATATAATATAGTCTTCTATATTATCTATCGAAAAATAAAGCATTATATAAAAACACCCATAGAGATGCGACTGTATCCGACTGAGTTAACACAGCGGCACGGTCATTTGTACTTCCTCATCCTCACACCGCCACCCCTTTCAAGCACAATCGTACACATAAATGTATCACGCGCGCACGTGTACGTTGATATACGCGTATATATAAATGCAACTCGATAAATGCAAATGTTCATAGTTTTGACAAAATTACCCCATTTTATGGTATAGCACGCGAGTAAATATTTCAAGAGCAGACATTTACCGCCCTATCCCATTCATTTGAAACTGTGGAATTAATTCACTATACTTCATGTACGCAGGCAAAATATACTATTCTCTAACATGAGATCATTCTAAACACGAATAACTGTACCTATTTAGTTGTTTTGATATCGAACTGTAAAACGTCGATTCGATAGCCTTGTTTGCGTTCAAAAGCTGTGCGTGACCATCCATTTCTCGCATGACACGTTTCGTGTTCGCGCGAACAATTTCTATCAATACATTCTACAATCCATTCTGCGGTATTCCAATCCCAATATTTCGCTACACGCTACTGGCAAATCGGTAGAGAGACGTGAACAAACCATATTATGATCTATTTAACCACGTGCCGTTGCCCCGCAAACTGATGTGGTCCTCTTAATAGCTAACGGCTTTGTTTTCGGCCAATATTTAGGGGTGTATCAGATGACTGATTGAAAGCAATCTTCCAAATGTCATAGTGTAAATTTACATACACTATTGCTGTGTACATGTTGTAACGTCCTTGACGTCAGTCTCTACCACCCCCACCAACAACCCCCACCCCCGCTCCTCCCTCCCTCCCTCCCCCTCTCTCCTCTCTCTCTCTCTCTCTCTCCCTCTCTCTCTCTCTCTCTCTCTCTCTCTCTCTCTTTATCTCTCTCTTTCTGCAATGTGATTTAACTGATATCTCAATATAGTAGGCATTTGCACTCCTATGGACTATGTGTGAACTTACGTACACGCGCGTTTGAGTCTCTCATAACTCCAAACCATTCTTTGTGATGGGTCAGTGTTCCTCGTCACCGTGTACTCGTCCATTTGGCCAACTCATTTCATGGTAGGAGGAGCGATATTAGCCTGACATTTACAGAACACTGATGATAACATATCTGGCAATACTACTACTACTACTACTACTACTACTACTGCTGCTGCTGCTGCTGCTGCTGCTGCTGCTGCTGCTACTACTACTGCTTTTTTCTTTTTTTGCTGAAAATCCGACGCTGACACAGTCGGACAAACTTTACGGAAGTGAAGGCTTGCAAACCCCGAGAAAAAAACCTGGTGAACTAGTAAGCCTGATTAATATTACACCAAAACAAAAGATAAATAATAGGCATTAATACAATCTATAAATACATATAGCTTAAATAGTATAGATACAAAATAATAAGCTGATAAAGATCCGATAGCAAAACAAAACTTAACAAAGGCATTACTAATCAACCCAGGTGTATTAGTAGACCCGTGTGGCGAGTGCAACTATCCAACAAATGAAAAGTGCCTCGTCAATCAATGACAAATAAGTCAATCATTGACGCCAGTGGGCTGATTCTATAAAGATCAGCGGGCGTAGTAGCATTTGGGTAGTATAATACATATAGTCGGCAGAAAAATTACAGAAAAATAGATGACGCTCTTGTTTACATTTTCGATTTACTTTATTGTAAGATTTTGTAAATTACCATTCAATCCATGTGTGGTAGTAGGCCCGTGTGGCGAGTGCAGTCATTCAACAAATGAAAAGTGACTCGTCAATCAATGACAAATAAGTCAATCATTGACGCCAGTGGGCTGATTCTTTAAAGATCAGCGGGCGTAGTAGCATTTGCGTAGCATAACATATATAGTCAGCAGGAAAATTACAGAAAAATAGATGGAAATAGATGGCGCTCTTGTTTACATTTTTTATTTACTTTTTTGTAAGGTTTTGTAGATTACCCGAGAACAAATAACCCTATAAAACCCTGTGCAAGTTTCTAAAATTACCCGGGACGATTTTAAAATTCAATGGCAACTTACTTTATCGATTGAGTATTAAATTACCCCAGTCTGTTTATTTGTTAACAAGAATTATTAAACATAACAATATCAAAGTGCAGACTAAAATGAATTAAAGGACACAGATTAATTAAAAGACACAGATAAATCAGCTGTAGTAATTAAATGATTTAAGCTAGTGCAGGCTCATTTATTTTTACAGTTCCCAACTTTATTGAAACTATGTTTGTTTTGCACCATATGTCTTTGAATACTTTTTCTTTACCATGCTGCTTTAATCTAAAATATTCGCAAGGAATATGGTCCAGCAGCAATGAACGAAATATTGCCTTTATTGCTCTATTGTGATTGCCCATAGATGGATTTTCGTCTGTGCACACCGATGTTTCCAAATGACCCAAAGACCTATGGTTAGCATTGTTATTAAAATAGTCCTTTCAGACTTTATGATATTTACACCGCTTGATCCAAATTCTCTAAATAAGACTACATGCGTTTCTAGAACAATGGGCTTCGCTCCAAACTGTGCCAAGATTTGGCTGATATAGTCCCAAAATTATGACGATATTGGACATTCAGCAAATAAATGCTCGATTGTTTCCTCGTCTGTTTGACATAAGTAACACCTATCAGCGGTCGTAATATTGCACTTATATGTCAAGTGTCCCACCCATAGCCGTCGATGTAGTAAGCACCACAATACATCACGAGCCATATTTTGTATGTATGGAGAATGTAAGATTTTCCATACATTTTTCCAACTGGATGGTTTAGAGCTTGAGTCATCCCATCTCCTAATTGATATGGGAGGTGTCGCTTGTTTTTGTCTCATAATGTGGTACCATTCCTTGGATCTCATTTTGGATTTTAACATCTCATTATCAAGATCTAATGCAGGCTGTGGAGTCGAACTATTATTTACATTTGGCAGACGAAACGAATAGAATATTCTGGATCCAGAAATCCTTCCTAAATTATCGTATGATTCTGACTTCTGAATGTTTGTTTCCTGTATCAAAGCAATGTCAATCTGAGTCTCTAGTAAGTGACGTTGCTTTTTGTCACTATTTAAAATGATGTGTATAACCGCCATTATTAAGCTAACTAGATTTTTGTTTTTTCGTCCCTCTCTTAGACCATTTACCTATTTTACTCGCAAACGCTGCACTACTTAGCTCAACTTTTTCCAAATGCTTAATTTTAATATATCCGAATCATGACACAGATGCCTATATTCAACCCTTTTGCCGTCACATATGAAACTAACACCTCTCCTGCCTCTGACATGTACATGACCATTTCATCGGGTGATTTAGAACTCTGTGTTTGAATGGATATATCAGATTCAGCGACTGACATATTATCGTCTTCTATATCACTTTCCTCTATTTCTGATTCAGAACTCTCTCCATCTTTCTGTCGCCTTGTTCCACTCAATCGATCCGAGACACCAATTACTTTCTCTACATTATTTAAGTCGTCTAGATTGAGTGTACTCAGTGGAAAATCAAAGTTAGTTTCAGTATCGTGCGACCTGAATTGTACTTGTCCTAAATTAAAACTCTCTTCCAGAGGGTATTGATCATCATCTTCAACTTGTGTGGAATTAGCCTCTCAGACATCAGACTTGGATTGACATGTTACTGGAGTAAGACTTAGCACCTCATCTAGAACCTCTATTTCATCGACTGCAACTACAGCGATTGGATTCTTAGTTTTTTCACCATGCTTCTCATTAACATGGACTTCAGCTACAATCTCAGCAACTACTGGTTCGATGACATTTTCTTTAGCAACGTGCTTCCCATTAGCATGGATTTCAGCTACAATCTCAGCAGCTACCGGTTCTATGACATTCTCTTTAGAGACAACTTGCTCTGCACTTTTATCAGCACCCTTTTTGACATATTTGTTCTGCGGGCATTAGAGCTGGGCGGTTTGACGGTAGTACCGTAAGGACCGCGGTATACCGTGAACCGATACCGTGACCGTTGACATTTCCAAATACTGTGAATACCGTCCATAATGTTTGCGCAATATTTGCGAAATATGTTCATAAAATCTGAGTTGACCAAGGGTAAATAGGTGCTAATAGTTCCAGAAATACAGGCATCCCTAACTATTAGCCGAGTTGAGGTGAAAGGGTCGTTGTAAAAACAAACAAAATAATGACGGGCAGAATTGTATGTCAAACGTACGTCTTGAAAGTCTCACGGTAAAATTGCTTTATTTAAAACATCTAAACTCATTCTCTGGCCGTTCGCCGGTAGTAATTACACTATAATATGTTCCCTATTCCCATTTCTATTATTTGTAATTTATTACTCCAAGCATTTTGTCACCGAACAAACACGCTAGAATAACAAAATAACATACAAACTGCGTGCTATTCAAACACAACAGCAATCTCGCAAAGACGTATCTGATTGGTTGTTCATGAACTAGACCGTGGGAAAATACATTACTATGCTGAATTTATCAATGAAAATGTACCAAAACGTAGTATTTGCTCGTGCCGTTTTGAACACGTGGTAATTTATTAACAACGAGCAGCGTTAAAGTCGTTATTTTTTATTTTTCCGGCTTGTTTTAAGAAATTTCTTTAAGGATTAAATCCAGTTTAAGTAACGACACCTAAAAATTATAGTGTTTTAGTTTTTGTAATTCATTTTTCAACTGACTACATGTTGGAAGTTCGTTGAAATAGCTTTTTACACGCATTGTTCACGTGAAGCACGGCGAGTAACGAGTCTGTACATCGGGTACTCGGTAATTATCAGAAGCTTTGGAATCGGCTATATTCAATGTCGTGTTATATGTATGTGTATAGGCCTGTTTTCCCGAGTAACAGAATATACGACTCCAACAGAATTAAAAGAGTCCAACACTTGCCCCGTTTAAATACTCGCGGATTGTGTCTGGACAAAGCGCTCGACCGCCAAAATAAAATTTACCGTTTGCTGGTCGCACGCATTAATAGCAAGAACAATCCAGATTGAAAATAGTGAACCCAATGTCTCAAACAGCGGGTTACAGTTAGCGAGTCAACCACACCCTTTGACCGATATTCCCGTGAATGATATTACGTCAATAAAAATAGTGACCTAATAAAATCGTGAAACTAAACAGTCGCAATAGCCATGTTTTTCTTCTCTAGATCAGGAAGCCGATTTATTTATTTTACCTATATTTACCATTGATTGGAGATGGAAGTGAAAAGAAATGAAAAAAATTGTTCTAATTTCGTGGCATGCCTCAAGCTCAGATGACTGTATACCGTGGTACCGCGGTATTTTTTCATGGTACCGATACCGTCATGTAAAGATCAATACCGCCCAGCTCTAGCGGGCATCGCCAATTAAAATGATCAGATGATCCACAAACTAGACATTTGTTTTTGCTAGGGCAATCTGTTGCAAGATGTGCTGTACTTAAGCAGATTCTACACTCTTTGATTTGCCCCCTGTACCATAATGGCAAGATAAATCGACCACCTATCGTGACCTTACTTGGGAGAGGTTGTTCTACCTTTTCGAACCAAATTCTTCTGATGCCATTTTCTAAGGTTCGATCAAATGGATAGGTCTCGTGTTCTACTTTGTCCACTTTGCCATACTTGATCAATTCATTGATAACCCATTCATCTGGCATCTCTAATGGAACTTTCATCTTGACTAATAGACGATCAGAATCTAGTTACTCCACATTACACACCTCACCCTTCACGACAAGGACCTCGCCGAGCAACTTTTCTTTCACACTTTCATTAACTACGGTGACATTCCATACAGATTTGGACACGCTAATGAGACCTTGAAGGAACCGTGGCCCTGCCCCAACTACATCCTTCAACCCATGATACACCTCAATTGCCGAAACACACCCAAGCCTTTGTCGTGATTTTACTACTTAGCTCAACTTTCCCAAATGCTTATATTTTAATATATCTGACTCATGACGCAGATGCCTATATTTAACCCCTTTTGCCATCACATATGGAACTAACACCTCTCCTGCCTCTGACATGTACATGCCCATTTCATCGGGTGATTTAGAACTCTGTGTTTGAATGGATATATCATATTCAGCGACTGACATATTATCGTCTTCTATTTCTGATTCAGAACTATCCCCATCTTTCTGTCGCTGTGTTCCACTCAATCGATCCGAGACAACAATTTCTTTCTCTATATTATTTAAATCGTCTAGATTGAGTGTACTCAGTGGAAAATCAAAGTTAGTTTCAGTATCTTGCGACCTGAATTTTACTTGTCCTAAATTAAAACTCTCTTCCAGAGGGTATTGATCATCATCTTCAACTTGTGTGGAATTAGCCTCTCTGATATCAGACTTGGATTGACTTGTTACTGGAGTAAGACTTAGCCCCTCATCTAGAACCTCTATTTCATCGCCGGCAACTACAGTGATTGGATTCTTAGTTTTTTCACCATGCTTCTCATTAACATGGACTTCAACTACAATCTCAGCAACTACTGACTCGATGACATTTTCTTTAGCAACGCGCTTCCCATTAACATGGATTTCAGCTACAATCTCAGCAGCTACCGGTTCTATGACATTCTCTTTAGAGACAACTTGCAATGCACTTTTATCAGCACCCTTTTTGACATATTTGTTCTGCGGGCATCGCCACTTAAAATGATCAGATGATCCACAAACTGGACATTTGTTTTTGTTAGGGCAATCTGTTGCAAGATGTTCTGTGCTTAAGCAGATTCGACACTCTTTCATTTTCCCCCTGTACCATAATGGCAAGATAAATCGACCATCTATCGTGGCCTTACTTGGGAGAGGTTGTTCTACCTTTTCGAACCAAATTCTTCTGATGCCATTTTCTAAGGTTTGATCAAATGGATAGGTCTCGTGTTCTACTTTGTCCACTTTGCCATACTGGATCAATTCATTGATAACCTGTTCATCTGGGATCTCTAATGGAACCTTCATCTTGACTAATAGACGATCAGAATCTATTTCCTCCACATTACACACCTCACCCTTCACGACAAGGACCGCGCCGAGCAACCTTTCCTTCACACTTTCATTAACTACGGTGACATTCCATACAGATTTGGAAACGTTAATGAGACCTTGAAGGACCCGTGGCCCTGCCCCAACTACATCCTTCAACCCATGATACACCTCAATTGCCGAAACACCCCACGCCTTTATCGTGATTTTAAGAGGCAGGGTACGCTTATAGGAGGTTGCCATGGTGTTTTAATAAAGGAGGAAACCCATACTACTACAATATATAAGGGGTAATATAAATATATAATACCAAGACGTCAGGGAAAGAGCTAAACACTAAATAAATAGTGTCCCATTTTGAAACCGTGACACCCACCAACAAATATACGAATAGATAGTACAGTCGTATATGTGTTAGTTTGAACCACTTTCTAAGTGGTTCACTAACACCTAATCGATTATAGTGGTTTTCTAATGCATGCTAACATATTACAGTCATATATTTGTTAGTCTGTTCGAGTTGACCGGGGACAGCCAACTGACTATAAAGATTTATATAATCAAAGTACTAGGCTTATGCTTACAAATGACAAAGGAATAAAATCAACTCTCTCAAGCGATCTTGCCAAAATATAATGCGCTAGCCAACGAACTATAGAAATAACATACTGGCATGGGAAGAAATGTATTGCATTGACCACGGTAAGAGGCGTCCTATTAAATGGCGGAATCCGCCAGCTAAGAGGAGGGCCTTTAGCAAATGAAGACACAAAATGCGCTCCAACCAAGACAAGAATTAACAAATTAAACATAAAGTTTGAAAGGAAATACTAATACGAAATATATGTATAGAATTTATCTACAAAATCGCACTAGAAACTAGCAAATTCGGGCAGCAATTACAGAGCTAAATAAACGCGTGCGTTCGCTTCGACTACTACTACTACTACTACTACTACTACTACTACTACTACTACTACTACTACTACTGCTACTACTACTACTACTACTACTACTAATAATAATAATAATACCGACGACAACGACGACGACGACGACGGCGGCGACGACGACGACGGCGGCGACGACGACGGCGACGACGAGGACGACGACGACGAAGAGGAAGAAGGAGAAGAAGAAGAAGAAGAAGAAGAAGAAGAAGAAGAAGAAGAAGAAGACGACGAAGAAGAAGAACAGCAGCGATGTCGGAACGAGGGCGGCGGGGACTGCTCGATCTACCCTGAATAATATATGTACCAGCCTATAGATTAGTTTCGATTTATGCCACTTACAGCGTCCTCTAAATGAGAGACAATGGCCAATAATTGCAGTAGAACTGGTGAAAGTGGAAATTTCTAAGGTCTGTAACAACAAGCAAGATTATAACTACATAGACATACATACTGCCACGATCCATGCTTTGAAGGTTCGTGGCATATGATTGCTTGTATTTTATGTTCATTTGCTGGCAACTGCTACTTGTATTTATAATATACAAAGTATCGTCCAGTCATCAGCCAAATATAAATCTATTTTAGACACAACAATTAATTATAATTGTACAACAAAAGCAGCAGTTGCTGCCGCGTGGATCTCGTATCGATCACATTGACATTGCTCCAGAATACTCAAGCAGCTAGTCAGTAGCGACTACAGGAACAAAGCTATCTTGGCCACGTTCATATTATGTTGTCAAGAATATTCCTTGCATCTACACATATTTCTAGACCTTCATCGGCGATCTCTCCTCTCAAGACATCTCAAGGGGTTCACAAGGCCATACGATTTGGAACTCATTTTCTGGCGGCTACTCGGCGTCAGAAAGTAAATCGTGACCGATTTTCCGTGTTAGCCCGACAGCAATGTTCCGGGACTGTAATAGACATTGATGATAAAGAGCTGGCGATGTGACTAATGAAGGAGCCATGATTAACGTCCGTCAGAGATCATGGCTAAGGTCGGTGTGGTGGGATGTGTGAAGCGAGCGGGAGAAGTAACTGTCCAATTCTGTAAATTGTTAAGCACGAAGCCAGTATTTTGCCATTGATTGATTCACATAGTATGCGTTTGGTATGGGAGCGTGTTTTTACTAAGAAAAATAGAGAATGGTTATTATGGCGGGACTTGCACGATATTTCCCTAGATGATATCGCGATATATCGTGAGGGAATAATCACGATATCTCGATATATACTGAGCCAAAATAGTTTAGCAACAGTGAAGTTTGTTTTGTTGTATTAAAACTATGCGTCCATTTATAACCAAATTTGCAGGCCTGTTTCGTCCATGTAATGTCTCGCTGATCATGAAGAAATGCAAATCACTTCTTGCATTTCTCGGCCACACGCTTACTGCATGTGAAAATGCGTTTTTCGTGCACTGGCCCACATTGGCGGTTAGCGAAGGCAAAGATTCACCATATTGCAAAAGCAGATAAGGAACATTAACAGAAAACGCTTAAAAGTTTACCCTACCGAACATGGGCCGCCGCCCAGGGCTACCCGAAAATCAGTGCACCATGTGAGACTGAATGTCTGAACATACTTTAGCAATCACCATCTTAAGTGCAAACATAGCCTTTATTGCCATTTTTATATGGGTTTATTTTGACTTTTATCTGATAATACCGATAGTGATTCTGAAGATGGTGATACCATGTAGGCCATATGTGACTGAGCATACATTTTTAATCTACACGTGAAGTACAGCGATGTCTTTTTATGGTCATCTTTATATTCGTGTAATTTGGCGTTATCAGTCACGTTGACTTGTGTGCTGTTTGTCTATAAGAAGTGAGTTGTAGTTCTTGGCAACTCGGGCCTACTGGCTACTGGTGACATATGACGTGCTCTTAAGCTTTGAATGCATGATAAAACGCATTCTTAAGCAATGGATTGTGGGCTTTGATTGCAGTGGCTATGTTTTAAACCTATTTTCAAACGTATGCTCAAAGGACCAAATAAATTTCAAATTAATTGGGCACGTGATTCTAACTTTGCTCTGTTCTTAAGCGTAGTAAGACGGTTCTAGTGTGGCAATACTCGCACTTGAACGGCGTTTCATATAAGTACGACCACGTAATAGTACAAAATATTCATGAATTTCACGCACTGGCGCCACTATTTTCGGCGACTGTCTCAACATATTTAAATTTTTCTAAGTTCCCTCTAATCTGAATGATCCGTACACAAACGTAAGGCCGTGTTCTCACTGGAGAGTTAATCGGGAATAACGCGATGCCTCGGTATTGCGTTATGCCGGTTATGTCTCTAGTGAGAACACGGCCTAAGAAACCCATGTGCGTGTTTCTATTAATCCAGACGAAGCAATAACATAACAAATGTGGGTGACATAGTCCGAATTTGTGTAAAACAATTAGTATGCATTAATGGTATACTAAGCTCGTTACATTGCAATAAAAATGTTTAAAACTTCCAAAATTTATGTTAGCTTGCAGGTAATGCCCTTTTAGGATTCTAATTATACATACTAACTAATTGGTCGTCTGACTGGTGACCTATGTTCTTAAGTGTAGAATGCATGATAAAGTGTGTTCTTAAGCAATGTATTTGGCTCTTGGTAGATTAGGCTACATTGCAAAATTAATTTCAAACTTGTACACAAAAGTCGAATTAAAACTGCTAATTAACAGTGAATAACACCGTTCTTGATCATTTTGAACCAGCCTTTCATTCTTAAGCTCCAAATTTTACAAATTACGTGACCACATTCAATTCCGGAAAAAAATAGCGAGATCATAGCAATGGAGGAATCAAGTTTTATCTATGCCTCGTCCCTCGCTAGCTAAGCTCCACCCACGATTTATCAGTGTTGTGATCAATCAGTGCCTGCACTCTATGAATGTCTATTTCGAGAACGCTATGTAGGTAAGCTATTGTGTATTTTGAAACTAACTTGACAAGTTGCTGTTGGTGCCTATGGTTTCAATTATTCAACAGCATTTTTATTAAACAGTACACATATGCAATTCGTACAACAACGCATAGTCTGTCACCAATTACAAGTCCCTGACGAACTTACCTATGTCATACATCACGTAATTGATTATGACGCACTCCACGCCTAACGCAGTTGACTATGACGTCATGTCATTTACTGAAAAACTGGATTCCTCTTTTGAGACTCAACTTAAAATTAATGGGACATTTTCAAGCAAGTTTCAGTCATCTCTGCGATAATGTATCAGTGCAGTGGTCGCACCATCAGTGGACATTACGCAATACACATCATAGTACATGACTGGCATCTGCAGGATTAACACGCTCGTAAAGATGTTGTGTTCTTCGTTTTAGAATGGACCGACTGAATGAGCGTACGAACAAAGGAAGAGACAAGTCTAAATTAACTTTTAATTATTCACAAAGTTGTGTTACATGGTCATACATTTTAATTGCGATATTATATTTGTTTGGTAGGCTGCCGGTTGTTCTGTCAGTTGGTCCACTAGTCAGCCAGTCGTTCTGTCTGTCGGTCAGTCAAATGTTTGACAATCTTGGTAATGCTGCATATGTTGGAACGATAGCTCGCACGTAATTGTTGTTTCTGTACCTTGCCACTGAACTTTGCAAGTTGGATGTGCCAGAACAGTTAAACTCTTTCTCTGGCATGGCCATACATTACAGCAATACACGACTTATATGACAGCAGTATCTCTTTATTGCCTCGAATCTGATTAATGTATCCAGTTCTATGTATTGCCTTTGAACCTGAACAGGGAGCACCGCCCCGAGGGCCATAGGCAAGAGACGCAAAAAGCGTAAAAGGCTTAACCGCCATCCGTATCATTCTCATAACTGCAAGCATCAGCAACTGCAGTGATGACGATGCTGAGGATGACGATTTTGTTATTGTTGTTGCTGTTGCTGCTGCTTTTGATGATGCTTCTGTTGTTGCTGAACATGGTGACCCACCTACTGCGATTGATGTTGCTGGATGCTGCTGCTGCTGTCTGCTGCTGATGTTGCTGTTGCTGCTGCTGCCTGCTGCTGTTGTCTGTTGCTGTCTGCTCCTGCTACTGTCTGCTGCTGCTGTTGCTGTTTCTGCTGCTGCTGTCTACAACTGCTGGCTGCTGCTGCTGCTGCTGCTGCTGCTGCTGCTGCTGCTGCTACTGCTGCTGTTTGCTGCTGCGGTATGGTGCTGCTGCTGTCTGCTGCTGATGTCTGCTGCTGCTGCTGCTGTTGCGGGTGCTGTCTGCTGCTGCTGTTGCTGTCTGCTGCTGCTTGTGACGCCGCTGCTGTCTGCTGATGTCTGCTGTTGCTGTTGCTGTCTGCTACAGCTGTCAGCCGCTGCTGTCTGCTGCTGCTGTCTGCTGCTATCTGCTGCTGCTGTTTCTCTCTACTGCTGCTGCTGCTTGTGAAGTCGCTGCCGTCTGCTGTCTGTTGCTGCTGTTTGATGATGCTGTCTGCTGCTGCTGTCTGCTGGCTGCTGTCTGCTGCTACTGCTGCTGTCTGCTAATGCTGTTGCTGTTGTCTGGTGATGCTGTCTGTTCCTGTTTTCTGCTGCTGTGGCTGTTGCTGATCTTGCTGCTGTCTGATGTTGGTGTCTGCTGCTGCTTGTGATGCTGATACTGTCTGCCGTCTGCTCCTGCTGTCTGCTGATGCGGAAGATGTTGGCTGCTGCTGGTGATGATGCTGCTGTCTGCTGCTGCCCGTTGCTGTTGTCTGATGCTGCTGTCTGCTGTGCTGCTGTCTGCTGCTGCTGTCTGCCCCTGTTGCTGCTGTCTACTACTGCTGCTGCTACTTCAACTGTGTGGTGCTGCTGTCTGCGGCTGCTGTTGTTGTTGCTGCCGCTGGCTGTTGCTGTTGGTGAAGAAAGTGGCTGTGGTGGCACCATATGCGAATGCGGTATTGTGGAATAGTAGTAGTAGTAGTAGTAGTAGTAGTAGTAGTAGTAGTAGTAGTAGTAGTAGTAGTAGTAGCAGTAGTAGTAGAGTAGTAGTAGTAGTAGTGGTAGTAGTAGTGGTAGTGGTAGTGGTAGTGGTAGTAGTAGTAGTAGTAGTAGTAGTAGTAGTAGTAGTAGTAGTAGTAGTAGTAGTAGTAGTAGTAGTAGTAGTAGTAGTAGTAGCTGTAGCAATAGCAGCCAATGATGATGATGATGATGATGATGATGATGATTAATAAGAAATAGTAATGTATATCTAGGTATTTTAAAATTTTAACTTTATTTACATTTCTCATAAATAAATAATATATAAATGTAGTAAACAGAATCACATTAAACTATTAATTGCACATATGTCCAGCCTGAACGCCGTCTTAGCGTTAGAAAGTATAGATATAAGTTACATGAAAATACATAAACAAGTGACGTTCATGTACGTACGTGCGTGTGTGCGTGTGCACGTGTGTACGTGCATGTGTGCGTATGTACGTGCGTGCGTGCGTGCGCGCGCACTCGCGTGTGTGTGTGCGTGCGTGCGTGTAGGGAGACAGGGATACAATTACTTAACCCCAGATCCACCAATTACTATGTACTCTGGCACGGCATACCAATCGCGGTATGATTAAATGCAGTTCCACAAATCGCATGTGTCACATAATCTATATTTTGTTGAATATTTTGAAATTAACCTACTGAATAGCTTACTTATTTAGTTGAAATTGATATATTGAAATTTCATAACTCGGATGAATTTAACATGCCTATACATATGTTTAGAGACGCTGGGTAGAGTTAATGAACCACATGTCCAATATAAACATGTATTCCTTAATTAGCTGCATTGAATCCAAATACCCGCTGTCAATATTGACACAATTAAAATCATCTTCACACCAAATAAATAGTAAATATATATCTCACAACATGACATCCTAGTGCATAGATAGCATCATCAATTCACGGATTTTACTTTTTCGATGCTATCTTATGCATGCGGACAGTTACCGCCTCCAGTGTCATCACTCCGCAACAATGGATCTTTCCGGTTTTAGCTATGCACCGCCCATCCCTAGTTAAGTCCCACACACACACACACACACCACTCGTGTTGGTATCGACCGATCTCTGAACACCCTAACTATCAATTTCCAAAAAACTACACAGGTAAGCTGTTGAATATTTTGAAACAAATTTGACTGGGTGTTGTTGCTGCCTAAGGCAGCAACAACGCCCAGTCAAATTAGTTTCAAAATATTCAACAGCATGTGTATTAAATAGCAAAGAATTACAAAGACATACAATTTATACAACGTGTCGGACACTTTGAGATTTGATGACGGTCTATATGGAACCCTTTTGTGACGTAATGATTGTCACGTCATCATACACGCGCTGAGGTGATTATAACGCCATGCGAGGTCAAAAAACTACACAGGTAAGCTGTTGAATATTTTGAAACAAATTTGACTGGGTGTTGTTGCTGCCTAAGGCAGCAACAACGCCCAGTCAAATTAGTTTCAAAATATTCAACAGCATGTGTATTAAATAGCAAAGAATTACAAAGACATACAATGTATACAACGTGTCGGACACTGAGATTTGATGAGGGTCTATATGGAACCCTTTTGTGACGTAATGATTGTGACGTCATCATACACGCGCTGAGCTGATTATAACGCCATGCGAGGTCAGATGATGGGCGGATACTCTGGAAAGGTGAATTACAAGCACCACGCTTCAAGACAACCCACACCGCACTTACCACCACAACGACCAACACCACCACTAATTCGATCACTACCCACAACTAGCAAGACCACAACAACAGTACTAACAACAAGAGCAGTTATAGATTGCAGACCCTCTCCCTCCCGTTTTTCTCGCATTATAAAAAGCTTTCAGATTTTCCGGATTTTTTTCGAATACTCCGGATCCTTTAGGAATTTTCGGATGTCTTCGGTTCACGCACAAATGTGTCGAATCCTATCGTATTGCCACCTCCTTCCTCGTGTTAAAATTTGAGAAAAACGGGCAAGTAGTTTCTTAAATATCCATAGATCCATAAATTTATCCTAGCCGGATCGTAGGTCTTTTATCCGGATCATGGCGAAAGTCTAGGAATCCTAGGAATGTCTTCCTTGTGCTAACTGTTCAGCTAATTCGGACAAGTAGTGTTTGAGATGCAGGTGCGGGCAGACAGACACACATGCTGTAGTTCGGATCGACAGGACCGGTACCATCCGCACCAGCTAAGCTGGGTACGCGCCGCCCGTCCTGGATTCGTTCCCTGAACACGCCCCCCTGGGTAGAGCCATAAGCGTATATATGCCTATGAGAGAGATCGTTAAAGCGCATAGTGCGCATGCGCACGCTTAAATGCTATTTTTGACAGAGCGCGTAGTTTACGACCAAGATGGGATGACGCTTTTAGTGTACAAAGACGGTACAATGTAATCCTTTTTGATCACCCGTTCTCGCCGAATCTGGCATTTATCAAGACCAGAATTCGACGGGCTTTCCAAATCTGTAAACCATTTCAAAATCGGTTAAGAAATGGATGAGTTATCTACGGAAAACCCCTTTTGCTTATCTTCAAAATATTGCCGTGACGTCATAACCACGTGTACGCAGAACTTCTAGAATGTTCTAGAACATCCGACTTAGTTATTATTAGCTACGCGCTGATTGGCTGTTGCTCGACCGATGATTGGTTGGAGCCTGCGCCTGTGACGTCACGAGTAGTATATAAGGAGACAAGATCCAGAACTCGAGAGCATCTTCGGCCAGGGGCCGAATAGGTTGGACCTGTGTCAGCTACGATCAGCACGACATTACGCAGATCACATCGTTTTCTGTCGGTTTCTCTCCCGTAGCCAGCAGTAACCCAACCCACAGCACTAAAGCAATTTTGTAACTCCCGTTGCTGCGTGAGAATTTTTGGAACTTTTCAGATATTGTTCAAGAATATATGAAGAATTAATTCGGAACACAAACTTGCGGTGAGGCCTTTCCCGGCCTGAAAATGTGATTCTACAGATGTAGAGGCAGCGATGTTCTTTGGTGGATGACTCGCCGGATCTGCCGCCCACGCCAAAAAGTGGTTATTTAACCGTCCCCGCACTGATGTCGTGCAGGTTTATCTAAACTTTTCGACCGCAGCAAGTAAACGTTGCCCGGTACGTCTTCAGAGCTGGTTCCCGTACCCCACACCGTTAAGCTTAGTTTTGTATCTTCATCCACATTTAACAACCCCCCCCCCCAACCCCCCCCCCCCCACCCCTATGATCGGGTTGTTGCCAACTTCCATCCGTACCATCGGTGTATGGGAACTTTCGTCACATCAGTAATGTTATTGTATCTCTTGCTGACTACTCGTTAGACATTCTATATTGTGATTACAGTCCTGAGTTCGATCCGCCCCCGTCATGAGGCGCTTGCGGGAATCCTGTTTGCGGAAACCAGCCTGAGGGAACGTTCCAGCTTCCAGGGAATGCATCAACTCACGTCAAACTAAGAGTGACGTATCAATTTCAGTAACACGATAGCCCAGGTTTAAGAATGACCACCGATTATTCAAGTAACTATACGTGACATTTTAATTATTCCGTTAATTATATCTTTGATAATTATATCGTATCTGTATAAACGGTCCCGATGACTTAAAGGTACCGTAACGGTCTTAGGACCGCTAGATATAATTTCTGTATTTGTTTATAGTTATTCTTATTTTCTATAAGGTGTTTTCGCTAACCGCACCGCACCATAGTAGGTTCCATATCCTATATTATGGACATATTAATCTGATCATTTCACACTGATTGTTCTGGTTAGTTTATATATGGCCAGTGGCCATCAGTTCATATGTTTTGTTTATTTGTAGAAAATATAGGACTGCAGTGCATGTAGGCAACACTATACAGCAACATTTATATATGCAGCACTTTCTCCCGCCACCAATAATTTTTCACTGAGGTCGCTGTCCGTGCTATAAGACAGTTTAGCCCGGCATGCTACCGACTAAAAACCTTTTCTATGCAGCTCGATAGAATAGGTTTAATATGATTAGAGACAATTTCTTCGTTAGGAAACACGTAGTGTACGCCTCCTTTCTGGTAGTTGCGGTAATTTAGCCACGCACTCCGGCAAGGTCGTGTAAGATTGGCCAACACACCTAAAGGGCCTCATATGTCTAGGTTATTGTCTCCCTTCATGTTCCACTAAGCCTTGTGGCTTCTCAATTGTATGGATGTCCCCATCCGCACCATGGACTGATCCGACCCTGGGAAATTATTGGGGTTTCCGAGCGGTGATGGCCAGGGTGTGGTGTCACACACATTCCCCATGTATCTTCAGATACTCAGTAGTTAGTCACCTTTGCCAATGTAGGAAAGCACTGCAAAAACATGTCTTAATTATTATTTTCTTTAATCTGCTGAACACTCCTCCCGCACCGCAGTGCAAAGCTGGGCAACTTGTGTTTAAACCTAACGACAGGTTAACATGTTAAAATTGCCTCTCACAAGGATTCAGTGACGACGGTCCACGCGAGCATAATACTCCTCACCCAAACTAGCACTAGGAGTAGTGCCCGCGTGAGGCACATGATTTTTCGTCACTACAAAGATAATTTTCTTTCCTTTCAGCTTAGAGGTATAATAGCTTATATTAAGTTAATTAGTTACGTCTCATGTACGGGAGCCTCCCTTGCGGGTATACATCTGCGTACCTACGAGTCTGTGTGGTACCTCCGGGAGCCCACGTTTAAAAGTTCAATAGGCTGTCTCTATGTCTTGTATTTTCGTATGCTCATTGTTTTTATCTAGCATACTTGACGGTCTGTTTAGGTAAAACTATTGTATAGACTTAGTTTAATTAAGTCACCAATCAAATCTTGTAAGTCCATAGATCACGAAATTGCTATGGACAGGCATACTGGTGACACACACTCTTGGGATGAGACTGTTGTGTTTAATGTTCGCGACGATGGTCGCACGGCCCCACCGGAACGATTGAGTTCCATCGGCCTTAGGAGCCGGTCTTTGTTACCCGTAGGGCAGTATCGTACAGGATCCGTCACCCCGAGACCGGAAACTAACCAGCGTCATCATTCGTCATGCACTTGTGGCGCGCGAGTCGACAACACACACCGGAACGGCCCAACACTGCCCCGCGAGCTACAATACATAGATAGACAAACATGCACAGACCTGCTTGCAATGGACGAATCCAGTCATATGTTAAACTGTAGTTAAACTATACAGGTAAGCTGTTGAATGTTTTGAAACTTATTTGACCGCAGCAAATTGTTATTAAATAGTAAAGACATACAATTCTTACAACAATGCTTAGTCCATCATCAATTAGCCTATTCGTTTCAGATTTAGCTACACCACTCATGACGTAATTGATTATGACGTCATCCTACACGTCACGTAGTTGATTATGACTTCATATGGTTGACTGAGAAACTGAAATCCTTCACATCCAGTTCGTCTTACGATGCGAGGGTAATAAAACAACAATCTGCTCGATCCTATATAATAAAATTGAACTCACAATATTTATCACAAATCTGTATCTGTGCGATGTATGTAGGTCTACGTAAGGCGATCTACTCCTGGACAATGTGCGGAAACACTCATAGCAGACGGCCACGTGCCATGTGCGTCATATTATACCACTGACGTCATCATATTCCACCTGTAGTGCGCCTGACAAACAACACTATGGGCGTGTTAAGTGATGACGTATTTCCTGGTTCAGCTCGATTGCTAATGATGACGTTATAAACACATATTTAAGATGTAATAAAGCAAAATACACACTTCCAGGTTGCTAATCACGCCCAGTGATGTCATGCTTAGCAAGCCCATACTCAACCTATCATATAACTTGGTGACGTATATATTATATGTGGCAGGATTCTCGCCTAATCGCGCGTTGTTAAACTTATGAGATTTACGAGATGTTTCAATACCACGGACATGTTTCATTACCACGGACATGTTTCAATCCCATGGGTGCCATTAATAGCTTCATGTAGTTCATATATCTGCTAATCCGGATACAACTGATGCGATATACCGTATGCGATGTAAGAACGATTCTGGTGAATATGTGGCACTAACCACTAGAATCTGCTTCTGTCACCATCACTGCTGCATCCGGGATTTGCTTGTTTTAGAATAGGTCACCAGTAATGCTACATCTGGGCATGTTTGTTTCAGAATGTCACCAGCAATGCTACATCCGGGCATCCGTGTTTAGCGTAGGAATTCCAGGATTCAATGTGGCCATATTGATAGATATGTGCATGTATGTATGTATTTTTATTTTATTGACGCACTGGCAACGTGCGGCTTCAATTTTCATGTGCTAACTTAGCCGACAGTGATGCACCCATTAGTTTAATTTGTTGATCACCATCTCCCGGTCGGGGGATCGAACCGCCATACTGCAACTCCGCATAGCATCAGCAACCAGACATCTTTCCACTGGACCACCGCACCAAGACTAATAAGTCAAGGATTGGCCGACCAGTTTTCACATGTCTGATATACTGACACACTGACGATTCATATGGGACTATCTGTGGATGCACCCGCCACAATTCAATCCTAGGCTTTTACGCCTATTGTACTCTGACTCCAGCACGGCTCTGGCAGTATATGTATTTTTATTTTATTGACGCACTGGCAACGTGCGGCTTCAATTTCGATGTGCTAACTTAGCCGACAGTGATGCACCCATTAGTTTAATTTGTTGATCACCATCTCCCGGTCGGGGGATCGAACCGCCATTCTACAACTCCGCATAGCATCAGCAACCAGGCATCTTTCACCTGGACCACCGCACCAGGAAAAAAGTCAAGGATTGGCCGACCAGCTTTCACATGTCTGATATACTGACACACTGACATTTACAGACAGTGGCGACGTATTACACAACTTGTATAGTACATCGTTGGAAATTATGCTGTCTGGTCATCGATGCCAAGTGATGGTGCGTAGGTGTTTGCGGTCGCAGGCATCAAGTTTGTCTAGAGCTGCCGTTGGAGCTGCCCCGCTATTACAGTTATACAGCATCACGGATATGCTGGTTACATTGTATAACCGTAGCCTTTTTAGCAAGGGCATCTTTGATCTAGGAATCCATAACTTCCAGATAGACTGGAAAGCTATGGTCCTCGTGACGTAGCGTGCAGCAATGTCAGCAGTACTGCAAAGCATTGAGCCAAGGATTTTACTTTTCCTCCATGGTTCGCTGCCACGAAATTTTCTTTAGTTTCATGCTTTGTACATAGGTATATGTTGGTGAACTCTGTTTTGGATTCATTCATAAAAAGATTCACAATTTTTAGTTTGTTTCGTCAAAGGGTTTCATTTCCTCGTCTATGAAGTCCACATCGTCGACATATTCCATCTCTAGTGGCATACCCAGTATTGCCACTGGGACGTTGGTCTTGTGGAACCTTCACGCACAGATTTCAATGCGGCAACAAGCTAGCAGGTGAAAAGCACCAGAGATAGACCATCTCCCTGTGGGGAGCCGATTGATGTCCCAAACTCTACTGACTTGACTCGTACTCTCAGCTTGGTGTCTGCAAGAAGTAATCTCATCTTCATTGCAGGTGGCCTGGTGTAGTACATCTAGGATCTTTAAGCGTTTACTTGTGTCGAATGCCCATTTTGTGGAAGTCCCAGTGTTTGGGCATGACTACCAACACAAGCATACATTGAGCCCATACGTTTGAAGCCACTTTGACATGATCCGATGAAGTCATCGATCTTGTCTCGGATGCGGCATAGAGTAACATTGGATAGGATTTTCCGTATGTTGTTATAGATATTTGGCCATACTGAATAGGAATCACAAATTGCTTGTTGTTTAGCAGTTCTGATTATGCACTACGAGCAAATATTATCTATAGAAATTGCTACCTATTAAGTGTATAACAATGCCATTAATGCACAAGATATAAGCTACTAATTGTAATGTATTACTGAGTCTATGGCATGTAAGTCTGCTCGCTACATTCTGAGACACGGAGGAACAGGTAGGCGGTAAGAAAGCTTCCATAATACGCTTCTGAAACAAGGCAGGCTCAGGACCACATGCTCTCCGGGTTTCCGTATTCTGACACGAGTAGGCTTGCTTCATCAAACTGCAAATAATAATAATAATAATAATAATAATAATAATAATAATAATGATGATGATGATGATGATGATGATGATGATGATGATGATGTTGATGATGATGATGATGATGATGATGATAATAATAATAATAATAATAATAATAATAATAATAATAATAATAATAATAATAATGTGTGTAATAAACCGTGCCAATTAGGCTTAGATTGAAATTGTGTTGATTTTTAAACTTTCAATTTGCATTCAAATGATAATCTTTAGAGAAAAGAATGGTAAATATTAGTACTGTTAAAATGTCCGTATTGCTGAGCCTATTGTGCTAAGGTGTGGACATTCTGGCCTCTGATTTGATCTGAATCGTGCAGTGTTTCCGTGATATGGAGAACAATTATTATTTCTGCAATTGTAGGAAATGTTCTTATAACAAACAAGGATTTTATTATGAAAATCTATTCACTCGTTCATTGGCTATTGTGCTAAACCTGCCCGCTCGCATTATCCTCTGTAAAGGTTTCATAACAATGACAAACATGCTACAGTAGAATTTCGTTTCCCATAACACAATCATCCCAACTACGACTACTTTAAAGAGCACACCGATGGTGAGCAAATTTCGATGCGAATGTCCATTGGACAAAAAAATATTAATATGTTTTCAAATTTCTACGTGCAGGTGAATTCGGTTGTGTGCATGTGTGCATATCTGTTGAAAAAATGTAAATTGCTAATATCGACCAGCATGGGTGTATAATAGCATCACATACTGACATAGTGTCCTGTCGTATGTTTCATAATTTATCTTTTAATATGCCTAAGGCAGAAATAAGTAAACTGGTAACGTGGATACAATGTGGCGGGATCTAGGCACCAAAGGAGAATACCCGTTCGCTGCCAAACACGGCCTGTTCCGTGAAACAACGGTCAACATTCCGATCACGTTTGACGGTGGTGGAACAAACGCTGTAGACGTATTCGCAGCTTATTCCTTAACAGGGGATTTCGATCCTCATGGGGATATATTGACAATACTGGCTATACCGAGCTTTGTTCAAATATTCCCATTTAAATATCTGGTCAAGCTGAATTCATTTCTGCCAAACACGAACCGTGACAATGTTTGTCCCCCATTGTGTACCCTTGAACATTACGATGCCAGCATCAAACTATATCTTTGATTTATCAAGGCAAGCATCCTCCCGTGTTATTGTGGCAATCTTACAAAAACGGTAGGGGCTGTCGCAGTTAGAAATCCAGCTACAAATCACCAAATATTTTCCATCGGGACTCTTTGGGCACGGACAATTTGGTATCTCTAAAACTGTTTGTCGAAATCAACATTCTGGTGGCCAACACAATATTGCCGAGTAGTAATATGAGTTGACCAATGTATAAGATGGTCGCACCAAATCATTTGGACAAATGCGGGACAAAATCTTTACCTATAATAAAGAGCAGGAAAACCCGGACGGAGACGAAGAAGAAGACAAGAAATAAGAAGAAAAAGAAGAAGAAGAAGAAGAAGAAGAAGAAGAAAACAATAATAATCTGATTTTGTAGCAGATTACTGATATCCTTAATGCGAGTCTAGCTCACATACAACACACAGTAAATCATATTAATTGATGACGAAGAGGGAAGATAACTTGATCGATGTCAAGTCAAGATGACAGATCGTCTAATAGGAGCACTCTAGAAGCATTTACTGATGCCTCGTTAGTCCCTGAAGAGGCATAGAAAAGCTGGCGGAGATTGCAATTAAAACCCAAAGCTTTATGTGGGCGAGATGTGATCAAAAGTCAGGACAGCCACATACTTCACTCCTAGCATACAGTTGATTATTAATCGAATCCTAAGATACACAGGCGGTAATTATAACACACTTCAGTGAGACTAGACTAAATTACAGAGCTGACTAGTTTCTGAAACACCGCGAGCCCTTATTCTGACCAAGTTCGCGGCTGATGAAGTGCAAACTGTAACCGACTTGTCCTCAAATATATCTATTCAAATATCCGGTTATGATGACTTCATTTCTGCAGCAAATGAAACTGAATCTGAGACTCTGGCTCGCTTAATGAAAATAACAAAGCTTATAATGGATGGAGTAGACTAAGATGAGAGAAAATGTCATTGACCTATGTCAGAACAAGACGACGATAGCCTAATATGAACCATATATACATGCCTATTGATATCTCGTTAGCCCCTGGAGATACATCCGAACATCCGAAGATTGTAATTAAAACTCTGAACATTAGCCGTACGAAATGTGATCAAAGGTGAACACAGGCGAACCCCTAGCCATACCGCCGGTTATTAATCAATCCCTTAGAATGCGTAAGCGATGATTATATAGCGCTTCGGTGAGACAAGACAGGATTACTGAGCTGACTAGCTTAAAACAACCAGTTCAAGTCGCTAGAAGATAGCACCGACGTCCAGTCAGTTTATTGTCACAATATAGCATTAATTTGTAATATATTCCCCGTAGTCACACTGAACGGGGTTTATTAACTCATGGTGCGTAGCATTAATACTGAACCTCACGTCAACTTTCAGATCGTTTGCCCATCTTCAGCAGATCTCACATCCCCATAGCGAGAGAGAGAGAGAGAGAGAGAGAGAGAGAGAGAGAGAGAGAGAGCGAGAGAGAGAGAGAGAGAGAGAGAGAGAGCGAGAGAGAGAGAGAGAGAGAGAGAGAAAGAGATTAATGGAAACTTCATTCACGTTGCTATGATTAGCAATGATAATGGCTAGAATGACATAAGACGGTGGAATTGTGTGCTCTGAATCGAATAAAGATTCGTCCATATTAATATTATTTAACATTGGACAGACTCAGATAAGCGCTTGATACGATGGTGCAATGTTTTATTGCGGCTGTTCCGCTGGCGCCGTCAGCAATGTTCCAAATCACCCTGCCAATTTTCTACCAGCATCAAAAGAAATTGGCAAATCGTTCGCCACGTCAGGCAAGAGATAATCATAAAATCATAGAGATTGTACGTTAACTCTGAGAAAATCAATGAGATGAGACCAGAAGAGCTATGTGATCGTTGAGCTAATTTCGCTGGACGAAAGCAATTGTAGCGTAATCAAATATCACAATAAATTACTATCAGAGGCTGCTCGATATATATGAAGACCTAATGCGTAAGCGTTGATCTCGTACTACCAATTCAATATCAGTCAATTAACTCTTAAATGTTCAATTTTGTTCAAGAATATTTTATTTTCAGATATAAAATATTAATTTGCTAAGCAGGAAAAACCAATTTTTTAAAGATTTGCCTCTGAAAAATCTGGCTGGGTTAGCGATCCGGCATTCCAGTGGTAAATAGAAAAAGACGCCTTCATTTTATCTACAGGTCGGCATTCATGAAGACCACTATAGAAGCCGGTTGTGGTCAGATCCGGCGTTGTATATTTAACCAGATATAATGGCAATCGAAAATAAGGTCCACGATGCCACAGCATTCAAAGTAAATAGGCTCTATATATTCATCAGAAAATTTGCTAATGAGTAAGGAAATTTCGTTCCTGAACATATGTCCGTGGTTATCAGAGAGAGAAAGAGAGAGAGAGAGAGAGGGAGGGAGAGAGGGAGTGAGAGAGAGTGAGAGAGAGAGGGAGATGGAGGGAGAGAGAGGGAGAGAGAGAAAAAACGGGAGAGAGGGAGAGGGGAGAGAGAGAACGAGAGAGAGAGAGAGAGAGGGAGAGAGCTGATATATTAGAAAACCAACTCTATGTAATGGAAGGAATAAGCTGACAAAGCAAGAGAATATATTCTCACTGTGTTCGCAGAATAATAACAAGATTTAACGACAACAAATGTACTGCTATGATGAAAATAAGCCCTCTGCATGACAGTAGAACAACTTCGGTATTTAGAAAATAATAAACACACTGATTGATAGAACTAGCAGCTGTGATTGATCCAAAAATAAACCAACGATGAAACTGATAATCTGTTACGCAATATTTAAAACCCTGAAGGCATCGTCAGGAACCATGGTACCATATTAGAGACAATTATCATCTATTAGAAACCATAATTCGCAATCAGAAACCAGTATGTGACGTCAGAATCCAGTATGTAATGTCGCAAACCAGAATGTGATGTCAGAAACCATTATGCCGTCAGAATCCTTATGTGAAGTCAGAAACTATTATGCCGTCAGAATCCTTATGTGATGTCCCAAGCGAGTATGCGATGTCCGAAATCGATATGAGACATCGGAAACTGAAATATGAAGCTGGAATAAAGTATGTGATGCCAGAACCCCGTATATAACATCAGAAATCAATATGTGACGTCAAAAATTAGTGTGATGCCAGAAACGAGTATGCGACGTCAGAAACTGGTATGGGAAATCAATATCTGGTATGTGAAATCAGAATACAAAATTGAATATCAGGAAGTGACAGAACACAATGCATACACCTCTTAGAAAAACAGTGCTCTCTCGACGCTGATTGTCATATCAGTGAACAGATATACATTCCTGGCTATAGCAACACGAAAAATGCACCCACACTAAGTGTCGCATAGTCGATGCATATGACCCAACTACAGAAAAAGCCAAAGAGAATCCAGCATTCATTCTATGCAGAACTGAGCTCCGCCATTCCAATCTCAGCCAGCTGACAACTGTTCGTGTGTGGGTATTTCAACTCCAAGCTGGGTAAACTCGCCAATGCTGACAAAGGTTCAGGACTTGACGGATGCATGATAGATAGGCCACACACAGCAGTAATGGAGTTGCACAGATATGGCTTTCAAACATCCATGCCAGCATCGGACAACATGGGCCTCAACCAAATAGACTTCATACTATGCAAAACAGAAGCAAAACACCTACTTCGTGATGCTCGTTCCTATGGGGGCGCAGACCTAAATTCGGACCATAAGCCAGACATTACACGCCTGCAGACGACCCATCTCTACCTAATGAATAAACGCTATATCATGCAAGAGGGTAGCGTCACCTACAACCTACCCAAGCACATCAGCAACATTTGCACTCAAATGTTACACAAAAAGGCCACAGTGGCTATCAGATAGCTAATTTCGACGTCGGCTCCAATTCAAACGAAGCCCTAACCAAAATAATGAAATCTATGGAATCATCAGCTGCCAGCACCATAGGAGTTCTCCAACCCAGCCTAGCTACTATAGTGACGGCCATGTAGTAGTAACACAATCAGCAGAGTAGAAAGTGTTATGGCTGCCAATCTACCAAATTGGCCAATGTGAAGACCACACCAAACTACCAGGCCGGTAAGACAATAGCATTCTGCGCCACATGAGTGAACGCTTAAAAGATCTTGCTATTCGACAGCCAACTCACTACAGATGAAATCACTGCCACGGATGAGTGTTGCAAAATGTTTCGGGCACCCCGAGCCCCGAAAGTTACTGACTACAGACCACCATTCACTGCACACAACTCTGGACGTTTTTTCGGGTCTGACCAGGCAAAGCGGATGCAATTCGAGAATGGTTCAAGGAACAGTTCACACACAACGATGATGAGCCATTGCACCCGCTCGCAGAAGACACCAGGCCTTTACCAATACCAATTAAATTAGCAAAGTTGAGAAGGCACTTACAGCCCTGAAAAATGGAAGTGCATCTGGGTCTGATGGCATGCGCACTGAACTACTCAAATATGCAAGTGACAGTATCTCAAAACCGATCAAGTACCTACTCAATTTTAAATTGTATACACCATCTTCCCATCGATGATGTTGTGGCACCCTTATCGCGCTAACTAAGCACAAGAAATCACTTGCGCACACCACCCAAACCCACCACAGCCAATCCGGGGACCATTGTTCCTCTCAATATCATACATAAACTCATATCCAAAGTTCCTCCATGTTAGATACGTGACAAGATCGATGACTTTACCTGATCATGTCAAAGTGGCTTCCTACGTGGACGCAGCTGCGCAGACATTGGGTGGGATCAACGCACACATGTGTCAGTAGTCATGTCCAAACACTGGGATGTCCACAAGATGAGCATTGACAGGTATCGAGCCTTCGACACAATTAAACGCTCACAGATCATAGATGTACTACGCCAAGCGTCTATTTGCTGACACCAACCCGAGAGTACGTGTCATGTCAGTGAAGTCTGTGGAGATTGAGACACCACTCGTCTCCCCACAGGGTGTGGATTTCATAAACCAATTGGTCCCCCACAGGGTGTGGACTTCAAAGGCGAGGAAAAGAAACTCCTTACCGAACCTATACCAAAATCTACAACGCATGCAAATAAAGAAAATGAAGATCCACTTCGTGGCAGCCAACCATAGAGGAAAGGTACAATCCCAGGCTCACTGCCTTGCAGTACTGCTGACATTGCTGCACACTGCATCGTGGCGAAGATAGTTTTCCAGTCCTTCTAAAAGCTATGGATTCATAGAACAAAGATTCCCGTGACAAAAATAATACGTTTATACAAGGCAACGCGCGTGTCCTTGATGGTGTATAGCTATAACAGCTGGCCACCACCAAATGCAGCTCTCGACAAATTTGATACCTGCCGCCGCAAATAACTACGCACCATCACTCGACAACGATGGCCAGACAGCATAATTTCCAATGATGCACTATGCAAGAGGTGTAATACATCGCCGCTGTCTGTAAGTGGCACTCAGCAAGGACGGTCCATGTTTGGCTATGTGCTAAGGATGCCAGACGCAATACTAGCACAGAGAGCCTTGGAATTCGCCCAACCGGGAGCCAGTAAATACAAAGTCATGAGAGGACGCCATTGCATAAATCTGCTAAGTGTGCCATGAGGTGACCTCAAGAAAGCGAGACTCGGTACACACAATCAAGAATGGACTTGAGGACACTCCGGATTTCCGCTGAGGACAAGGCACAGTGGGCAAAAGCGAAGAAGGATTGCAGAAGTAGGATGTTACTACTACGACAACCGCAGAATACAGTAATCATACACACATATAGGAACAATTCATGTTAAATGTTATAGTTTCATAACTTTTGTTAAAACAGGAAATCCGATCATTGTTATGAATCCACACCTATTATCAAATGCACAATGCTAGATTGGTGCTTACCTACAATAACTCTGAAGTAGCAGTGTTTCGTTTCCCATTGCTAATCGATGCCGATGTTGAAATGATTCTACAAGATTCTCTAGACATGGGCGAACCTTGACCAGCTGTGACTGCATGCATTCTGCATGTTTCCTCATAGCTGAAAACACAAGCAAAACTACATAGCACCATGGGAAACCATCAATTAATCATAATAATAATGACGCTGAGTGTAATGGCCCATTGTATTGTAGGTTATACGGCATTAAGAAATAGTACAGAATATGTGTGCGCGCGTGCTAGAGTATATGCGTGCGTGTGCGTGTACGGTTGCTTAAACCGTTCTTGAAGACCGAATGTGGGTGTTTTCCCGGAAGCCACGAGTCAAAGTAATCATGTATGGCTTATTTAGAATTAGTTATTATCCCGGAGAAGCTACCGGCATATTTCTTTGAGCCAAAATATAACTTCTACAAAAGTGAATGCCTTATTTAGATACCATCATCTGGATAGGCGGTTTGCTCCTGGTACAGTGAACCTAAATGTGATGAATGAGCTCTAGGTTACTTCCGCCGGACGCATTGCCCGTGTTGGGATCAATCTATGCACATACTCTCTGAATCTCGATTTTCAGAAAATTAAACAGGTGATCTGTAGTATATTTTGAAACTACTTTGACTGGGATCTGCTGTCTATTGCAGCAACAGCGCCGACCAAATTGGCTCCAAAGCTTTCATAAGGAAGTAACAGCACCCAGTCAAATTAATTTCAAAATATTCACCATAATGTTTGTTAAATATTAAAGACATACAATTCGTACAACTTGACGAATTATTAAGTGTTTAGGATGGAAGAACCAAGGCATATCTCTTATCATAATTGAGGAATCCAGTATACCCATCGTTCATATGACGTCAAAATCAACAACGTCACATGTAGGGTGATGTCATAATCAACTGCGTCATTCATGACGCAGTTGATTATGACATCAGCCTACATGTGACGTTGTTAATTATTACGTCATATGAACGATGGATACACTGGATTCCACAATTATGATAAGAGATATGCCTTGGTTCTACTATACAGGATGAGTGTAGCACACAGGTGAATTGTTCAGCATGTGGTTTCATATATGACGTGTGAATATGTTATACAGCTCATATGATCTATAACGGACAACTCAGCCTGATAAAGCATGTCACTAGGCGAGTAATCAGCCAATGCAGGGTCGTATTGGATTAGTGCTGATCCAGTACCCTCCCATTAACATGTGTCAGTAGGGGAAAATGCTCTTGGTGTAAATTATTGCGTCATATGTAGGTGGTCTATGGAAGCATAAACATGATCAGTAAGTGACGACACTCACAATCAACCCCTTGGCATAGTTCATCCACCGCTCGCTTGATGGCGCTAGTGTCGATGTATAGCTTCAATCGTTCTAATTCTCGGGTGTTGTGACGGCACTCATAGCGTAAGTCTTCTATGCAATTTATCACAGTATAAAATGTTTTTCTCCTGCAAACATAAAATAACTAAAAATAATTATTTCTTATTTAGTAAGGTGATTGAAATATGAGGTTTGAATTCGTTCCACTGGCCAATCATGTAATCATGTTCAACAGCATCTTACGATTTATCAGTCGATCGCACGATTGTCGCAGTAAAAAATGGCGTGTACGATTGGTAAATAGTCGTTTATACTTAACGAGTTAACTATACTTGTTCAGCCGAATCTGTCCATGGAAATAGAGCACCGCATTTGAGTATGTATGTCTGTCTTTTTGTTTGTCTATGTATGTTTCTGTGGCTATATCTACGAAGGGGGTGATACCGTTTGGTTCAAACTTTAACACGAAAACTGAACCATTTTCCCAGTAACTTAGAAATCCCCAACATTAGACTTGGGACGAAATGTTACGAAAGCTGAAAAACAGTCTATGTTTACAAATGTCATTTAGTTTACAAATACATCGAAAGGGTCGATAAGGAGCAGGTGAAATGGAAAATAATACATATCTGAGAAAAACTTGAAGTAGGTCTTTTTGCACTCTCTGTTTATAAAGCTATTTAATTTACAAATACATTTGAAAGGGTCACTAAGCGCTGAGTGAGCCTTGGTACATGTCATATGGAATTACTAGGACAGCTGGAGGTGGTTCTGTGTCCAATAATATATCACTTCGGTTTGACATTATTTTCTGCAATGCCAAGGTATTAGATGTAAGAAAATCCATGGTAGAGATAATGAATCATGTAGCCAATTTGCTCTACCATGGTTTCATATTTCATCCATTTTCAGAACTATGCCTTAGCATTTACCCAAATTATTATCATTGGATGGAAGCATAATTTTCTGAAGGTACTCGATAATTTGAAGGTGCAATTCACCGAAAATTAGCAAAATTCTGAAATTTTTGACCAAAAAATCATATTCACGTTTGTATCAGCAATTCGGAAAACATAGTTGTATGAACAGTCGTAATAAGAGCAACCAAGATATTCATACCTCAATATATAACCTGGGTATTATGGATTCGAAAATGTGCAGAAAATGCATTGTTACTACAGTAGATTTAGAATATTCACTACATATGTTACCCCAACACCTTCCGCCAAAGATTACAAAACACAGTATTTCTTGATCTCGTTTAAAATTAAACGTCCTTAGTTTGTATACGAAAATCGAAAATGATCAATCCCAGCCATAATACTAATTTCTATTTGAGAGATGCATGAACTGGCAAGAAATACACATTTTGTAATAATAAATTTAACATTACGATTATTGGCGTCTACTAACATGCTATAAGTGCTGGCGGTTAAAAATAATTATAGATCCTAAGAAGTAAAAATGCCTGATATCGATACCTCCAGACCAATACAGCAAATGCCAGTCTAGCAACAAGGTCTCATATCCCTGGAAGATCAACACCGGATACGTAAATCGAGGCAGGATGTTTGTAATATGTAACAAACTTACTAACAAAGGTGATTACCCAAAGTGTAGAAGTTGTGAAGACATGTGCACTTTAACCATGGTGTATGTGTATGCTCTTGTGAACTTCAAGATAGATGTACATTTAGTCTTTTGTGCAGATCTTTATTGCCATAAAGCTGTATTGATCCAATCAAGTCTACAACATAAATATTACGCCACAATCCTTGATGAAAACTTAGCACTATGCGGTCTTGCTAATTCCAGGAGAAACCACAGTTTGTGTCATCTTCTACAGACATGGGTGAAGATATGGATGAGGAGAGCAATATCTCTAAACATTCATGAACCGGCAAGAAGTGGATGGTGAAATCAGTTTTGCCGATTCCCTTATGCATATTACACAGTGGTAAATAGGGAATACTATTACGTATGATGATTGCAGCATCCGTCCATGCTACCGGCAAAAATTTAACATTGATCACTGCATTCAACCACTTTGGGCTACGTGTAAGTGAGGAGGAGATAGGCAGAGATCTTAATAATATGGCAAATCCACACCCACCCCTAAACAGTCTGATCCAGCTGTGTGTACAATGTGTGCATTCACTATTCTTGAGAATGTACCTTATCCTATAGTGGATGAAACCATGCTCCAGCTGCATAGAAAGCCAGACATATCTAAGACGAATGTTATTCATGGTGCAAAAGTAGTTACACAAGAGCTTACAAGCCAATAGAGAGTAGAATATTACAGGGTGTAAAATGTTAAATATTCCACCATATGTTAAGGTTCTAGATGACATTTATCATGCAGAGGACTCTATCAATAAAGACTTAAAATTCAAAGGTAATTTCTAGACTATGCCTAAAAGATATTTAAGAAAAAGGGTATGTTAATGCATCATGTGAATCCCATGCCAAAGGCCGGTAATCGACTTGTTTTCAAAGAGTGGTGCATGACTCATTGGAAGTACCAGGAGAAAATAGTTTGTATGACAGTGGAACTTAATATAACACTAGATGGCTGTGCCAAATAGTTTCAGAGCAAAAAGCAGAATCAAAGTAACATGGCAGTACGTTCTGAGGTGGTTGTTTATAAAGAAAACAGCATCAATCTCTGTGACACGTTGCAGAAAGAATCTCAAAACATTTGCTAGTGCTGCTTGTTTGCGGGAACCTATATCCGCGAAAAAGAAATCGGACAAGAAAGAGGTCGAAAAACTGCCGAAACGCACTGACTTGTAATTTTTAAAGGCATGATAGCCGGGCTCTATTTCGAGGTAAGAATATCTTGGTTTCTATTATTATGACTGTCCATATCCAAGATTTTTGTCAATCTTCAGTTGAATACTCCTTTACAATACCCAAACTCTTCTGCTTCCCTCAAATGATTATAATTTGTATGAATTTTGAGTCATATATCTTATAAATAATTTGATTTATCGTCACAAGAGTGTAAAATAGCATAATCCCGAATATGCTTAAATATAAAACCATGCTAGGAACTGCTACTTGCATGATTCAGAATGTCCAAGCTGAATTTCTTTACGTCTGATACTATGTCCTAGCCGAAAATAAAGTCAAACTGAGGTGACATGTAACTGGGCAAACGACCAGCTCCAGCTCGGTGACTAAATGGCTTTCTTGAACACCAAGACGAGACATCATTTGGAAAGGCATGTTCTCACGCACATACTAAAATATGCATCGCCAATGTTGTTAGCATAGTAAATGCACATTGCTCTATAACCGTGATTGAATCAATCCAAATCTTCCGATCCAGTTAAAACTTTTTGAGGGTCCATGTGGCCATATGTCTTTTGGAGCGACAATGCAGTGGTTCTTTAAGACAGGAGTTCGAAAGACGACTTATCCTAAAGGACTGCCATCATTTGGCATTACTACTCCACCTGTATATAGTAACTAAGTGCCTGTGTTACATAAGGTGGTTACTTTAGACAGGGTATAAAGTATCTTATTCTGGACACTTTATTTCTATTGGGAAATGACGCTTATAATAATATTAGTCTCTGTTGCCAACTGACGCAGTTCGTATTGACTAATGGAGGTGTAATTTTCTACATCTCTTGTGTCAATATTGATTCAGATCTCGCAAATAGGCGCGCGTTCTGTGTTTGATTGCTATTGCGCATTTAACTCTTTTGCTTACGATATCCATGGAACGCAAAATAGAGGGACGTCAGATGTTAATTATTCAGACGCTAATTGGTTTGAATGTCATTGATGTCTTACGTAGATAGTATTTTAATTCAACCTGCAGTTAAGCATGCAGTCGCATATATGCGTTGAGTAATACACTGTAACACGGTTAATGCCAGAATAGCTTCAGAATATCTCGAATCGAATTTCACTGGAAAAGATTGACGCAGCTGGCAGTCAAATAACTTCCTATTTTCAGCAGACCATGCCAACAGTGTGACATAGCTCTACGTCGTCTGGAAACAAACAAAGCCGTTACATAAATGACACAGAGATGCGACTGTATTGGATAGAGTTAATCTAGCGGCAATGTAGCAGCGCTATTTTGTTCTTCTTCACTCTGACACTGACACCCACCCACCCGAACACACGCCCGCGCATATCGCATCCACCCCCATTGTTTTCATTGATCCGAGTCAGTGTTTGTATTCCATTACGGTGGCACTTGTTTCATGCTTGTGTTAACAGCATGTGCATCAATACGTCTTCTTTCAAGCACCCTCATGCATATAAAGATATCACGCACACACATAACATTAACGTGTATGTGTGCCTATATATAAAAAACACCTAGCTAAATCATAATGTTCGTTGTTTTGACAAATTTCTCTTTCCGTCGTGTAGGTCTATCACGCAAGTAATGATTTCTAGGGGAGACATGCACGGCCCTCTTCCATCCATCTGAAACAGTAGCTTAGAATTCAAGATAGTTCGCCTGTGCGGCAAACATGTACGATTCTCCAACATATACGATCATTCTAAACACTATTATCTGTAGTTCAAATGAGTGTTGTCATGCGAAGAATGAACGTAAAAACAAGAAAAAGGATTTATTTATTTTGATATCGAACATCAAAACGTCTGCACTGTAGTCTCGATTGTGTTCAATTCGCTATACGTGACGATCCGTTTCTCGCATGACACTTTCGCGTTCGCGCAAAATGTTCATATCAATACATTCACCCCCAATCCCCATCCCCACCACCACGACCACCACCCCACCAACCCCACCCCACTCCATTCTCCCTGTATACCATGTGCTGGCATATGTCGGTCGTTAGAGAAACATGGATAAATCATAATATGGTCTATATAACTAAGTGCAGCTACCTCGCCCACCGGTGTGGCCTTTTCCAATCGCTAACGGCCTTGGTTTAGCCCAAGAGTTGTGGATGCATACAATGGCTCATTGAACTTTGAAAGCAATCTTACTAATGTCCTAATTTACATTTACATACACAAGATATGTCTACATGGTTTACCCACTAGGCTTTTGTCTCACTCCACAATATTCCCACGCATTCATTTAACCCTATCACGCTGAAGCCGGCCAACATCGGCCCCTGAAGTGGTCTTAAGGAATGTCCTTGTGCAGGCCAAGATAATATTAGTTTTTAAAGTGTACCACTACAATGACCGGCGCGATAGTCCAGTCATTCTAGTGGTAACTTTCTAAAAATAGTATTCCTCTGCCCTGCAAATAGACGTTCAATAAGCAAATATTTTCATTTTCTTAGCCATATTTTGTTATTAAAGTGTTAAAGAACACACAGCTTCGTAGCAAAAGTGCCATGAGAGTCCATACGATAATGTTTTGATACACAACCAGAACGCGATTGTATAAATGTCTACTTTTGTATGTACAGTTGGATGACTCAGGGCTCTGCGCTATGATTACTTATCGCAATAGCTGATAGAGTGGCAAGCTAGGCCCAGTTATACACATCAAACGACCAGACGTATATGACTAATAAGGGAATACACGATGACTAATAAGGGAATACACGATATCCGTGACCTAACCCTAAAGCATACCGCCCCACCTCAACCTCACCGACCACCTGCACCGCCATGCCCATGCAAATTAATGTTAGTCTATCCAATAATATGCAAAGGAACCATCCGACTCATTTAGCAGACTGATTAACAATTTGCATAGCTATATGACGTTCCGTATTACCATTATCCAATCACGAAAGAGGCGGACCGACCAGTGTCCATTCATGTAGCACACAGTATAATCAGTGATTAATCACGTGCGAGGTAGGTGTGGCCATTGTCGAAACGTACATCAGCCAGATTAACGAGTGTTCAATCATTTAACCGCCAGACAAACCATTGACAAACGAGTGCCCATTATTGTCCAACACTGTAATTTATCTTGTCATATAACAGAGACACTGGCCATTCTCTGATTATGTAACAGCCAGGGGAATCATGGCTAACTTACTTAAGCAACAGCCAAACAATTGTCCATGGAGAAACTACATTCCATTACGAGGTTTCAATTATTATTTTACCGATATCGCCGTATAGTAGTCATTTGATCGCCTAGGAACAAAATGGGAACTTACGAGCACGCGAGTTTAAGTCTCTCATAGCTCCAAACCATTCTCTGTGATGGGTCGGTGTTTCTTTGCACTGTATACTCGTCCATTTGACCCACACATTTCATGGCAGGAGGAGCGATGTTAACCGGGCATTTACAGAACACTGATGACAACATACCTGGTAATAATAATAATAATAATAATAATAATAATAATAATAATAATAATAATAATAAAATAATAATAATAATAATAATAATAATAATAATTATTATTATTATTATTATTATTATTATTATTAATCTGCGATCTTTCGCAGATTATCGTTTTTTCTCAGGATCTTTATTCTTATTATTATTATTATTATTCTCAAGGATTTTCGCACACTCTCTCCTCATACAGTTTTGATCTGATTAACTCCAAACTTGGTCAACTCGTAGTACCCCTTGAGATCTAGTTTGCTATCATTTTTCGATCGGATGTATGGTTTCAGAGATATCTGCATTTCCGCAGGCAAACAGTCCCATAGGAAATGTATAGGAGCAATATTCGGACAGCGACTACTCCTAGAGTTTTGCCAGAATCATCGTGAAACGTCACAGACTTCCAACATCTCTTGCTCTGCATCTCCACCCAAAATATGTTTTGGATATGGTGACCAGATTTGGAGAAAATACGGCATAAGCCGAATTTTCTGGAATCAAGATACTTCAATTTCTAGGGCGGTCAGATGGTTGAAGTGTGGGACGTAGATGTATTATACTACTCTTGATTAGTGAAATAAAATCGTTAGCGAGCATGTTAACCATACAGAACTCTGCATTTCCGTGCCCCCCATGTCCCCATAGGAAATGCATGGGAGCAATATTCGGATACTGACTGATCCTAGAGTTTTGCCTCTATCATCTGGAAACTGGGAAAATATGTAGTACGTCTTGACCCACATGGTGACCCAAAATGTTTTTTGGGTATGGTGACCCGTTTTTTTAGAAAATCTGTCATAAGCCCAATTTTTTGGAATCAAGATAATTCATATATCTAGGTGGGTTAGATGCTTGATATTTGGCATATACGTAGATACATTATACTACTATGGATTACTAAAATAAAATCGATAGCGCACATGGTAACCTTTCAGAACGCTGCATTTTCGTTCTCAACATGTCCCATAGGGAATGTATGGGAGAAATATTCAGTCAGCGACTGCTCCTAGGATTTTTTCCGGATCATCTTGAATCATAACATATTTCTAGGATCTGTTGACCCGCAAGTTGGCCAAAAAAAGCTTTTCGGTTCAGTGATCAGTTTTTGAGAAAATGCTGAATATAAATAATTATTTGACATCATGAGAATTCTTACTTCTGTCCCAGCCAGAGGGCTGACATTTTTGGCATCCCTAGATACCAGAGGCTACTATTGCTTACTAAAATAAAATCGTTAGTGGACATATTAACATTTCTATTATTGCAAATCTGCATACTAAACGATATTTCCATGATTTGCTGACAGATGACGGGATTATGGTCGGATTGTTTCAGCATTGAGATAGCCTAATCCAGGGGTGGGGGGGGCGAGTGAATTGCCTCTCAGACACCATTTACAGAACTCTGATATCCTGAACGGTTCATGAGATATTGAGATTTTTGTATTGTAGACAAATATGTCAATAGGGAATGTATTTGAAATTGATTTGATGATAAATGACCCAGTTTTTAGAATATCATATCTAAACTTGGTACATTTCTAGTACGCACCAGGCATGTATAGATCATCTACAGAAATTGGATCTGGTGCATAGTTCCCGAGAATTCCACGTTTTCTTGTGCAAAAAGTCCAATTGGAAATGTAAGGGGGTGCTATTCGGACAGCAACTCGTCCTAGAGTTTCTTGCAGATCATGGAGAAACTTAAAAGACCTCTGGCCTATGTTAACCCGCATCTGACACCCACATATTTTCCTAAAGGTCACTGCCGTGACGACTGTGGGCATTATCTCCGCGCTCGTACCGATTATATTGGCATTGCTACAGGCTAGACAAGCGCTAGCCAATAATAGACTTACAGCTAGTTGCAGAAACAAAGTCAATTTTGTCAAATATATAAGAGTTTCCAGGTCACGGAATACAGAATATATAAGTCTAGAGAAACTTGATTTATCATTAGATATGGTGATGTATTGGTACGCCTAATTGTGCTATATCGGCATTAAACTGTCAACAATTTTGCCAAAATGTCACTTTTTTATTATTTTATGGTAATGTATATCATGTTAAGGAAAATATATCTGATTGTCATAAAGTATATTCCCAGCAATTTCAGATATTTGCACGAGGTGCCGATGGACAACATATTTAAACAGCACGTGCCAATATCATCAGACGCCAGGTATATAAGGCGTTAATGGGTTGTCTTTGTCTTTTAATATATGAATGTGACATTTATTATGAATATTAGACTGGAGAAACAGATAAAGAATGAATAATGTTATATTGCGTGAGACCTTCACCGCACCTCAATCCGGCAAACCATTTCTTGGCAAACATTAAAGAGATGCACGCCCCGTCCATTTCTAGTTAAATCGATTTGAAACATTGAACCACGAATTCCCAGAATTAAATTTTAATGTAACTATACACGTGAGTTTTTGACTAGTTTGAAACTTATTTGACAGGGTGTTGTTGCTTGTTTCTGTTGCTGTTTCGACAGAATATCGATTAAATTGCTATTTTATCAACGGCATGGAATTCGTACACTTTTTAAATGGACATCTCTAGTTTCGTGACCGAGCAACGTGATCTTGATTGTGACATCATCTAACACGTGACGTATTTTATTAGGGTGTCAAATACTTGAGTAACATATCGGATAAGAATAATAAGCGCTCCTGGTGTCTCACTTGTGAAGGTTGCTCTACCTGGTTGGAGCCAAGATCGTGTTTGTAGTGTGCTGAAACTCACACACCTAGAGGATATTTGTCTAGAGAGTTAATAGCACCAGCATGGGGTATTGCGCTACGTGATACAAACTATTTGACTCGAGTAGATAAGAATCCTGGCTTCGTATGAGACCAAAGGTATGCGCATGCGCGAAAAACTGGCAATTTACAGCGAATGCATGCCCATTTGCAGGCCAAGAGAAGATTATTTTTGAAACGGTATCACTGGAATGACTGGCTCGAGAATCGAGCCAGGCATTCCGGTGATAAATTTTCAAAAATAGTCTTCTCTTGGCCTGCAAATCGACCGTTATCAACACCATTGCAGCTTTCGTTATTGATATGCTTTTTTGCTGTCATAAATGGATAATTTGTATTCAAGCTGATTAATCGAGTAATCGCGGTTATTATTAAATAATCGATCGTGATTACTGAAAGCAATAATCGCGCAAGCCTACTCAGTATCTCAATTCCAGAACCACTACAGACAAAGTGTGTAATAATCTAAAACTAATTCGAATAGTTAAATGTAAGCTGTTGTTGGATCAATTCGGTTTTGAAATAGTGAACATTATATTTTTTCCTAGTCGCAATGAATGTACCATATCATGTTACTAAGACCGCGAGTGTTACAATTCATCGACGGCGACTCAATAAGCACTGTCTTACAACAAGTTAATAGTATGATATGCTGCCTTATTAAATATCCAGAGAGAAACCAATAAGGGAATTATTTCAGTAATCAATATCCCTACCCATTTGACTGACGTAATCAATCGGCAAATCTGTATTGGAGATGGGCTCGACAGAAGCAGGTTGGTGCCACTTTGCTAATATGTCTTTGGTTGCTTGAGTTATAGTTAGTCTCAAATAGCTACGAGCACTGGAATTCTGTATCACTGAGACGTGTTCGAAGTAAATACACATAGGCAGCTGACAGTTCAACAATAAGATGGTCAAATACATTGATTTGATATTGCGATTTGCAAAGGATTCGTGACAGATAATTAAAATTATGCGTTGTACAAACAGCACGCCTATTGTAGTTTTCCATTCCGAGACTCGTTGCTCACCCTCTCCAATTAATTTAATATCACCAAAGGCAACACGTTTGCTGAGTTGTTGAGGATATCGCTAGTAGAGCATGAACTATCTCCCCAGATGCACACAACGCACACACGCACGCACATACGCACGCGAACCACGTGCATACGTAGGCACGTATGCAAGAAAATAATATTGACATATTAATTCATTCATCTGTTTGACATATTAGTTATTTCTACTGTCTGTATATGTTAACCTTTCAACTCAAATCGCTCATGATTTCAGAATCATCCTGCCGAGCTAGTTTGTAACATCCAGCATGCGCCTAATGGTATGCGTGCGTGCGTGCGTGCGTGCGTGCGTGCGTGCGTGCGTGCGTGCGTGCGTGCGTGGGTACGTGCATGCGTGTATCCGTGATTGCGTACGTGCGTGCCAGGCTTGGTTTAAACATAATTTATTTTTAGTCTAAGCGGGAACACGATAAGACATACGTCTTATGCCTGAGAGAGAGATAGAGAGAGAGAGAGAGAGAGAGAGAGAGAGAGAGAGAGAGAGAGAGAGAGAGAGAGAGAGAGAGAGACAGAAAGAGAGAGGAAGGGTGTAGGGGTGGGAGGGGGTGTTGGAGAGAACTCCGAGTGCTGTTTATTCACATGCGTGTACAATTTCAGTATAGTACAGCTCATAAACAAGTTTAAACGCACCCAAAACAAAACCAGAACATGTTACGAAATGATTTGTTGAACATTTTGAACGCAATTGGACTGGACGTGCCAGGCTTGGATTCAAATACAGGGTAGTGCATTTAAATACAAAGGCAAATGTTTGTAAATGATTCAAATGCAAATGCAACTGCAAATGCCTCATCGCATTTAAAAGCAACGGCAAATGTTTGCCAGTTATTCAAATGCAAGTGCAAATGAAAATGCAAATGCATTTACGAATGTATTTGAATATGTGGACACAGCTCTGTTACTGAAATTCTGGAACACAGTATGTGTCTGTCAACTATGCATATTCTGGGAGTGAGTATCTTTGGGGAAGAATTTGCAACCTAATGATGCAGTGGGTTATAACTCCATTACATGTATGAATAATAGAATAGCGTGCTGCTATTAACACAGAAATGGCCAAAATGGTCAAACAAAGCTTCTGTATTGATCTTGAAGAATGTCAGAAATTTTACTATTGGAATGACGGGCACGTTTATAGAGCCAGTTATTTCAGCGTAAACTTTTCAAAAATAGTCTGCTCTTTGTCTGCAAACGGAACTTTTCTATGAAAGAAATAATATTTATTTCACAAGTAAAGGGTAACCATTAGAGAATTGAGTTTTCAGATTCCTGTTGATTAGTTTGAAGGTAATTTCACTCATAGCTATTGCGCCCGTGGAAACAACATGTGCCAGTCAAATTGCTTTCAAAATAGTTATCAAACAGTATGTTGAATATCTTAAAGTAATTCGATTGATGACTGCTACTGACTATAGCAGGAAGGAACTGGGTCCAGTCAAATTACATTCAAAATACAGCTGTGGACAAAATATTCCAGTCAAATTTATTTCAAAATATTCATCAAGTTATTCAGTAGGTGAATTGCGATTCTAGCACCGGGGATTCAAATGTGTAAATGTTAACTCCTATCCCTTTGATAACACATGACCGAGTACATGTGTGCGTGTCTAGTTAGACAGAATGGCAGGTGCCTCCAATCACAATCAGCGAATAGAAGATTAATCCATGTCATGTAGAATTATCGGCATCTATTGTTTATTGATCTTGTCAAATGCCTATTTTCATTCCAAGAAGATAATCTTTGAAGATGTTACACTGAATAAATGAATCGATCACCAAACCAGTCATTTCAGTCATAAATTTTCAAAAATTATCTTCTCTTGTAATGCAAATACACATGAAAATAGTCAATCTTGACAACTAATGGATTAAGAGATTTCTGAATGTATGATGTCAACAATACAATGCCTTATCCATAGATTGAGCAACCAGATATTTATTACTAAACTCACTCTAATTACTTTGACAGCATCTTGACAAAGAATATAGAGAGCACTGGTTGAATAGATTGTACAGTCAAAAGTGATCGAGCGACCACATGTGTTTTGGGGCCAAAATACGGCGGTCTGTTAAGACAGATGAACGTATGGATATTAGTAATTTTCCTGAAAATCAGCATATTGACTAACGCAGCAACCTCAGTTAGTCCAATTATCTCAATAACCCTTTGGTGCCTAAACCGGCCAACACCAGCCTTTGTTGTGGTCTTTACAAACGCAGGTCAAGACGATCACTATGTGCATTCCAAGAAAATAATCTTTGAGGATTTATCACTGGAATGACTGACTCGATTACCAAGCCAGTCATTTCAGTTATAATTGTTCAAAGATTGCCTTCCTATTTAATGGAGATGGACATTTAATAAACCAATCTTGACAAGTAATGGAGTAAGAGATTTCTGAATGAATGATGTTAACAACACAATGTCTTATTCATAGATTGAGCAACCAGATATATATTACAAAGATCACGCTAATTATTTTGAAAGGATCTTGACAAGGAATATAGAGAGCACTGGTTAAGTAGATTATGTAGTCGAAAGTGCTCGAGTGACCACCAGCCTTTGCCGTGGTCTTCACAAACGCGGATTTGCAGGCCAAGAGAAGACGATCACTGAGCCAATGATTTCAGTGGTCTGGTGTGTAAGGGTTAAAGGGGCAATGCATTGGACAAGAGAATATAGGCACACATTCCTTACTATTAATAAGGTGATCATTTTTATTATGCACTAGAGATACGCTGCTGTAGATTATCTCAGAAACAAATTAACTAAACGTTGTTGACTTACTTAAGTAAACTAATTTTAAACCATACATGATTTTGCATGTTTATGTATATTGGTGGCAGAGAGAAATTCAGAGTGAAATGGGGTAATAAATCACAAAGATTTAAATTTCTAATTTCTAGCAACATAAATGTCTTTTTTATGATTTAATAAACAATTTTGTTGAATATTTTGAAATAAAATTTGACTGGGTGCTGTGCCTGCTATTTACAACATCAGCAGGTTCCACAGAATCTTGAAAGAAATGCAAAATGAGAAAAGTAGTGTTGAAAAAATCTGATGGAAATGCAACCATTTTCATGCAAATGCAAATGCATATACCTGAGATTCAAATTCAAATGAGTCAGAAATTTCATAATGGCATTTAATGCAAATACAAATGCATGTGCACTTGTATCCAAGGCCGGTGCGTGCGCGTACGTACGTACGTACGAGTGAGTGCTAATATACAAACAACTGATGGAACATGTCCCAAAACTTTCAGATATAGATACATTGTTCCAAGAATTAGTGATGTTAGAATCGATGGCAAATAATATTATATCATGACTATTCATATATGTAGTCTGTTAAAGAGCGTATGCATGCATGCATGCGTCCGCCCGTGCGTCCGTGTGTGCATGCGGTTATGCCTTCATTTTAAAGCGACTCAACATAGAGTCATTACTGGGCCATTATTATAAAGATATCATTAGACTGAAACCAACAACTGCTTTCAATTAAGGTACACTTTCGTGCATTTAGCGTCCGTTACGGTATCGCTGACATGAACGTAGTCAATATGATTTCAGATTATCTCCCCTTGCTCAGGTTATGTAATTAGCCATGTACAACAATCTGTATTTACTTGGTCTCCGTCATCATGAAATGTTTCGCCGTCTGTGCCTTGTTGTCATATCATCATATGGCACACACATAGTGCAGTAGTCTATGCATCTTTGTCATATAACACATTACACACATACAAGGTTCAGCAGTTTGAACATCTTGTCATGTAGCATTCACACTGACAGCCTTCAATGTGGTCCTTCCCATGGACCGATGCCAGTTCCTTATATGATTACTTAACATCGGTTTATGTTACAATTCATGAGTTTACGTCTTCTTAGCGCATGCTATTATCTACATCTATGTTCTTTGTGAACTCTGCTGTGAGTCTAGATGGCCAGTCTTTCTTTATTAATCTCTGTCATGATCCGAGCTCAACACGGGATCGCCGTCAGGTTCCTGATATAACGCGAGTAATGATTAATGATAGCGGGGATGGGGCAACCAGGTTCTCTCTGGCTGTACACAGAAATGTCACATCAAGGATTTCAGAACGAGGATTTGGCAAGTATGGAAATATGATTCCGAGACACTGCATCGTGATAGATTATCTTGACAAGTCAAGTACGATTTAATGAGGCTCTATTCAAGACCTCCTCTTCTAAAGAATTGCCTTTGACCAAGAATATAATTCTGAACGCCGACATTCTTTTGCATGTGCAACTCACGGGAACTAAGATTTGTGGAAGATGGGGTAAATGAGATGAGTTGAAGGATTTTTTTTATTTCGATGAATTATTACAGACCATTACAGAACTATCTTATTTGCATATGTACGAATACTAGACAAATTCATAATTGACACCAGACATCGGTGCTGGTCTACGGGACAATAAAGAAATAAAGCAATATATAAACATAAATAAGTTGATCGAAAGACGATCGATATGTAATGCTAATCAGTTGCTTTAACACATTCATTTCTACACAGCAGGAACAACACATTCTGTATGACGTAGGAAGTCAGCCGTAAGCATTGAACATAACTTGATGATGGTTACGCCGATGCCGACGACGACGCTGGCGCCATCGTGGCCACCGCCGCCCCCGAGAACGACGATAGCGACAACCATGATGACGATGAGCATTACTAAATAATGTCTGGGAAATATATATATATATATATATATATATATATATATATATATATATATATATATATATATATATATATATATATATATATATATATATATATATATATATATATATATATATATATAATGTACGTAGAATAAATTTACTCTGTCAAATGTGAATGTTACATATTCCAATATTCAATCTAGCTTCGTGCAATCTGCAAGTATAGCAGTGTGCTTAAGACATATAAAGGAAATAAATGAGAAGATTCAGAAACGGTTATGTATCTCTATTCCATCCAATATCGTGCAATCTTTAGGAATAATGATTGCTAAATCCTATATAAATATAACAGGTATAGATAAGATAAGGTTTCCCGAACGTTGAAATGAAACTTACCTAATAAGATGCTCGTTATCATGCGTGTAAGATACACACGCCAAGACATCGTACTAACGTATTTCTGTTATAGGCATCAAAATCATGAACACCTTCAAATAAACAGATCTGCTATTATAGAGGAACAGAAATCGATCTTCTGAGGCAGTATCCCTATTTACAGAGACGGGGTAAAGATACACACCCACACCTCGTAATCGAGTTCTGGGTCACTGACTGACTTCACGGATGTTATCCACGAATTACTCCTACTAAGTAGCAACATCTGAAACAACGCATGCAGATTCCACGAGGCACGCGCCGCTTACGATACGGATATCGGGCATTTTATGAAGACGCTATCCATCGGTGATAATTGTCATCTCATTGGCTATCACATGTATACAATGGGCAATTATCATTTGGTTACATATAATAGATTAGGCCATTCTAAGTTGCTTTATAGTACAGGGAACGAGTGTGTTTAATACACGCTGCAATAAGACAGACTTTCAACTGAGCAACTGTTAGCATTCCTCCCAGCGTCTGCGGGTTTCCCTCGCGCCTCTTCGCTGTTACCAAGATGTTCTTTGTATGGCACTGTCGCTGTGCTTCGTCAACGACTACCAGGAATCAATACTACTTCAAGCAAACCTTCGATCGGGGATAGTCTTCGCTTTATGGGTGAATATGATCCATGTGATCGACGTAATGCTTAATTCCACACGATATTTAAACGCAACTTTCAATATATATATATATATATATATATATATATATATATATATATATATATATATATATATATATATATATATATATATATATATATATGGATGTTTAATAATTCCGGATTAACCCTGTTATAGTTAAATTTGTTCACAGAAAATGTCCCATTGAAAATATATCAAAGGCTATTTTAACAAATCACAGAATGTCAGCTCCGCTTACTTAGCATGTCAGTCGACTGATAATTTTTTCAAATCTTCTTCTATTGGTCTATAAATTGCCATTTCTCAATACCACATCTGAATCCTTGCAAGCGGGCTCACCGCTTTAGCCGCTTTATGTAGCAATTGCCTCATCAGATGTTCAGATTCGCGCCCTTTAGCTCGCGGCCGTTTAGGAGTAATGCATTATCCAGGCAGTAATAATGATGGTACTTCTGTTTAAACCAGCTTTGTTACTGACATTTATATCATTTAAATCACATTATCCGAGCTTGCGTGAGGCTTTCGAAATAAACACGTACATTAAGAGGATATTCAGAAAGTTAGGTAAGAATGAAAGAATCCAGTTGCGGCAATCTCCCGCTCATCTCTAGCTAAGCTCCACCCAAGCTTTGCCGATGGTGGGATCGAGGAATCACTGCACTCCATGAATCTCAAGTTTTAGAAAGCTATACAGGTAAGCTTTTGAATATTTTGAAACTAATTTGACTGAATGCTCTTGCTTTCCACGAGAGAAACAGCATCCAATCAAATTAGTTTCAAAATATTCAACATATTGTTTATTAAATAGTAGGCCTAAAGGCATGCAACTCGTACAACAATGCTTAGGCCAATATCAATTATGCATTCGTGACGAAATTAGCCGCGTCATTATTGACGTAATTGATTATGACGTCATCCTACACGTCACGCGGTTGATTATGACGTCATATGATTGACTGAGAAACTCGAATCATCCATTGATAACAGTACCAAACGGGTTACATTTTGAAACGATCTTGGCCACCATCTCAATACGTGGATTCGAAATTTTTCGCTAATATGGTAAAATTGCTTGTTTGATTATTTACTTGGTATTTATAGAAGCATAATGACGCCTCTTATTTGGCCGCACTTTACGTGTCCCATTCTTCCATATAACCACTTCATGACGGGGATGACCTATAAACCGGCCTCTACAGTGGGTTTGAGTAATGCCCATTTTCAAGCTAAGAGAAGTTTCTTTTTGAAAATTTACCACGGGAATGACTGCCTCGGTAACCGAACTAGTCAATCCAGAAGTAAATTTTCAAAAATAGTTTTCCCTTGACCTGTAAATGAACATTTATTAAGCAAATATTTAAATTTGTTATATTCTTTAACAAATTTAGCCATTAAAAGGTTAATGGGCCTCTATAATAAATAACCCTTTCAGCTGCAAAATCTCGGTAATACAATCTCACAACATGCATCCAAAACGATTGGATATTTTGAAAATACTAGGGATTCGCGGCTGTTGCATCCAATCCATATAATTTAAATTTATTCAGTCGAATGTTCTTGACAGTAATTAATTTTTCAAACTTGATATGTGATGGTTATTAATATTTTCTCATTGCAATAATGGCTATTTGTTAACACTCGTCTCTTTATGCCAGTAATCAACAATGTATTGTGGGAGGCGCAACATACTAGTTCTTTAGTACACGTGGTCTGTATCTTTCCAAAGGAGGGCAATCACTATGATAATAATACTGTAATGTATGGGAATTTATCCAAAGGACACACCAGAAGAATGCAATATATTAGTCGTGCGTACGCTTGCGATTATGGCAGACGGAAATTGGCCCCCTGACGTATACTCAGCAACAATACCAATCCTCATAAGAAGTGTGTTTTCTTTGTAAATGGCCGTTGAGGGAACTTGAGGCCATGAACAGGAACGGAATCATCTATCTTGCTGATAATAGGTGATTGAAGCATTGGGCCTTCAACCAAGTATCAAATTAGAGCCATTTTATGACGAAGACGATCAAAGCTGGCCTCTGCAGTTGTTTTAAGGAATGCTAATTTTCAGGTCAAAAGAAGTCTCTTTTTGTAATTTGCCACTGTTAACCGAACCAGTCAAGCCAGAGGTATATTGTAAAAAAACGTCCTGACCTGAAAATTGACATTCAATAAGTTAATAATGGACAGTGATTGGCTCCTGATTATAATCCAAATGGTCTAAATCGTTTGTACGAAGAACTAATACTGAATGAAGGGCACCATTACTCATATTTCCAATCCAAACACTTTCTCTATGAAATAGTCACAAGACCAAATCTATTGTGATCTATCTTGACAATGCTCATAACATCGACCCATCTTTCAGCTATACACATTTACCCTCGTGTATCCATATGTTCACCCATAACCCGTATAATGGTGCATACGGACCTGGATTACCTTAAAGCAATATGGGAATCTATTAATCCCAAAATGTGAGAAGGCTTGTGCCAACCAATGATGACTGTTGTAGTTGAAGATTGCATCTCTGTGTTTTCGTGCTGGGAAATAAATTTCAAATCGTCAACCATAGAACGTACTAGGTTACATGTTAATTTCCGATTCATTCTTTGCATGTTAATGATCTGATTGAATGATTATAATGGTAAAAATAAAGAAGTAATTAAACAAATGCCTTTAAATGATAACCTGCTTGCCGAGATCTAGTGTTCGGTCAGAATATTTGAATATCCGCATATTGATTAACATAGACAAGTATGATGGAATATTTATATAGCATACAAATATTCAAATTATTATGAAACTTTACAAAATTGGCTTAAATTTGATTGAAAACTAAATTTCTTTTTGCGAAATGGCTGCCAAACCGTTGATTGTTCCGATCAATATAAAACTTGGTCAATTTCTAGGTTCTAGATTGACTTGATTTATTATTAATTTTGCAGTGGATTTAAGGGTTTTTGAGATACCCATGACTAGTACATGGATTTGCATGATGGGCATTTCAACCGTGACTACGCGTACAGCCTTTGGCGAATAACGAGTAAGTAGATTAGATGTTACCATAGGTTTCTCAAGATAACTGCTGATTTGGGGTCAATAGTAAAAGGTCAAGTTTACCCTTAAAGTCAAAGTTACCGTTTTTGTTTTTAGCAGAAATGAATGACTACTGGCCTGCCAGTTCAATTGCCATATTGGAAGTTACCCCCATGACATCCAAGACACGTCCTTTAAGGAAAGGTTTCGAACTGCGACTACTCCCACTTAAGCAGGTTGACCTTTTGGATCAAATGTCAAAGTCATTCCTTAGTGTCAGTATAACCTTTTTCATCATACATGTTAGATGCTTTGGTTCTAGTAGACGTTAACTCGGCTTAATCACACACGTTCAATGATCATATACGAAGAAACAGTATAACCTATATTGGTGCGCAGACAGAATTGCACACCCTTACATGCATAAGCTAAGTACAAAAATGGCAAAATTGTTTTTCATGTGATTGAATAGAATCATGATAAACGCCATATTGTTATTCTTTCTTTATTAGCTATACATTTGATATTTGATGCCTCCAATACTTTTCATGGCATCTGTTTTTCTTTACCTAGGGTGTCTCCATTGGGAAATATGCAAAATGTAAGATATCAATATTTACACCGCATCTTCTCATTGAGTTTTTAACCAGATGACTGGGAACTTGGCAGATATCTAGCACATATTAGGCCCTATGGCGGCAATGTTTTGCTACGTTTATACAATGCAACCTGCGTATCCACTACGTGTATACAATGCAAACTTGCGTATCCTTGATGCTGTAAAACAGTAACAGCTGGGCAGTCCCAAAGCCAGCTCTAGACAAACTCGATGCCTGCCACCACAATCACCTACACACCATCACGTTGATGCAGCTGCGCGGATATACTGGGTATACTGCTAGAGATGTAATAAGCCGACGACGTGGACTTTATAGATGAGGAAAAGAACCCCTTTCACGAACTTCTCCGAATACCTGCAAGCAAAAATAAAATTGAGAATCTCGTTATGAATGAATTCAAAACAGAGTTCATCCACATATACAAAGCATGAAACTAAAAAGAATTATGACTCACTTCGTGGCGGCGAACAATGGAGGAGGGGTGAAATCCTGAGGATCACTGCTTGGTAGTACTGCTGATATTGCTGCACGTTGCGTCCTTTTTGAAGCTATGGATTCGTAGATCAAAGATATCCTTGACAAAAAGACCACGTTTATACAATGCAACTTGCGTATACTTGATGCTGTATAACTGTAGCAGCGGAGAAGCTTCAAAGGCAGCTCTGGACAAACATGATATCTGCTACCATAAATACCTGCGCACCATCACTGGACATCGATGGCCAGACACCATAATTTCCAATGATGCTCTATACAAATGTGTAATACGTCGCCGCTCTCTGTCAAAGTCGCCCAGCAAAGACGATCCATGTTTGGCTATTGGTTAAGGATACTAGAAGACACGCCAGCACAGTGAGCCTTGGAATTATCCCAACTCGGAGCCAACAAATACACAGCCAGGAGAGGACGACATTGCATAAATATGCTAAGCACGGTATGAGGTGACCTCAAGAACACAGGACTCGGTACACTCAAGTCAAGAATGGACCTGGGGAAGCTAAGGATTTGGGTTGAGGACAAGACATAGCGGGCGAAAGCGAAGAAAAACTGATTGTAGCTGTATGATGTTTCTACTACTAGAGGCACAGAATATAGTAATCATACATACACAGTATCAATGCGTCAATCGTTGATGTTCCCAACAACACATTCCATTTTTACATGCTAGCATATTTTGTTTCTAGCTCTCATCTGAAATATTCGAATAATTCAAACATACATTCATGTCATTATACGGAAATTCGAATGCCAACTTTATGCGAATACCTAACACTACCGAAACCCCTAGAAGCTATGCATTTTCTCATGCTGTACATGGTTTGATGAAGTTAAGGATTTTTATGTATGTAGATTTAGAGTGCAGATATGTATGACCCACAACCACAACCAGAACAACAACCACAACACCAACAGCAACAACAACAACAACCACAACAATAACGGCGGCGACAACGACAACGACGACGACAACAATGGCAGCGGTGGCAGAGGTGGCGGGGACAATGATGACAACATCGACAGTGACGACAGCTGCGACAACAGCAGCGTTGGAAGCAGTGGTGGTGGTGGTGACTACTCTGTATAACCTAGATGCAATATATATCATCCCATAGATTCGATTCCATGTATGCCACTTACAGTGCCCTCTAAATGAGAGACAATTTCACATAATTGCGTAAGAAATATATGGAAATTTCCGCCTTGAACGATAACCAAAACTAAGTACATAGCCAAACATACTGCTCCGATAGATCGATTTGAAATGTCTTTACATATAAATGCCAGTATTTTATGTTCATTTGATATGTTATTTCCTGGTAACTGACACTTCTATGTGCAACGTATCGTCAGCAACCAGTTATAAATCTATATTAGACACATCAGTTAATTATAATTACATACTAAGAGCACCAGTCACTGATGCCAGGACTTTAGTTGTTATACGCATGCTCGTACTGGGTATATGGTCATTGGTCCAAGTACTCAAGCACTAGCCAGTACCGACTACAGAAACAATGTTAGCTTTATCACGTCCACATTATGTTGTCTGGAATGTCTCTTGCATCTATACACTCTTCAAAACCATCATCATCAGCGATCTCTCCTCTCAAGCTAGCCCAATGGATCCTCAAGACCCTGCAATTTGGAACTCATTTTTTGGTGACTACTCGACGTTAGAAAGTAAATTGTGACCTATTTTCCTTGTTATCCCACCAGTCCTGTTCCCTGACTCAAAAAGACATTGATTCCTTGGAGATAAAGAGCTGATGATGTGACTAATGTGGGAGCCATGATTAACGTCCATCAGAAGTCATGGCTAATGAAGGGGTGGTATGTGTGAAGGAAGTGAAAGAAGTAACTGTCCAGATCCGTGAATTGCAAGAAGGAAGCAAGCATTTTGCCATTGATTGATTCACACATGCGTTGCCTAAGGGAGTGGGCCAGGGCTGCGAAATTCAATAAACGGTTTCCATGACTACATGTCAAACAGATGGGCGTACCATAGACTGCAATTTCCCAAATTAACTATTCTCCCCTTTGAAAGTTAGAATAGTAATAGCGTCATGCAAAGACTAGCACACAGTGGGGTATATTAAAATTACTTTAACTGGAAATTGTTGTTAACTCAGTTATCAGTAATTTCAAATCGATTTATCTTCGTTATATTAAACAGGCTATTTTGAGATAACGAACACTTTGCTGGATCTGGTATGCAATGTCAAAATGTTGAATATGGGCAGTTTGAATATCCCCGCAACAAATCCGAACCGGTCCAAAATATTCAACATGATCTTTATTATTGTAAACTCAGGAAATACATATACAATTCTAACACTAGTGGCCGACTTTTTGTTTTCGCTTTTCGTCATGTTGATTGTGACGTCAGCTTTGACGTAATTGATTATGACCTTAGATACTTGGTTGACAGAGAGCATCTCTCCATTACCACATTGCCACAGATATCGGATTCCAATCTACAAAGCATACGTCCACTGATTTAAGATTGGGATTGTTGATTTATCATTGGATATATAGTTAGTTTGTCTTGTTATGGCGTATTATATGGCCATAATTTGGTCGAAATATGCCAAGAAAAGAATTTACCTGATAAAGCATATTCACAGCGATATGACAAATTTGGTTGAGGTATATACATATAGACAACATATACAGAAATCAAGTGACACTGCTATCTACCACCAAATATATGTAGGTGCTAATGATTTGTCGTAATTACAACCACTCCAAACTCATTCGAAGTCTAAATAGCTGGTAATTACATGGCTGTCATTATGTAATCAGATTTCGGATATACTCTTCTAATCACTTTCCGCACTTTCATGTGCACATGCTATAAATTGGACAAACCTAACACCTGCTTTAACAAGTTATCATTAAACTTATCTTAAGACTAATTTCATGATTTGCGGTAACAAAAATAATAGACTTCAAAATTCTTATCAATAATGTTAGCATTGAAAGATGATATTGTCTCAAAATTTCTAGGCACCTATATTTATAGTAAGTTGTCATGGAAACATCATATACACATTATTAAGAATAAAGTAGTCAAGAGTGTAGATATTTTATATACAGTCCGCTACCAATTGCCCTCATCAGCATTGTTTTAGTTATACAATTCCATTATTCTTCCACATCTAAACTATTTTTTCGAAATTTGGGGCAGCACTTCCCCAACAGATTGAGTACACTATTATATCAGTATACAATGGACCTTTCTGCGTTTAGCTATGCCCCGCCCATCTCTAGCTAAGCTCAACTCACACGTCGCTCGTGTTGGGATCGATCGATCCCTGAACAGCCTGACTATCAATTTCCAAAAAGATGCACTGGTAAGCTGTTGAATATTTTGAAGGCAGCTCCAGCGCCCAGTCAAATTAGTTTCAAAATATTCACCAGCATGTTTATTAAATAGTAAACAATTACAAAGACATACCATTCATACAACGTGTTGGACTCTATTACTGTTACCCGCGTAGCTGTGAGCAGGGCATGCTTCTTCTTGTTCGTAAGACATTAAAAATAATTCTGGTTCCAGGGGATGGGGGATCTTGTCGAAATTTGAATAGAAGAATACCCGTGGGGTCGCGAACAGGTTTGCCTAGCAACAGCAACAGTTTACAAAAAATACATTACAAGCATTCTTCAATAACTCCAATTCTGTTAGGGCAATCTTCTCCACACTTTTGTGATAGCTTGCCCACGAGGTCGAGAAGACATATGCCAATTGTGTGGCCAGACGATTGAAGCCAACAACAGCAGCTTTCAACAAAAATGTTTTCAAAATAGACATTTTGAAGCATACTTTCCAATAAGTAAAATGGAGTGATCTTTTCAAAACTTGAGTTGATGTTTGGCAGCTGAAATCCCAAGATATATGCCAATTTTGCTGTAAAAAACTAAACCTCAGCAGCAATACCTTCCAGCAACGTTGTTTCTAAAATAGGCACGTGTAACTTACAGGGACCCCGGCTGAAAAAATATATCAACCACGCTGGTATTGGACAAATTGTCCATGTTTATGCGACTGCTACTTTATAGTCTTGCTGTCATAGCTGCTGCTATTGCACATGGTACCATTACATCTACAACTGCTGCTTTAATTATTACTAAATCCCTCGTTGATACGGGTTTTTGTCATCATTGGAATCATAGGATTTGATTGGGGTCTACTCTGGCCCTGATACGGCCATGTGGTGGTTGTTTGGATGGGCATGATGAGTCTAACCAACGCACCATTTCCATTCAAGTGGCTGGATCAGGGACGGAGAGGAATCCCATTTGGTACGTGCTGATGATGACGACGATGACGCCGACGACGACGACGACGACGACGATGATGATGATGATGATAGGAATGATGAGAATAATAATGAGATTAACAATAATACTAATAATTTTCAACATTGTGCCAGAACTAATCTAATTGAATTAATGCAAAGTGAAGATGGGGCGTGCACTTGAAACATTGTACCGCGTGTGCTCCCTTTTGAACACAACCAAATTAAATCATACCATACTTGTATATATGTTTAGAAATTAATTGCTTAGGCATATTTTATTATCGATGAAAATGCGGTATTATACACTTTATGTAAAGACGATCTTTGTTGAGTAAAGGACATGATATAAAATGAAACGCAGAGGTTTATGCTTGGGGTAGTATTGTTGCCTATTATGTACATGCACGCGTGTGCGCACGCAAGCGCGTGTGTGTGTGTGTGTGTGCGCGCGCATGCGCACGCCAGCCATTCTTCACATTTTACCAACCCAACCATCCAAGTCACCCTACCAGATATAGCTCATATCTATTACATTTCTGTTTTACTGTATAGCTCCATGGGCCTATAAATTATTATCTCCATTTAATACATTTATAATACAATTAGTGTGGCAAATACTGCGGGCAAGAGAGAGGGAGAGAAGGAGATCAAGGGGGTGGGGGTTCACGGCATGTTAATGAGGTACACCGGAATGAATTTGTCACAAGAGAAATATTGTTGCGAATCTGATTGTTGATACAGCAGCCTCCGCAGTAATTAAGGAATCATCCACACATGTTATAATAGCTAAACATTCCATAGCCAATGCGTGGCAATGGAATAATCAACACTTACATAATAGATCTTTCTATTTTAGCTATACCCCGCCCATCTCTAGCTCAGCTCCGCCCATACCTTGCTCGTGTTGTGATCGATCGATTCTTGAACTTCCTGACTATCAATTTCCAGAAAACAAATTAGGTCAGCTGTTGAATATTTTGAATCTAATTTGCCTGGTTGCTGTTGCTGCCTATGGCATTAACAGCGCCCAGTCAACTTAGTTTCAAAATATTCAACATTGAGTAAATGGTAAACACATACAATTCGTACAGCGTGTCAGACAATTGAGCATTTAAGAAGGAATAAAGCGAGTCCTTCATATTGTAATTGGTTATGGCATCATCCTACATGCCGCGTAGTTGAGTATGACAACATATGTTGGATGGGAAAGATCCATTGTTAAATTAACATTTCCAACTGCCAAATCCCAGTATCTCAATATGAAAATTACGTGAGAAAAATGTTGTTGGATATACTAGAATGGAGCTGTTGCTAGCCAAACTCAGTTTTGAAATAACCATTATATGAATTCAAATTTGGGTTGGAGATGGTCTTGTCAGAAGCAGGTTACTGTCACTTTGCGAATACGGCTTTGCTTACTTCAGTTGCAGTTAAAAATGTAAGTAGAGGTGGGTAAGCTGGATGCTTTTTCACACCTTTTTCTTTTGTTCTTTCCTTTGTTCTCTCCTTTGTTATCCTGACACCTTTTTTCCTTTGATCTCCACCACCTTTTGAAACGATGTGAAAAAAGCATTCAGCTCTCCACCATTCTGATTGGATGTTAGATGTAGAGGGTGACCATAAGTCCCGCCCTCGTTAAATCACGTGACTCCTGTCATCCAATGAGGTGAGCTTAAGGGTAATTAGCGTAATGATTGACAAGGGTTAATGCATAGCGAAAGGATGTTTGACAGGGTACATGTCTGGACTCGTCTTTTCCTGGGAACTCATTCAATCACAAAGCCACGCCCCCTCGTTAAATCACGTGTCTCCTGGTATCAAATGAGGTGAGCTTAAGTGTAATTAGCATAGTAATTGACACAGGTTAATTCATAGCGAAAGGATGATTGACAGACTGCATGTCTGGACTCATCTTTTTCTGGAAACTCATTCAATCATGAAGACCCGCTCCCACCCAGCATAAGTATGATTGACAGGGTGCATGCCTGGCCTTGTCTTTTCCTGGGAACTCATCCAATCACGAAGCCCCGAGCCCCGTGTTAGATCACATGTCTCCTGGCATCCGATGAGGCAGGTTGTTAGTGAATAGAGAAATGGGTAGTTCTACTAGCCCAGCTGTTGCCAATATTGTCTTTGGTGAATGGTATGCTCGCCTACTCGAGTCATTACAGATTTTTGTCATTAGTGGAATGTACTGGAATGCTATAGTGGCCCGGGAGTTTCACTTCAAATTTGTTGAAACTGTGCTAGAGAATATACCAATTTTTAAGATCGGTAATATGTGTGCCTAGCGATTTTCATAAAACTATGTGGGTAAGCTTTTGAATATTTTGAAAGTAAATTGAATAGGCGATATTACTGCTTATGGCAGCAACATCGCCCAGTCAATTTAGTTTCAAATTATTCTAAATAATGTTTATTAAATAGTAAAGACATACAATTCGTGCAACTTGATGGTCTAGTAAGCGATTATAGTGGAATATCAGACTGCTCGCAATGGGCTAATGGGTCTTTCCATGTTTAGCTAAGCCCCGCCCAGCTCTAGCTAAGCCCCACCCCACCTCAATCGTGTTGCATTTGCAGACCTAGAGAAGACCAGCCACAGACCTTTAAGCATAAAATGACTTCTTGCTAGATAACCTAACCAGTCATTTCAGGGCAATTCCCGAGAATAAGCCTCTTACGGTCAGCATATGCTCTCCATAACAGAATCGAAATATGCATATACAAATATGAGTGCAAAAAAGTGTAAATATAAGCAGAATATGTAACAATTAAAAATAATCTTAACTAAACCTTATCACACATTTACTACTATTATGGTCAAGCACTATGCATCACGTTAGACGTTTCGTCATAGTGCATGCGTGCGTGCGTCCAGTTTACCCTTCCTCTACTAACGTATTCGTTGTACAAACGGTACGTGGGTGGGTTAGTTAATCTAGAGTTCAGCGGCGTGACCGTCTGTGTCACATGTCACATGTTTAACAGACTGTGCTGCTTTGAAATATGCCATTCACAGTGTTCTATTTGGTCATTTCTGCATGTATAGTCCCGCAGCGTATATATTATTTATTTGGCTCTGCCATGAGTCCGAGTTCGACGTGCTATCCCCGTCTAGGTCCTGTCAAGAAGCGAATAATGATTAATGGCATCGGGGAAGAGGCACACCAATTCTACATGTTTGCACACAGAAATGTCACATTATGCATCTGAAAAAAGGAGAAATTCTCTCTTGTTGGCGACTCTCGGTATATAATTCACTGTAACTCTTCATCGCAATAGATTATCTTGACAAGAAGTCAAGTACGATTTATTGATGTTCTCTTCTGAAGAATTACTGCTCAGCTTTCTACAGTATCCGGGAGGTTACCACACACGCTGCTGTATGTAATATAACTGTAGACAATATATGTCTTATGACACGGATAAATGACATTCTGATTACTCAGAAAATATTTTGATTGAAAGTAGTTGTTGCATTTTAACAGGAATATACTTCTAAACGCCGTCATTCTATTTCCCGTGCGATCCACAGGAAACCAAGATCTATGAAAGATAGTGTAAAATAGATAGGAAGAGTTGAGGAATTGATCTTTTTATTACGATGAACTCTATCGGATCAACTGATTTTACAGAACTATATGTATTTGTATTTATCCGAATACGAGTCAAACTCAAAATGGATAATGTACAAATAAATAAGTTCATTGACAGAGGATAGATATTTAATGATAACCATTTGTATAATATGTAATTCTTTCAGTCCTACATAGCATGCACATTGTTCATGACCTACGAAGAGAGTTGTTGAGTATTTGAATGCAAGTTGGCAATGAAGACGATGACAATAAGGACGACGACGGATGACGAGGCCGCCACTATAAACACCGCAGTAGCTGCTGCAGCCACCCCGCAACCGCCACTTCTGCTGCCGTCGCTGCCGCCAACGATGACGACGACGGCGGCGGCGACGACGGCGACGATGACTGAGAAATATCTGGACGATAGATATACTGTCTTTAGAAAATGCTTCTCTGTCAAATGTGAATATTGCATATTGCAATATTCAATATAGTTTCGTGCAATGTGCAATAACATTTCTTAGTGCCGCCTGCATATAAAGGAAATAAATGAGAGGATTAAGAAGACTGTTATTTATCAGTATTGCATCTACCTTTATGCAGATTGTATAAAATGTTTGCTAACTCATATATAAATATATCGGAAATAGATTAGAAGATTAAGTTTCCTGAAACCAACCAGAGATGAAACTTACCTAATAAGATGCTGGTTATCATGCGTGTAAGATACACACTCCAAGACATCGTACTAATGTATTTCTGTTATAAGCATCAAAATCATGAAATCCTTTAAATAAACAGATCTGCTATCATCAGCATCCCTACTTACAGAGAACAGGTAAAAATACGGCCACACCTCGTCATCGAGTGCTGGTTCACTGACTGACTTCACCGCTATTATCCACGAATTACTCCTACTAAGTATCCACCAGCTGAGCAATATCCGAAAAAACACATATAGATTCCACGCGACACGCGCCTCTTAAGATAAGGCTATCATGTATTTTATTAACACAGCATCCCAAGGTGATAATGGCTTTCTGCAGCTAGAGCGTGTTTACAATAGACAATGATCATTTATTGACATAGATTATTCCATGTTAAGTCTCCTCCTAGTTCAGGAAATGAGTGTGTTTAATACACGCTGCAATACGACATATTTTCAATAGCGCAACTGTTAGCATTCCTCTCAGCATCTGCGGTCTTCCCTCGCGCCTCTTCGCTGTTACCAAGATGTGCTTTGTATCGCGCTGTCGCTCCACGGCATCAAAGACTGCCAGGAATCAATACTGCTTCAAGCAAGGCTTCGATCCGGAATAGCCATCGCTTTATTGGTGAATATGATCCCTGCGGCGTATTCAATGCTTAATTGCACATGTTAGTTAAACGCGGCTTTCAATAAATATGGGTTTTACTAATACTCAATTAACCCTTTTATTGTCAAAGTTGTTCGCAGAAAATGTCCATTTGATGACAATATGAATACTATTTTAGAAAACTTACCATTAGAATGGCTGGCCCATCTACTGACCAGGCCACTCGACTGGTAAGTCTTCTCAAATATTCTTCTATCGGGGTTACATATTGCCAATTTTCAAGACCCATCCTGAATCCTATTGGTGGGCATCCGGGTTTTGTGCAGGTGATATAGAGATGGGTCTTTCCAGTTTTAGCCATGACACGTCCATCTCTATCTAAGCTCCACCCACACTTCGCCGTGTTGGGATTGATCGATCCGCATGCCCTAACTATCAATTTCCTGAAAGCTATACAAGTAAGCTGTTGAATAGTTTGTAGCTAATATGACTTGGTGCTGTTTCTTCCTATGGCAGCAACACCACCCAGTCAAATTCGTTTCAAATTATTCAACATAATATTTATTAAATAGTAAAGACATACAATTCGTACAACATAGCTCGTCTTCAAATAAGCGTCCGTGAATTACTTATCGACGTCATTCATGGCGTCACTCATTATTATGTCATTCTACACGTCGCCTAGTTGATTATGACGTCATAGGATATGTTAATAAAGCGGAAAGGTATATTACCTCAACATTTGTACTTGTTCGTCTGTGTAGTCGTTTTTGGCGGACCAAATATCAATACACTAATACTGATGCTAGTTTAGTTTAAACGCACTTCGCAGCTGACATTTATATAATTCCCAATCATGCATGTGCAGAGCTTATCGGAGGACGCCTACATAGTAATTTCCCTACAGTATTGAAATAAAAAAAGTAACAGGCTGTTCAGAAAGTTAGCCAATAATAAATAACAGTAATATACAGTGTTGCCATTTGAACCTATCCTGACCAGCTTTCGAATAGCCTCTTGAGGGCCTTCATCAAGGTCCGTGTTAGCTTTCAACCACACAAGCCTCTTAAAACTGGCAGGAATCAAGGTTATCTCTTATTGCAGGTGGATTACCAACGCTGGCGCATAGTGATGACGTGTCGCTAAAACATGGGGACTACACGGTCTGACCACACGTCTTATTGAACCACCATCTTATGACGTTACACGACAGGTGGACCCTATTGATAGATGAACTGTACGACTCACTGTTCTCAATGCAGAACTGATTTGTAGAGTATGTGCCGTATTTTTCCACAATCACATTATGTACTAGACCTAAGTAAACATTGTTTCCATCAAAACATGACTGCATAGAAACAGATAATGCCCCAACTAACAAACCATTCCAGCCATATATATATATATATATATATATCCCTTGATACAGCTGTCTCGGATTCCGGTACCAAAAGGATTAATTATTTCGAGAACATGGACGAAGTGGAATGAGAAAATTGGAGATAATTTGGTTAAATTGCTTGTTTGATTATTTACTTGGTATTTATAGAAGCATAATGGCACCGCTTATTAGCCTGTCCATTACGTGACACATTCTTTTATTTAACCATTGCATGACGAAGCCGGCCGAAACCAGACTCTGTAGTGGTCTTGAGGATTGTCCATTGTCAGGCTAAGAGAAGACTATTTTTGAGCATTTACCATTGGAATGACTGGCTCTGTAACTTGTAGATGGACATTTATTAAGCAAATATTTTAATTTTGTTATATTCTTGACCAGATTTAGTCATTTTCACACCAGAATGTTCGAAAATAAAATTGTTAAAATTGTATACTTTTATAAGCTTAAATTGTGTGCATATGTGTAATGAAACGAAATAAATCTTAACATATGATGATTCCATTCCATATAAATTAATACAAATTTTTTAAGTTGCGAAATTGAAATAAAGGCCCGTGCCTCTATTTCAATTTCGCAACTTAAAAGATTATATTAATTTATATGGAATGGAACCATCAAATGTTAAGATTTATTTCGTTTCATTACATTTAGACTCACAGTTTAAGCCTCTAAAAGTGTTTAATTTAAACAATTTTATCTTCAGTTTTGCTGTGAATATACACCTTTAAAGGATTAACCTACCTTTATAGTAATTAACCCTTTCATCTCTGAAATTATAAGTAATCCGATCTCACAATAAGCAACCAAAAACAATTAGTTATTTTGAAAATACTGGGGATTGAAGGCTGTTGCAGCAACAGCATGCATCAACTCCATATAATTTTAAATTATTATGCTGAATTATTCCTTTCATAGTCAATCATTTCACAAACTTGGAATGTGATGTTAATATGGTTATTAGCAATCCTTCAGTACAATAGTGGCTACTTGTTACCCGTGATCTCATACTACCGGTAATCTGCAATGCACTATGGCAGACATTGCATAGTGCTTCTCTAGCTCACGTGGTTCCCACCTGAATCAGGCTTTAGCAGATATAGGCCTACCTATAGACACGTAAATGTCTATCCACACCTGACTGTGACCATGTATGTAGATATAATGACCAATATACGTAGCAGATGTATGTTATCTAAAATGTTAACTGACTGTAAGATTGGCTTTATGTATTGATTGATGCGTTCTCGTAGAGACCACATGGCACGTGGTACAACTTGTTTATTATTAATAACGTGACTCCCTGCTAGGTTGCGTTAGCGTGTACATTCTACCAGGTGGCGCCATGGTGCAGTGGCTCGCAGGCATGAATACTAAACCAGAGAAACCGGTTCGTAACTGATCTGAGCGTTATCATGCCGTCGTAGGCAACATGGGCAATCTCCTTCGCTCCTTGACTCCTTCGTTCCTTGTCTCTCTCTGTCCAGGAGTATAAATTGGTACCAGTTTAGCACTGTATAAAGTTAGCCGCGATAGCATAATGGACTGAAATAAAAGCCAGTCAATATATGGCGTGAATGGGATCTGGAATCAGGGTCTCAACCAAACCAATAACTTCTACAGTTGTGTTTGCTTGAGAGATAGCATTTGGAATCAGAGGTGCTGCTGTATATCAAGCCAATATACCATGTACCTCTTCCATCACTACTACAGGTGCATCCACAGCTCATGATATGTGAATATATATACTCCCAGAACTTTCTATAAAATACCTCGCTTCAAATATTAATAATAAACAGCCATGATGATAACCAGGCACGTTAATGTTGTCTAAGATGTGTGCATGCTGAATAACAACTCACATTATTTTACTGGAAATATGAACGTATTTCGATATCAATACATAACTGAATGTCGCTCCATCGACAGACAATACATGCTGTTCAATTATGTTTTCAAATCGGAACAATCAGTATGATAGGAATGCTATAATGTATGGATATTTAACGAAAAGACAAACCTGTCGGACACAATGTGTTGTTCACATGCCACTTTGTGATTATGGTAGAAGGGGAAATATCACACACACACCCGCCCCCCCCCCCCCCCGACGAATACTTATCATCACGCATTACAATTCCTCATACGAAATGTGTTTACTTACCAAAGGAGAATTATCGAGGCCAACAAGAGGAACTGACTCATGTATCTTGATAATCGGTGATCGAATCATTGGACTTTAAACATAGTATTACAAATTTTGATGAGGCAATGTACCAAAGCTGCCGAATATGTCGAAAGAAATCTGCTTATTAGCATTCCCTGCAATAGGAAACTACCATACAATCAAATCAATCTCAAAATATCCCACCGAATTCCGTGCTTGTTTGATTGATAATGAAGTAATCTCATACGTCATTTTGGACGGGTTATGGAGATTGCTGTGTGCAAAAAACCGCCAGAATTATTAAAGCAGTGCGACGTTCCTTTGCCAACGAGTTTATTAAAGCAAAACTGCCAGCACAGTTTTAAGCACAGAATGTAAAAATAACATCTAATAGATAAAACAGCAGAATAAATTATGTTAGTTGTGTGCATGTGTGTTGTATGCATGTTGATCGGCAGCTAGATGAGCAATGGAGGAATCCAGTTCTACCTATGTCCCGAGAAAAAAATCCCTAGCTAAGTCCCACCCAGGCTTTGCCCGTGTTAGGAGCAATTGATCCCTAAGACCCCTGAATCTCAATTCCCAGAAAACTTTACAGGCTTGAATACTTTGAAACTAATTTGACTGGGTGCTGCTGCTGCTGCAATAGGCCATAGGCAGCAAAAGCACCCAGTCAAATTAGTTTCAAAATATTCAACAGAATGTTTTTAATGGCAAAAACATACAATTCGTAAAATTTGACGGACTATTAAGCATTTATGACGGACTAAATCGTGTCATTCATGACGTGATTGAGTTTGGCATTAGCATACATGACACGATTATGACGTTATACAATTGACTGAGAAACTGAATTCATCAATTGTTTTCTAGAGGTAGCTGAGTATCCACAAATATATACCAAAGTAAATATCTATCATTAGTTTGCACGGGACAGCTCTTGCGTCTTAATATATATATATTATATATATTAAGACGCAAGAGCTTCCCGTGCAAACCAATGATGGATATTTACTTTGGTATATCTTTGTGGATACTCAGCTACCTCTAGAAAACAATTGATGAATTCAGTTTCTCAGAAATATCAGATCTGAAACATTTGTTTGACGAATGGATAGTGATTGAAGCGCCCAATGACTAACGTGTCAAAAAAGCTTTCTATGCAATATCTGCAAGTCCGCGTATATTGCACAATCTCTAATAGCCCTCTCCACTCTATCCATCCAGCGTATGAAGTCATAATTAACTACGTGACATGTAGAATGGCATCATAAACAATGGCGTCATGAATGACGTAGATAAGTACGTCACGAAAGCATAACTGAAGACGAATCATGCAGTTGTTGTACGAATTATATGTCTTAAATATTTAATACAAATTCAAAATATTTAATAGCTTATCTGTATAGTTTTCTCGATATTAATAGTCAGGGAGTTCAGAGATCGATCAATCCCAACACGAGCGAGGTGTGCGCGGATCTAAGCTAGAGATGAGCGAGGCAAAGCTAAAACTGGAAAGGCCCATTAACAGGGTTCGAAAACTGCATAGCTCCAGATATTCACATGCTGACCAATGTATCCATCCGCCAATCTACCACCAGTACGGTGCAAAATTAACCCTTTGAGTCGTAGTGGCCAAACATAACCAAAATACTTTAAAATTGAGTAAATATTGTGTTGAAGCTAATTTGGAGTGGAAGCGGCTCGGTCCAATGGTAGCAACAGGTCCCTGTTGAATTAGTCTAAAAGATGCAACAGCCTATCTTTATAGCGACCATGGAATTGATATTGACATTGACAGGGTTCAAAGACTTAATCTCAAATTGTGAGTCGCGTCTATCTCTGATAGCGCATGTTACTGGGCCGATACTGGACCAATTTCTGACCATTGTGGCCAGTTATTGGCCCAAGATTGGCCGAGTAACCTGCGTTATCAGATGGCTTACGGGAATAAATTCAAAACACCCAATCATAGAACGTATTGGGGAGACCAGTTTATCCATCAATAATAACTACATAACGTGTAGGCTGACGTCAAAATCAATTACGTCATGAATTGTATTGTTTAGTCCGTCTGAAATGCTAACTAGGCCGTCACGTTGCACGAATTGTATGTCTTTACTACGTAATTAACATATTGTTGGATATTTTGAAACCAATTTGATATGTGCGCTAGTGTTTTCATAGGCAGCAACAGTACCCAGTGAAATTAGTTTTAAAATATTCAACAACCTACCCGCATCTATAGGTTTCTGAAAATTCAGATTAAGAGAGTGCATGGATCGATTGATCCCAAAACGGGCAAAGCGTGGGTAGAGGTTAGCTAGAGATAGGTGGTTGTGGCATAGCTTAAACTGGATTCACCCATTAAGAGACATGAGTAGATTGATCCATAATATGTTGTTCCAAATTATCGCAGCCAATTAGCGACTTTACCGTACATGTCATCTGAATAAACACCACCCAAATGCGCACGTGACTAACATTAATGTCAGCAACATAAGCTGATGAACGCCAAAGTGATTAGCTACAGCCAAAAAACAATAAAACTAGATAGCCTAAGATAAGGAATAAACAAGAAAAAACACACTGAAATTCTCTAGAACACACGTGGATGCACGGACAAGAGCACACAGGAATGGCGCCCACAGCACACGTATCGCAGGCCTTTATATATGGTGATATAGTGTCATTCTAATATACATTTGAAACACGACTGTATTACCTGTACACCATTTCATATCACTAATCTATAATAAAAAAAGCCTCTGGTTAAAGGGCATTTCCTGTAATTGATGGTGTAATGACGCATAAATATAGTCTATTTACATAAGCCTGAAACACAGACAATCGAAACCATAGAACTAGTATTCTAGCCGAATCGATCGCTTTGAAATCGCCTGTAATATGGATAATTTTATTTTATGTTTTGAACGGTGGTGTCAGGACAACTGATATAGCAAAGCCTCGCGCAGTAATGACATAGCCATAAATCTATATTATGCGCAGCAATTAAGTGTAATAGAGCAACAAAAGCGGCAGTCACTGCTGTGATGACTATGCTGTGGTGATTATGTACTTGCACATACCCAGCATATTGTCATTACTCAAACTAGGGGTGTAGGAACGCTATTTGGTACTGGGCAGGGGTTGCTGAACTATCGGTGGGGTGGAAAGCTAGGGGTGTTATGAGGATACACTATGGGAGAGGCCAAATTTGTGGACTATCCCTCACCCCGTGCTCATACGCCTATGCAAGGGTTAACATAATTATAACCCACATATCAGATACACAGACAGAGTTAACTTCGCCAAATCTACCTTCTCCTCCTCTTCCTCGTCGTCCTCCTCCTCCTCCTCGTCCTCCTCCTCATCCTCCCCCTCCTTTTCCTCCACCTTTTCCTCCCTTCTGTACATTATCCACAGACTACAATATCCATCCTCTCAAGAGTGCTAAGACATTCTGAGGCGTGTGCACCTTAAACAACAAGAGTTGACTGCTTGAAGCCAGAAAATATACTGCAGCTCTTTCTGATTATTATCCAACAAACCACAATGTTGCAGCGCAATCGCCATTGATGGAGGTGGTGCCAAAGTGGGGGTAATGGCTAAGAGTAATGGAATAGGGTGGAGTTGAGATAAGAGTACGTAGTGGATGCTGTCATGTTCCAAGAAAATCCACGAAGGAAATGTGTATCTGGTCTTAGATAAATGCACGGATTAAAACAATGTGACCCCGTCACGATAATCGAAAGGCCCAGCTCGTGTATGTATTTAATGAATTTACAATTTAAGAAACAATCTGTTTTATTAATCTGCGATCTAGCGCAGATTACTGTTTTTATTCAGGATCTTTCTTATTTTTAGTCACCCAGTACACCCAGACTAGTGTTCTAACCACGGTTCTTTATTATGTGTCTTGATCCGCGTCAAAAATGTGCACACTAACTCCTCCTAGAGTTTCTATCCGATCAACTCCAAACTTTATCAACTTCCAGTCCTCATAGTGGAATTGCCGGTTATTCCTTTTATTTTGGATCGGCCAAAGGGTTCTCGAGCTACCCACCTTTGGGTTGGGCAAATGTCACATGTATGGCAGCGATATACGGACAGGGACTGCTCCTAGAGTTTGTCGTTGATCAGGTTGAAACTTCAGAGCTCTCTCGCATATCTTGACCTGCATCTTGATCCAAAAAACACTTTAGTTCACGTGACACGTGAAAATCTGGCATAAGTACAATATATTGGAATCAGGATAATTCATATTTCTAGTGCTCACACATTGTTGAAATTGGCATATATGTAGATGCCTTATCCTACTGTACAATAAGCCAATAAAATCGTTAGCGTACATGGAAGCCTTTCGGAAATCCGCATCTCCGTGGCCGACATGTCCCATAGGAAATATATAGGAGCAATATTCGGTCGGTGACTGCTCCTAGGGTTTTGTATCGATCATCTTGAAACTTAGCATACTTCTAACATGTCTTGACCCGCATTGTGCCCCCAAAATCTTTTTTGGGTACGGTTACCCGTTTTTTTAGAAAATCCGAGAAAATGTTGCATGAATCCAATTGTTTAATCATTTGCCGATAGATGACGAAATTATCGTCAGATCGTTTCATGATTTCATTCCCCTGATCGGGGGTGAGATTGCCTCTCAGATACCGTTTACCGAACTCTGATACCATGATCGGTTCATGAGATATCCTGTTTTTTGTATCGTACAGAAAGGTGTCCATAGGGAATGTATGGGAAATTGATATGCTGATAAATGGCCTGGTTTTAGAACTATTACCTCTAAACATGGTACACTTCTAGTACACACTAGAGAATATATAGGCCCGAAAGAAAAATTGGATCTGGTCTATGTTTTCCGAGAAATCCACTTTTCCTTGCCCAAAAGTCCCATAGGAAATGTAATGGAGTGATATTTGGAGGGCAACTGCTGCCAGCATTTTTTTTCAATCAGTTTCCAGCATTTTTTTTCAATCGTCTTGCAACTTAATATGCGTCTATAATCTTTTGAACCGCATCCTGACTGAAAGGGTTTTTTTTGGTACGGTGACTTATTTTTTAGAAAATACTGCACAAATACAATTTTGTGGCATCATTATCTTTCTTACTTCTATGATGGTCAGAATGTTGTAATTTGAGACATCCCTAGATACTAGATGCTCCTATCGTTTACACCAATAAAATCGGTAATGAACATATTAACATTTCTATTATTTAAAATATGCACACTTACAAATATTTCAATGATTTGCTGATAGATTACGAAATCATCGTTGAGTTATTTCGCAATTCTATCTGACTGGTCCGAATCGGAATTGCCTCTAAGACGGCGTTTACAGAACTCCGATACTATGATTTGTTCATAAAATATCCTAATCTTTGTAACACAGACAAATATTTCCATTGGGAATGTATTGGAAATTGATTTGATGATAAATGGTCCAGTTTTGGAACTATCACATCTAAGCTTGAGACATTCCTAATATGCCCATGGGCATGTAAAGTCCCTCTATAGAAATTGGATCCGGTGTATGGTTTCTGAGAAATCCCCATTTCCTTGACCGAAAAGGCCCATAGGAAATGTATATGGGGATGATATTCGGACCGCAACGCCTCCTAGTGTTCTGGCATATCATGGTGGAATTGAACGGCCTTCTAGCATCTGTTAGCGTATGATCAGCAGATTCTGTATGCAGAATTCAGCAACTTCAACTTCATCTAGTTACTCTGTGTGTACGAAGTACACGCAGACTATTGTTCTAGCATCGGTTCTTTCTTTATTATTCTTGATCCTCCTCATTTTTTGCACACTAACTCCTCCTACAGTTTCCACCCTATCAACTCCAAACTTGGCCAACTTCTACTTCACATAGGGTAATCATGTGCTATTACTTTTATTTTGGATCGGCCTAATGGTTTTGGAGCTACCCACCCTTGAGTGGGCAAAAAGTCCCATAAAAATGTATGGGAGCAATATTCGGACAGTGACTACTCCTACAGTTTTGCGTTGATCAGGTTTAAACTTCAGAGATCTCTAACATCTCTTTCTTGAGCCAAAAGATTTTGTTGGTCAGGTGACCCGTTTTTTTGAGAAAATCTGGCATAAGTACAATTTTTTTGAGTCAAGATAATTCATATTTCTAGGGCCGTCACGTTATTAAACTTTGGCATATATGCAGATGCACCATACTACTATTTAATAAGCCAATAGAAACGTTAGTGAACACATAAGCCTTTCAGAAATCAGCATTTCCGTGGCCTACATGTCCTATAGGAAATGCATGGGGATTTTCAATATTGAGATTTGAAGTGCTATTACACCTAGAGTTTTAATCCAATCACTTGAAATTTGGATCATACATAGATAAATCATACTACTATAGATTAACAAAATAAAATTGGTAGCGAACATATAAACCTTTTGGAAATTCGCATTTCTGTGGCACACAAGTCCCATAGAAAATGTATGGGAGCAATATTCGGACGGTGACTGATCCTAGAGTTTTTTGTTGATCATCTTGAAACTTTAGAAACTTCTAGCATATGTTGACCTATCTCTTGACTCAAAATATCTTTTGGTTCCGATGACCGGTTTTAGAGAAAATCCGGCATAAGCCCAATTTTTTGGATCATTTGCCGATAGATAACGCAATTATGGTCAGATTGTTTCACAATTTAATTTACGAATCCAAGGTGAAATTGCCTCTCAGACGCCATTTACAGAACTCTGATATCTTGATTTTTGTAACGTAGACAAATATTTCCACAGGGAATGTATTGGAAATTTATTTGATGATAAATGACCCAGTTTTGGAACTAGCGCCACTAAACTTGGTACACTTCTAGTACGGACCAGGGCAAATATAGAGCCGCTAGAGAAATTAGATCTGGAGTATGGTTTCTGAGAAATCCACCTTTCCTTCCCCAAAAGATCCCATAGGAAATATATGAAAATGATATTCGAACAGCAACTGCTGCTAGCTTTTTTTCTAAATTCTCTTGAAACTTAATATATGCCTATCAAATCTTGACCTGCATCCTGTCCCATACATTTTTTGGGGTCGTGGTACCAATTTTTGAGAAATTGCTGTATAAATACAATTTTCTAGCATCATTATAATTCTTACTTCTATGGTAGTCAGTGTGTAGTAATTTGAGATATCCATAGATACCTGATGCCCCTATTGCTTACACCTATAAAATCGGCAGTAAACATCTTAACAGTTCTGTTATTGCAAATCTGCACGCTGACAACTATTTCAGTGATTTGCCATCAGATTACGAAATTATGGTTGGATTGTTTCCTGATATGATGCGGCTTATCTCCGGCGAAATTTCCTCTCAGACGCTGTTTACAGAACTTTGATACCACGATCGGTTCATGAGATATCCTAATTTTTGTAATGTAGACAAATATTTCCTGACCTGTTTTTGTAACTATCACTAAACTTGATACATTCTTAGTACTTCCCAGGGCATGTATAGGCCCTCTATAGAACTGAGATCTGATGTATGGTTTCAGAGAGATCCCATTTCCCTTGCCCACAAGCCCCATAGGAAATGTATGGGAGTGATATTCAGGCGGCAACTCCTAGACTTTCTGGCAGATCATGATGAAACTGAACCGTCTTCTTGCATCTGTTAGCCTATGATCGTCCGATTCTGCACGCAGACTTGAAGTTGCTTCAGCAACTTCAACTTCATCTAGTTATTAATCTGCATTCAGAAACTGCACACAGATTATTATTCTACAATCTGATCTTTCTTATTCTTCCTCTTATTATTCTTGGTCACTATTTTTTCAAACGTATCTTCTCCCAGAGATTTGTTCAGATCATTTTGCAACCTTATCGACCCAATTGGACGTCATTTGTAGTTTATTGCTGTTGTTTTATACTTTGATCCAGGCAATTCTTTGCGAGAAGTAACACTTTTCATGCCAAAAATCTTAACATTTTAAAACGCTCATTTCCATAGAGTTTTGATCCGATTTTCGCAAATCTTGGCTGCGTTCTTTTCGTTTTCCTTTTTCCAACTTTTTGCACAAAAATAAAATTTGATGCGAGCACGATTTTCTTAGAAAATTTTCCTCTTTTCCGAATTCTGGTCCGATCGGTTTGGCGTTAAGACACTGATTTGCAGCACTGGCTACATTCTGAATCCGTTTACATAATTCAAATATTGCACGCGGTTGTCGAGATATTAATTACTCTTCTCCCAAAGGTTTAGGTCGTATCTCCTCCTATAGTTTTTAAGAGATCAACTTCAAACTTGGTCAACTCCTAGCATACCTGGTGGAATCGATGGTGTGTGCTTTTAATTTGGATCTCCCCAGTAGTTTTTGAGCTACCAACCTTTGAGTGGGCAAAAATGTCCCATAGGTATTGTATGTAGATTATCAATATTTATTTTTGAAGTGTGACTATACCTGGAGTTTTGATGGGATTACTACCATACTTTCCGAGAATGTTACCCATTTTCTCTTGAAAGGTTTCTCTTATATTGGGGTCAAAGGTCAAATATCAAGGTCGTTTCTTTGTGCTAAACATTACCGTTTTCGTTTTTGGCATGAATTAGCTCCCCTTGCCCACAAAATGTCAATGCATGATCCAAATTTGGAACATCGCTGGCCAGCTACGAAATACATTGATTTGTGCAGAAAAATTATAAAATCTCATAAAAACCTGTCTATAACAGCCAACATGCGCATTTTTACTTTCAAATTTCAACCACCGATAGCCGGCTTATTAGACCCCGGATCTGAAAAATAATCTGTATACTTGTAGTGTAATTCTCTTCAGCGCATCCATTCAACACTTTACGGAATCAAAATCGGTCCATCCGTTAAAAGTAAATTTTTTGAAATTAAGAAAACCGGTGTCGAGCATCTGAAAAACCGGTTTTCTTAATTTCAAAATATTGCAGATTATTATAATTACTCATGATCTTTGTTATTATTCTCTGATCGACTTTCAATTTGGTGAACTTCTACATCTTATATTGCCTTGATCAAATGAAAGAAACATGTTTATTGTAAAGCCTCTTTCCCTGCTTCGTGCCAAGTTACATACCAAGCCGTGTTTTCATATTTGGCCAAGATTTTAATGGCCTACTAACCACTTTCCGAGCAGCCATCTCTCTTTACGACTCTCCAATAATTGTCTGGTAACTCCGTCCACCAGTTTGGTTAGAGCCGACCCTTTAAATCGCTGAGGTTTCTTGATGGATGGATTCAAAACGGTGACGACTCACACACTTCCCCCAGTACCTTCATTGGTACCTTTTAGCATATAATATAAGCCAAAGTAGGGATTCACAGCCAAAATATAATTATAGTAGGAACGGCCCAGCAGTGAATGTTTACATTTACGTAACCCTAACGCAGTTAACCGTTCGCTCCCGAGTCTCATACGGCTTATTCTTGGCACTTTTGATAGTGGCAAAAGACGCACTTGCAGACTAAATTTCTGGTGACTGGAAGGGCCGAGTGAGTCCTCCACGCCCTCAAGGAAGGTCACCATAATCTGCCAGCTGCTTATTCTGTTGTGTCGTAACTAGATGTGATGCTTATTCAATACGTTTGTGCTATCCTCTCTTTGTCTTGTTATATGTGGTTGTGCCGGCATGTAGTCAAGAGTCGCTCATCGGCTCCACGACTCGTCTCCCAGGCAACAAGTATGCACCATTGGATTGAGGGGTCCGCTCAATAGGTGCATCTCGAGATGAGTACCTGTGCAAGCTATGCAAGAAGACAAACTTTGTCAAAGTTAAGTAGGAATAGGCCATTTGTGGCATAAATCTTCTGTGTCTGGATTCAAAACTGTAAAACAGTTAGCTTAGTCCTTTGAGAAGGCCCGCCAAAATAATGTGGCACTGGCTAACTCGGTGGCACAGTTAGGAGGTGATTGTACCGATTTCTCTTGAAATCTGTGCGCCACCTCGACGTAAACCAGCGTACATCACAATACAAACCCATATAACACACATATAATTCAACACCTTTGCATTGTCTCTGAAGAAGGGAATGGTATTATACTGATTCCGCTTTGGTGTGGTAGGCATTCACACGTTAAGCCACGCTAATGTTCCTTCCTCACTGGGGTCCCTTACATACATATATAGATTGGTGAGGTATTTTTGGGGAGATACCACTCAGACGGCGCAGTATCGTCGCATATAAAAGGGTACATCGTAAATTAGCAGCGACGGCACTTAAAGCTTCTTTAATTAAAGCCAGCATCTACTCGCTGCGCTAAGTACATACACCTATGCCATCAGGATGCAACACCACACCGGTTACACCAGTAGCTGGGACGCGACAGTGGTGTTTCGTATAGGCGGGGATGTTCGCCCGGCCCCACTGGAACGTGATCGCACACCTTGGTTGCATGCAGTCTCTCTCCTGATTCTCCGAGGCCAGCTAATCAGCATCGTCGGCTCGTTGTATAAGACGTCGAGTCCCAACAGGAGTACACACCAACTAAGGGACAACGAGGCACTGAAGCCACTGTACAGATGCATGGCAAATGCAACAGAAAAATAGCATTGTTCTGAAAGAGGTGTGTGTATATATGGGTCATACATGTAGATGGTCCTGCATATGGAGGGCCATGGAAGAATGTTTCAATCCGTCCATAACATGTCATCAGGAGAAAGCAGATATCAAGGACAAAATGTGAAGACTTTTATTTTACACACACACATAAGGATAGTCAATATTTATACTCTACAAGGCAATCGTGGATGCATTATGAAATATAAAAAGATGACAGCTAGTCCAGGGCTGTTGCACTGAATCGTCGAATGAGGGGTTGAATGTTGTTGGGATCTTCCTCGAAAAAGGTATTATGGGTTCGAAAGGTAACAGCAATGGGGGAATTCCGTTTAGCTACACCCCACCCCGCCCATCTTTGGCTAAAGCTCCACCAACATTTTGCTCGTGTTTGGATCGATCGATCCCTGAAGTGCCTGACCATCAAGTTACAGAAACGAACTTACCTACGCCATTCATGACGTTATTGACTATGACGTCACCCTAGTTGATTTTGAAGTCATATGATTGATGGATAAACGGGAATCGTCAATTATTATTATTATTATTATTATTATTATTATTATTATTATTATTATTATTATTATTTGTATTATTATTTTTATTATTATTAGGTTAAATTTTCACATTTTGATGACGTGGCAATGCCCTTTCTTGGGTACCTATTTTGAAAACTCATGGGTGAACCTATACTACGGCGCCACCTGTTAATCATTTGTCAGCGAATACATAAGTAGATCCAGTTTACTGTACTATTTACCACTGTCATCTCTGATTTCCCTCTATCTCATGTTCGAGACAATCATTATTGTGACGCTAATTTGCGTGTTCTCGACGAGATACTAATTCTTATGTTGACATAAAGTTTTGCGTTATGTCGTCATAGGTAACTCAATATGAGGTCATAGTCATCCCACTATATCGATATTTGACCCATTATCCCAACATCTGTAAGTCGGTAACAGCGGGCAGAAATATGCCACCATATTGCTGCTCTAGGAACAGATTATTTATCAAATTTAGCATTCTGCTTATTATGTAGCTCATTTCAAAACAACTGACGTATACAGTAAAATTGCATACAGTTGATTTTTTGGAAAACTCACAAACTTAATTGATTGAGCTAAGAGAAATCAACGACCAGACAGATACACGCTTTGAGTGGCAGTTGATGGATATAGCTATTTGTACTAACTGTACCGAGGCAAGAAGTATCGATGACGACGACGACGACAACAACGACGACAACACCGACAACGACGACGACGATGCTACCGCCACTGCTGTCGACGCATCTGACACATAGTTCTAATCCATATAGATTACTGGTATTTATTAATATGCCATCTAGTCTCATGCAATTTATAGGAGCAATGTCTGTTAAATCTTATATAAATACAACGGAAATAGATGAGAAGATTAGGTTTCCTGAACCTTATTTATCAGTAGTCCAACTACTTTCATGCGATTTGTAGGAATAACATTTACTAAATCTTACATAAATATAACGGAAATAGATCAGAAGATTAAGCTTCCTGAAACGAAAGATGAAACCTACCTAATAAGAAGCTCGTTATCATCCGTGTAAGATACACACTCCAAGACATCGTACTAACGTATGTCTATTATACGCATCAAAATCATGAACACCTCACAATAAACAGATCTGCTATTATAGAGGAACACAGACCGATCTTTTGAAGCAGCATCCATATTTACAGAGAACAGGTAAATATACCCGCACACCTCATCATCGAGTGCTGGTTCGCTGACTGACTTCACTGTTGTTATCCACTAATTACTCCTACTAAGTATCCACCAACTGATCAGCATCCGATACAACACATGTAGATTCCACAGGGAACGTTCCTCATAAAATACGATCACAATTTTATGAGCACAACATTCCCAACTGATAAGGGATATGTCTTCAGCTATCGCATGTTTACAACGGACAATGATGTTTTATTGAAACAGATTATGAGATGCATAGTTTTCGTGTAGTTAAAAATGAGTGTGTTTAATAGACGCTACACAACATACTTTGAACAGCGCAACTTTTCTTCATCGCGTCTGCGGATTTCTCTATAGCGCCTCCTCGCTGTTATCAAGATGCTCTGTGTAGAGGTCCATCACTGGAACGTGTCAAAGACTGCCAAGAATCAATATACATCTCCGACCCGATAACCGTCGGTTTGCTGGTGAATCGCATTCATTGAGGGATAAATAATGGGTAATTATAATAAAGCGTTCAATTTACGAATACCCGATTAGCCCTTTTAACCGTCAACTCCGGTCATAGAGAATACATTTGATAGACATCGAGTTCAGGGATCGATCGACTATGGAAATAAAATTATGCTGTCTTGCCATCAGTGTCCAGTGATTGTGTGTAGGTGTTTGCGGTGACAGGCATCAAGTGTGTCTAGAAATTTGGAGATGCCCGGCTGTTACAGTTACACAGCATCACGGAAGCGCAGGTTGCATTGTATAAACTTAGTCTTTTTGTCAAGGGAACTCTTGATCTACGAATCCATAGTTTCGATAAGGACTGGAAAGCTATCTTCCCCATGACGCAGCGTGCAACAATGTCAGCAGTACTACAAAGCAGTCAGCCTAGAATTTCACATTTCCATCCATGGGTTCACCGTCACAAAGTGGATTGTCATTTGCTTTTGTTTCATGCTTTGTGGATAGGTATATGTGGGTGAACTCTGTTTTGGATTCCTTCATGAAGATATTCTGAATTTTTAATTTGCTTACAGCTATTGGGAGTAGTTGGTCAATGGGTTTCTTCTCCTCGTCTTCGAAGTCCACATCGTAGGCATATTCCATCTCTAGCAGTAAACCCAGTATGTCCGCGCATTATTGTCCACGTGTAAAGCCATGTTGACCTGATCCTGTGAAGTCATCGATCTGGTCTCGAATGCAGCATAGAGTAACATTGGACATGATTTTGCATATGATGTTGAGGAGAACAATGAGCCTCTGATTGCCGGGGTGTAGATGGCATCTTGGGATTCGGTTGCGCGATAAGGATGCCTTGGCCTGCACAGCACGATGGGAAGCTGATGCATAAAAGCTGAATTGACTAGGTGCGTCATCGATTTTGAGATAATGACATTTGCGTATTTGAATAGTTCATCAGGTCCGGATGCACATTCATTTATCAGGGCTTGGAGTGCCTTCTCAACTTCTGCTGCTTTAATTGCTGTTAGTAATGGCCTTGTGTCTTGCGAGAACGGGTGTCATGTTAGCTCCCTTAGATACAAGCACATTTAATCAATATGTAATGACCTCTATATAAGTTGCCTTGAACGACCACATTCTGGTACCTTAAAAATGGTGCGAATCAGGCTTGCTCGCTTAATACAGGTAGTGCATTCATATTCAATTATACGCGAAGCGACAGACCGACACACCGACTGGCTAAGTGAATGGTTAAGTAGACGACATTTTACACTTTTGATGTATATCAAATACATTTAGACAATCTTTTTATTCCCCACATAGCGTACGTCTTCATCCCTTGATAACTAAATTGTCACTGTCCTAAACTCCATTCAGTATTTATGTCGCAGCTAGCAGGTCTTCTTTCTGGATACAATGATACTGTAAGCTTTTGGTCTGTACCGGCAACATCTTCCAGCCACATTGTGTTCTAAATGTACATCATGCTGTTTTCCACTGCCGCGGCAACAATATACCTTCTACATCAGTGTTATAAGAGAATGGCATCATTCTGATAATAGCGCTCGTGGAATCGCCTTTTCTTGGAATTCAGGAAACATTAATGCTCAGTTTCTCTCTAAATTATGGAAGCATCTAAATTCTTTCAATCTTACGTTCTTGAAAACCCAGCTCATATTAGCGATGAGGTTAAATCGACGACGCATCGGCCTAGGAATTCCCATTGATATTGAGATATTATCTTTTTCTGTTGTCTGGGTAATATGTGTAAATAAAAGAGGTAGCCAGTGTATGACGAATAGTGAAAGCGGCATTGGAAGATAAAACCTCTAGTGAAAGCGGCATTGAAAGATAAAACGGGTTGTAGGACAAGTTGTCTGGAGATGCCAGACGAAATTATAATTGAAGACCAGAACGAAGATGTAATGTTAAGATCATACAATAGTCATAGCGAATTATTTATCAATTTGAAGACATGATGCAAATGATGATGATTAATATCACATGGCTTTCCTAGAATCTGGCGGAGCATTTTGTCACTATCTACATTAACTAGTAATGAATTTGAGTCAAATTGTTGTCAAAGCAAGCATGGGTAATGTCAAGCATTTCAAAGTAAACTAAGAAACAATTTACCGACTATTTTGAACAAGCATCAATAACGAATATGATATCCGTTTTCTGATCCTATGGCATGTTTAACAACTCTCACTTCATCACAATGAACCGGATGACACGCATGGTATTACCCAAGCGCCATATAATGAATGAGCATTGTGTTCCAAATATGTGACTTGCTCTAATGTAGTGCGGTGTCCATCTCATATTCGTTATTAGCCATGTTTCCTACATCCTCAGTAAGGCAACAGCGAGATCATAGCAATGAAGGAATCCAGTTTTAGCTATGCCCCGTCCATCTCTATCTAAGCTCCACCCACTCTTTTCATGTTTTGGGATTAATCAATCACTACACTCTCTAACTCTCAATTGCCAGAAAACTATATAAGTAAGCTGTTGAATACTTTAAAACTAATTTGACTGGGTGCTGTTGCTATATATGGCAGCAACAGCGCCCTGTCAAATTAGTTTCAAATGATTATTGAAGAGTAAAGTCATACAATTCATACAACAATGGTTAGTCCGTCATCAATTATGCGTTCGTGACGTAATTAATTATAACGTCAGCCTACACATAAAGCAGTTGATTATAACGTCATATGAATGAATAAAAAACTCGAATCCTCCATTCTAATTCATCTTATAAATGAATTGGACATATTCAAGAAAGGCTCTGTCATTTCAGAAATAATGCCTCAGCGCAGCGGTACAACATCGGTGAATTTTGTATAAGACATATTAGAATACGCTACTGGTATTTGCGTGATTAATACGCTCGTAAGCATGCCGGTTTAGAATGACCTGATTGAGGGATCGTACGGATAACGGAAGAGACAAGTCTAAATTAACTATTAATTATTCACAACACTGTGTTACATGGCCATATATTGTTATTCGCGACACGCAACTAATATAAGTATGTCTTTATGTTAGCCTGTGGGCTGGTCGGCCAGTCAGCCAGTCGGTCAGTTAAATGTTTGACAATGTTGGCAATGCTGCTATGTCTGAACGATAGTGTGCACGTACTTGTTGTTTCTCTACATTGCGACTGACGTTCTCAAGTTGAGGACAGTTAGACTCTTTCTCTGACATGGCCATAGATTAAAGTATTACACGAATTATATGAAAGCAGCACTGCTATGTATTGCCTGTGAACCGGAACAGAGCTCATAATTATTAATATCTCCACGAGATGCTTATTTACTGAATCAGTCATGGTATTTAATGATTCCCAACTCATTACAGAGGCGTGGAGGCCGAGTGGTTAGGAGCGTGCGCTGGGATCCAGTCGACTTACACCAAGAATAGGACATGGTACGTGCGATGGCAGTGCCGGTAATGTGAATGCATGATGATGAATGCATAATCTACAGTGCAACCAGGGCGAGGACCACGCGTAACAGATGCAAACTCTCTGAACACTTCAATGAAAGCCAAAATGTAAAATGTAAACTTTCTTATTTGCTTATTACAGCGGTAACGGCCAAACCGCCCTCGGTGATTGCTGTGCTGACGATGATGAGGATAACGATTTTATTTTTGCCGCTGCTATTGCTGCTGCTTCTGATTATGCTTCGTTAGCTGTTAAAGATTATGCTCCTCCTGCTGCTACTGATGTTGGTGTCTGCGGCTGCTTTAATGCATGCGGTTGTGGCGGTGCAGTAGCGGTGCAGTAGCAGTAGTAGTAGTAGTAGTAGTAGTAGTAGTAGTAGTAGTAGTAGTAGTAGTAGTAGTAGTAGTAGTAGTAGTAGTAGTAGTAGTAGATGTAGTAGTCGTAGTAGTAGTAGTCGTATTAGTAGTAGTAGTAGTAGTAGTAGTAGTAGTAGTAGTAGTAGTAGTAGTCGTAGTAGTAGTAGTAGTAGTAGTAGTAGTAGTAGTAGTAGTAGTAGTAGTAGTAGTAGTAGTAGTCGAAGTGAACGCACGCGTTTATTTAGCTCTGCAATTGCTGCCCGAATTTGCTAGTTTCTAGCTCGATTTTGTAGATAAATTTTATACATATATTTCGTATTAGTATTTCCTTTCAAACTTTATGTTTAATTTGTAAATTCTTGTCTTGGTTGGAGCGCATTTTGTGTCTCCATTTTCTAAAGGCATTCCTCTTAGCTGGCGGTTTCCGCCATGTAATAGGGCTCCTCTTACCGTGGTCAATGCAATACATTTCTCCCCGCGCCAGTCTGCTATTTCTATAGTTCGTAGGCTAGCGCATTATATTTGGCAAGATCGCTTGAGTGAGTGGATTTAATTCCCTTGTCATTTGTAAGCACAAGCCTAGTTCTTTAACTATATAAATCCTTGTAGTCAGTTGGCTGTCCCCGGTCAACTCGAACAGACTAACAAATATATGACTGTACTATCTATTCATATATTTGTTAGTATACTTTAATCGGCTAGGTGTTAGTGAACCACTCAGAAAGTGGTTCAAACTAACAAATATACGACTGTACTCTCTATTCGTGTATTTGTTGGTAGACGTCAGGGTTTCAAAGGGGGACACTATTTATTTAGTATTTAGCTCTTTCCCTGACGTCCTGGTGTTATTTATTATTATATATTTATTATATATTGTAGTAGTATGGGGTTCCTCCTTTGATAAACCACCATGGCAACCTATAAGCGTACCCTAAGCCTTAAAATAACAACTAAGGGGTGGGGTGTCACGGCTATCGACGTGTATCATGGGTTAAAAGATGTCGTTGGCGCGGGACATGCTACTTTGCAGGGGCTTATCAATGTTACTAAAACTGTATGGAATGTAACAGTGTCAAATGAGGGGGGTCAAGGAAAAGCTTCTGGAAGATGTTCTTATTGTAAAAGGTGAAGTTTGTAACGTAGAGGAAATCGAGTCAGATAGGTTGCTAGTGAAGATGAAAGTTCCACTAGAAATTCCAGATGACAGAATCATCAGTGAACTCAAGAAGTATGGCAATGTGCAAAAGATTGAACGGAAAACGTATCCCTTTGACAGAACGCTAGAAAACGGTGTAAGACGTATTTGGGTTGATAAAGTGGATAGCCCTTTACCAAGCAGATTGACGCTTGATGGCAGCCTTGTCCTGCCCCTATGGTATAGAGGGCAAATTAAAGAATGCCGGATCTGCCTAAGTACTGACCATTTGGCAACAGATTGTTCCAATCGAAACAAATGTTTGCTCTGTGGTTCAGTTGACCTTTTAAATGGCGCTGTCCAAAAAATCAAAACAAGCCCTCAGTATCAGGAGATAATCGCCCATTAAAGGATGCAACTGAGTCAAATGCTTCTGAAGCAACCGCTACGGAAGCTGTTGTTTTGGTTCATGCCACTGTAAATGACACAAACAAATCATCATATCCTGTTAAAGTAACTACAGTTGATGAAATTCATGTATTAGAGGAGGGTATAACCTTAAGTCAAGAAAATACTCAAAATGCAGTGGAGCCAAACGTTGCTGTAAAAGACACGCAGGAAAATGATGGTCTTACAGAAGAGCCAGTTTATAATTCCTTAGAAGATGAATTAAAATTAGGACAGGATAAGTTTAGGACTCAGAAGACAGAAAATTCAGTCGATTTTCCGCTAAGCCCACTTGATTTAAGTCAGCTTGAAGATATGGTAAATGATGCTCCTGCCAAATGTTACTTAAGTAGCAATAAGCGTCATAAAGAAGACAATAGCTCAGAATCTGAGATTGAAGAAAATGATATGGATGATGATACAATGTCAGTTGCAGAATCAGATGTGTCCATTCAAACACAGAGTTCACAGATGAAAGATGAATTGGTAATGTACTGATCAGAAGGGAGTGAAGTGTTAGTGCCATATGTAACGGCGAGAGGCGTGAAATATCTTCTCCTGCGCCATGATTCTGATATTTCCAAATATGAATATGTGTATTTGGTAGAACTAGGAAATATTGAATTCGCAGGAAAATTAGGTAAATGGTCTAAGAAACGAGCTAAAAAACCCAAATCTAGTTAATCTAATGATGGCGGTTGTAAACATCAGTTTACAAATTATGATTATCTGCACCATCAATTGCAGAGGATTAAATACCGAATTCAAGCAGCGCCACTTGCTTGAAGAATTAGCAAATGAGAGAGTTGATATTGCTTTTCTACAAGAGACCAAAATTCAAAAAGCTGAAGTGTGTGAATCTCTCAAAGATATTTCAAAAGGGCAGATTTTTTTTTCTTTATCACAAGATAATAGTGCGGGAGTGGCCATTCTTATCCTGCCCCGCTGTCTCAACTATGTTGACGTTATATCGTCGTCATCAGATCCAAATGGACGATGGATTTGTGTATCAATTGATGTACTAAACACAAGTTTAAATTTGATGTGCCTTTATGCACCTACCTCTCATCAATTGCGCCGTGAATTTCTAAATGATGTTTCCACAATAATTCAAGACAGAACGCCTGAAAACCTAATTATGGGCGGTGACTTTAATTGCATATTAGACGAGGCTAAAGACAGAAACTCTAGGTCTAATTTTAATGACACATCGCATAATATTTTGAAACACATTTGTGAAAATAAAAGCTTGTTAGACACTTATCGGATTGAAAATCCAGAAGGCCAGGAATTTACTTGGTTTTCAACCGATGGAAGGTTCGCTTCAAGGTTAGACAGAATCTATGTAGAACGTTCATTGAAAGGTTACATGTGTAAAACTAACATAAAACCAGTAACTTTCTCTGATCACAATATGTTTTCCATCACATTAGACAATGCTGACTGGGTCAAACGAGGAGATGGATTTTGGAAACTTAGTGTAGCATTGCTACGAGATAGTTGCTACCGCAAATGTGTGGAAAGTTGTTGGAGGCATTGGGATGAAAGAAGAGGTTCGTATGAATGTATAACAGACTGGTGGGAAGATGCTAAATCAGACCTGAAATATATTTCAAGGCAGTATTCCATTAGGAAAGCACGTGAAATACGAAAGCGTAAAAAGGCGCTTCAGAGGTCGTTGTGTAAAATTAATAAGAAAATTAATGATGGGGAATATAATTATTACGAACTATCAGTTAAATTACAAGGTAGACTAAATGAAATAGAGCAATATCAGTTTGATGGCGCCAAAATAAGGTCAAGAGCACAAATGCACACCGAGGGCGAGGTATAGAGAAATTAATGCGCTCACTGAAGATGGAGTATCAGTGTGCTCAAATGCAGAAATGATTGAAACAGTATCCGAATTTTACAAATCATTGTATAAATCTGAGGGAAGCGAGGAAACTGCAACTAGAGATGTTTTAGCTAATATAACGAAAAGACTTCCAGATTCATGTCGCGAAAGCTGTGACCATCAATAACAATTGATGATTTGACAAAATCCCTCAAAGGTATGAAGTTAGAAATTTCTCCTGGATGTGACGGACTTCCAGTTGAATTTTCTCAAACATTCTGGCACATATTTGGGCCAGTATTAGAAGAAATAGCAACCAGCATTTTTAAGCAAGGGCATCTCCCTACATCGATGGCCCAAGCATATGTTCGGCTTATATACAAGAGGGGTGACAGAAATAAAATACAGAATTATAGACCAATCTCTCTACTCTGTGTAGATTATAAGATTATTACTCGGGCACTAACATTAAAACTTGGCGCAGTCCTAGGCGAAGTCATTCATGATGATCAAGCCTGCTCTGTGCCAGGAAGATCAATATTAAACAACACTTTTCTAATACGGGACCTTATTCAATTAGTTGAAAAGGATTGTATCCCAGCAGCAATAATAGCACTTGATAACGAGAAGGCGTTTGACAGACTAGAATGAGATTTCTTGTTTAAGTCTTTAGACCATATTGGCTTTGGTTCAAGATTTATTAAATGGGTCAATATTTTATATACTGATATAACAAGTTGCTATTTAGTAAACAATCAGCTATCCAAACCTGTAGTGTTGGAACGAGGTGTCAGACAGGGTTGCTCACTGTCCCCGCTTCTATTCGTCATAGCTATGGAATCGTTGGGGGCCACATTGAGGCAACGCAATGACTTTCAAGGAATATATATACGTGGCATAGAAAGGCCACTAATGGATTCTCAATATGCAGCTGATACGACTGTGTTTGTGGGTAAAAATACGGATTTTAGAATTGTAAATGGAGTATTAACAGATTTTCAAAAGGCATCAGGACTTAAAGTCAATAATGATAAATCTAAGGGATTGTTTTTGGGCGATTGGAAGGGCAGAACTGATAATGTGATGGATATTAACTGCCCAAATGATGTCATAAAAATTTTGGGTATTTACTTTAGTAGAGAACAAAATGTATTACTAAACTGGGAAGAAAGGATATCCAAGCTAAAGTGTGCATTACTAAATTGGAAACGACGTCGCCTAACTGTATTTGGCAGGACATTTGTCCTTAATAAATTAATTTTATCTGGACTGTGGTATACCGCTTCTGTTGTTCATATGCTCAAATCAGTAGAGTCAAAGATCAACACGTTACTTTTGTCCTTCTTATGGGAGGACAAAGCCCATTTAGTATCACAGTCAATCCTCACCAATGAAAAGCATGCCGGAGGCCTGGATTTGGTTAATGTTTCAGCAAATTGTGTTTCTTTAAAATTGAAATTCTTGAATAAGTTACTTACCTCAAACTCATCTTGGTCAAGTGTTTCAAGGGCACTTCTCCAAAGGTACGTTGACCCATTTCCAGTAGAATGTTTATTTATGTGCAATAAATTGCCACCTAATCATCAAAAGATTCCAAATGTATATAAAGAACAGCTCGAAGCCTTACAAATATTTACACGATCAATGCCACAACCCAATTGGTGGGAAGATGCCTTAGAGCAACGTCTTTGCGGCAACGAGTTGATTCGTGATAATGATGATGTATTATATTTGCCCTCTATGGCCAAAAATGGTATTCAATATTTACGTGACTTGGTAAATCCGAAATCTCGTAAATGGATTGCGATGCAAGATGTAGCAAGAATAACAGCAATGAGATATATTGATGCTCAGCGCTTATTTGCTAGAATAAAGAATGCAATACCTGCTGTATGGTTCAAATTGCCGAAAGCACGTGGCGACATTGATATGTTGCAACCAACATTAGTATTTATGTCAGAACATATAAAATACAACATGGCATCTAGAGACTGGTATAGAATTATAATGCAAAGTCGGAGACAGACTCCTATTGTGGTTAGACATTGGAACAATTTAGGATGCACGCCAAAGAACTGGAAAAATGCCTGGAAAGCAATACATCTACCTTGTCTACCAGGAAATGCTATGGGACGGTCATCTTACTTATATGTGTAAAATATCAAGTACAGACCGGTGCTTATTATGTAATACTGAGGAGGAAACGATAGACCATCTATTTACTAAGTGTCGCATAACTACAGGCTTTTGGGTATATATCAATATGCTCCTTGCTAAATTTGGAACCAAATATGTGAATTTAGTGGCTGAAACAATTTTGTTCAAAGATTGCTCAACTATCGGACGAATCATTAATAGCAAGGAGAAAGAATTGTTAATAACCCTGTTATTTGTAGGAGTGTGGGCCATCTGGAAGTATCTGTGTTCAGAGGCCAGAGATAAAACCGGCAACAACCATCAGAGAGCCATGCAAGCTATATTTCGATCATTGTTGATAAACTTCATTCATTGTGAATTTTACAGACTAGTAGAACATGGGAGAGAAATTAGATTTAAAGACGTATGGTGCAAAACTGGCCTAGTATCAATTGAATACTGATATCTAGAAATATCAGAAGCGGAACTTGTATAAGCTAGCACACTCGCTGCTTGCTGTATATTGATAAATGCTATTTTAATTTAATTTAATTGCCTTTATTTTAAAATTGTAATGCCTTAGGAGACTCTAATCTTGACGAATATCCTAACCTTGGGATCAGAATATTTAAATATCAAATGAGCATTATGTCAATATTCTGGAGGTGATCCGATTTTCAAGTTAACAGAGTGTGATAGCTTACAATTAGCTTCCTGTTGTAAATATTTACTGTAGGTGTATTTGTTCCAGGGTAATTTGCAAAAACTTACAATGAAGTAAATTTAGAATGTGAACCCAGAGCGCCATCTAAGTAGTCATAGTTTGTATACGTTTGCTTTGTGCATTATATTATATAAAGGCTACTACGTCCGTTGGGTATTTAATAATCGGCTAACTGGCGTCAATGAGTGACTTTTTGTTACTTATTGACGAGTCACCTCGCCACTTGTTGGCGAGCTGCACTCGCCATTTGGCCCTACTACTATACGGTGTGCTACGTTAAACTACATATGATCTGCTTAGCCTGCCGGTCATGAATCGGCTCAATGGCATCAATGATTAGCAGTAGCTTACTGCTAATTATTGATGAGTGGCTTTACCACTTGTTGGTTAGCTATGCTCGCCATTTGGGCCTACTACTACACGGTGTGCAAATAGCAATGTCTTTGTTGTATTATGTTATGTTATCAGCTCTTTATTAATTATGTTTTCTATGTAGTTATGCCACGGTTGTGGTATATGATAATTGAGTATTTTAGCTTGCACTGTTTTGACATGTTAGGTTTGTATTGTTATTCTATTAATAAAGCCTGCTATTTCAACCAATTTTTTATGGGGGTTTGCAAGCCTCTTTTAAAGGAGTTCCTCCGGGAAGTATATCCGACTGCGTCAGCGTCGGATTTTCAAAAAAAAAGAAAAAAAGTAGTAGTAGTAATAGTAGTAGTAGTAGTAGTAGTAGTAGTAGTAGTAGTAGTAGTAGTAGTAGTAGTAGTAGTAGTAGTTGGCGATGACGACGATGATGATGATGATGATGATGAAAGATTAATATATATCTAGGCATATTAAAAATATAACTTAATTTATTGTCCTTATTTACATTGTTCGTAGATAAATAATGTATAAATCTATTAAACAGAATTATATTAAATTACTAATTGCACATATGCCCAGCCTGAACGCCGCCTACGCGTTAGAAAATATCGATATAAATTACATGAAAAATACATAAACAACAGATTTTCATGTGCATGTGTGAGTGCGTTTATGTCGGTGGGCTTGCGTAGGCCCTATGAGTGTACTTGTGCGTGTGCGCGCGTGTGTGCGATTGCATGCGTGCGTGTGTGAGTGAACGCGCGTGTGTGTGAGTGTAGGCAGACAGGGATGACAATTATTTAAGCTCAGATCCATCAATTACTTTTTACCCTGGCACGACATACCAATCTAGGTATGTGAAAATGCCGTTCCATAAAGCACAGATGGGACATAATCTATATTCTGTTGACTATTTTGAAATTATTTGACTGAAATAAGGCTTAGCGTCTATTTAGTTGTAAACTATTCAACAGCGTACGTATTTGGTTGCAGTTGATATATTTGACATTTCATAATTGGAATAATTTAAAATGAATACGCATTGAACACCTGCTTGATTAAATCTAGCCAGTGTCTCTAAGAATAATACGCCGGCTAGATTCGATCACACACGTGGTCAATATAAACGATTGTATTCATTAATTAACTGCATGGAACGCACACACCTGCTAAGAATAATGACTTAATTACCCTTTCCATTTTAGCTATGCCTGCCCATCTCTAGCTAAGCCCCACCCACACTTCCCCTTGTTTGGATTGATTGATCCCCGAATGTCCTAACTATCAATTTCCTTAAAGTTATGCAGGAAAGATGTTGAATATTTTGTAACTAAGCGCCCAGTCAAATTAGTTTCAAAATATTCACAAGAATAATTATTAAATAGTAAAGACATACAATTCGTACAACAAAGCATTCCGTCTTCAAATATGCGTTCGTGACGTACTTATCTACGTCTTTTATGACGTCATTCATTATGATGTCATTCTACACGTGACGCAGTTGATTATGACGTCGCATGCTGGGTGGATACTCTGGAAATGTGAATTAAAATCATCTTCAGACCAAATAAATAGTAAATTTATGTCTCATCAAATCATCTTCAAACCAAATAAATAGTAAATTTATGTTTCATAACATGACATCTTACCACATAGATAGCATGATAATTCAAAGAGATTACGTTTTCGATGCTATTTTATGCACACATGCACCGTGATCAACTCCATCACTCCCCAAGCACCAGTACCAACTCAACCCAACCACACTCACCACCACAACCACAAACTCAACCACTACTACCACGATCACAACCCACAACTAGCAGCACCACAACTAACAACGAGAGCAATCACAGATTGTAGACCCTCGCCCGATTTTTTCGGATTTCCCAGATAATTATTTATTCTCCAAATTTCATCTGATCACTATATGTATGGAATCCTAGCGTATTGTCACACCCTTCCTTATTTTAACATTTAGGCAAAACTGGGCCAGTAGTTTCTGAGATATCAATAGATCCAGAATGTGATCTGATCCCGAACCTGGTTCTTTTATCTAGATCTCGGAGAACGTCTGGAAATCCTCTTGCAAATCAAGTTCCGTCCTTAGGTTAAAATGTGAGCTAAATCCGATAAGTAGTTTTTTTAGAAACATGAACGGGCAGACAGTCACGCGCAGAGACAATACCATCCTCCCCTTACGATGCGAGGGTAATAACACTACAACATGTAAGACGATATAAAATACGAATGAGCCGAACAATATCTACCACATAGATTTATCTGTGCGATTCGTGTGAGCATTGTAGGATATGCATACATTCACAGACCATTCACGTGTCATGTGCGTCATATTACACCACTGACGTGATCATACTGAACCTGTGCTGTGCGTGCTAAACTTCACCATACTCAACCTATCATATAATTTGATAGCATATGCTTATATATTACGTGTGGCAGTATTCGCGCGTGTGTCACGTTATCGAAATACCAGATTTACAACTTGATTGTAATGATCAAATCATGTGCGTAACCATGCTTCCTGTTTCACTGGTATGTACATCATTAGTAGCTTCATGTTATCCATATCCCTGCTAATCCGGAATCAACTGATTCGATAAACTGTATGCGAGGTAAGAACGATTCTGTTAAATAGTTGGCACTAACTTACTGGAATCTGCTGATGTCACCAGCAATGCTACATCCGGGCATGCTTGTTTTAGAATAGGTCACCAGCAGTGTTGTATCGGGGAATGTTTGTTTTAGAATAGGAATTCCAGGATTCAGTGTGGTAATATTGAACATAGATAGTTTACGATATTCAATGGAAATCACAAATTGCTTGTTGTTTAGCAGAACAGATCATGCACTATGAACATATATTATCTGTAGAAATTGCTACGTATTAAGTGCATAACTATGTAATTAAAACACACGAGATAAGCCCCGATTTGTAATTTATTAATGAGTCTATGTGAGGACAGGCCTGTAAGTCTGGTCGCTACACTCTGAGACACGGGGGCACAGGGAGGCGGTAAAAAAGCTTCCATAATACGCTTCTGAAACAAGGCAGGCTCAGGACCGCATGCTCTCCGGGTTGCCGAGTTCTGACACGAGTAGGCTTGCTTCATTAAACTGCAAATAATAATAATAATAATAATAATAATAATAATAATAATAATAATAATAATAATGTGTGTGTGTAGGCTTAACAGTGTCACATAGGCTCAGATTGAAATTTTGTTGATTTTTAAACATTGATTTTTCACTGAAAGAATAATATTTTGGCAACTGGATTGATCAATTTTAGGTCTGTTAACGGCTCCATATTGCTGAGCATATTCTGCGATGGCGCGGATATGGTGGCCTTTGATTTGATCTGAATCGTGCAGTGTTTCCGTGCCTCGTGACTATGGAGAAAACTTAATATTTCCACAATTGTGAGAAATGTTCTTTTAACAGGAAAGTAATAGGTCTGATACCAATGACAAACGTGCTATTGTAAAATTCCATTTTTTGTAACCTATTCATGTCAGCTACATCTACCTTGATGACATAGACTGTGACAAAATCTCTATTCGCTAGTTAATTGGACAAAAACGTTTGGTGGCCAAAAATATCAATATGTTTTCAACTTATCCGGGCGAGCTGGAGTAGGATATGTGAGTGTATGATATTTCTGGTAAAAGAATGACCACAGAGAGTTCATAGATGCAACGTGGCTGGATTTAGGCACTAATTGATAACTCATGGCCCCTGATGCCAAACGCAACATGTTCCTCTGTAACACACCTGTCACCATTCTGACCACATTTGGTGATGATGGAACACAAACTGTAGGCGTATTCGCAGCTTATTCCTAGAAAGGGGGGGGGGGGCGGGGGCAGCGGCAATAATTCAGGGACGTTGACCTTAATGGGTACCATGAGCTTTGTCCAAATATGCCCATTTAAATATCTGGTCACAGTGAATTCATTTCTGACAAACACGAAAACTGACAATTTTTTAACTTATTGTTCGCCCTTGAACATTATCCTGCCAACATCAACAGATAAAAATGAGTTCTCAAGGGAGGCATCTTCCATAGTTATGGGGGTAAACCAACAAACGCGGTAGAGGCCACCGCAGTTCAAAATTCCAGCTACAAATCACAAACCATTTTAAATGGGAACGCTTTGGGCACTGAAAGTTGGGCATCTTTAAAACTGTTTGTAAAAATCCAAAACATAGTAAGCAACACACGTTTGCTGAGTAGTACTACGAGTTGAACAATGTATAACCTGATCTGATCAAACATGCAGGGGGTGATGCGGAACAAATTCTTTACCTAGAATATGGAGAGGAAAGAAAACTAAGAAGAAGGAGATGAAGAAGAAGAAGAAAACAATAATCTAATTGTGTAGAAGATTAATGATAACATTACTGGGCATCTAGCTCACAAACAACACACTGTAAAACATTTTGATGGATGGAGAGGAGGAAAGGTGACACTAAGCGATGTCAAAGGAATCTGATAGGTCATCTAATAGGAACACTCTAGAAATCGTTTACTGGTGCCTCGTTAGTCTCTGAAGAGCCAACCAAAAGCCGACGGAGATTGTAATTAAAACGCAAAGGTGCGTGTGTGGGAGACGTTTTCAAAATTCAGGATAGACACATACGTCACTCTTAGATTAAAGTTGATTATTAATCAATCTCCTATGATGTGTAGATGGTGATTTTATCACACTTCAGTGAGACTAGACGAAATTACAGAGCTGAATAGTCTGTGATACAGAGCGAGTAGAGAGCAACGTTCCGGCCAACTTCGGTGATGATCGAATGCAAACTTAGGCGTAGTCCCAATGTTTTCCTCAATTATGTCCATTTAAATATATGGTTATAAAGCCAGAAGGCTGATTCGAAATTCAAAATTCAAAATTCATAACTCGACCTCGAAATTCAAAACTCGACTTCGAAATGCAAAACTTCACATCGAAATTCAAATTTTAATTCAGCCAATCAGATTTTACGTCTGTGTATTCTGAAACAATCATGGCTGGAGCATAGACCCGGCTGGAGCATGCTAATATGATAGACCATGGCAGTACGCTAGGGCAGTAGGCACGGCCGAGCTAGTATACTAGTACAGTAGGCTAGACCAAGCTAGTATGCTAAGCCAGTAGACTAGGCTATTAGTATGATATGTCAGTAAGCCAGACATGGCTGATCTGCTAGGAGAGAATGCGTGTATGTTATGAAGTATGATAGTATGTAGGCCAGTAGTCCAGGCCAGATTAGTAGGATATATAAGCCACTAGGTTAGAAGGATATGCGAGTACGTTAGACCAGTGCGCTAGGCTAGTAGCCTAGGCTATACCCGGCTAGGATGATATGCAAGTAGATGGCCAGGTTTGTAGGTTGGGTTGTAGCTTGTAGTTAGGCTAATAGGGCAGACCAGTTCGCTAGGCTAATAAGTGGAGGCTATCCAGAATGCTTGTAAGCTATTATGCTAGCGTAGTAGGCTAAGATAGTAATCAACTTATTATGCGAGACTAGGCTAAAATCCAGTATGCGAGGTCATTAGGGTATTAGACAATGCTCTGAGGCTATGTTCGTGGGTGAGGCCAATATGCTGATCCAGTAGCCTACGAAGTAGTGGGTCAGACATTTAGGCTGACTGAACTGGCTAACAGGATAGGCTAGTAGTATGTATTAATTGACTATGCCAGTAGGTTAACAATATAGACTAGTCGGCCAGTAGATTAGCCTATTAGACTAGACTAGTATGCCAGGCTAGTAGGTGCTAGGCTAGTAGGCTAGACCAGTAGGCAGATCCGGTTACGACGCTTAGCTAGTTGTCTAGAATTGTATATCGGCAGCTTAATCAGCCTTGTAGGTAGGCCAGTAGGGCATGGCAGGCTAGAAGCACAAGGCAGCCAGTAGGTTAGGCAGTCTAGCTTAGCACGCTATGCAGGTAGACTAGTTTATGGTAGTCCAGTAGGCTAAGCCATGCTAGTAGGCCATGCTAGTTGGATATGCTAGTATGCTATGCTAATAGGCGGGTCTAGTAGGCTGGGCTAGCAGGCTATGATAGTAAGTCTTTAGGCTAGGCTAGTAGGCTAGGCTAATATGCTAGGATAATGTAGTCGTGTCTGTAGTAATATGTGCAGCAGGCGTGGCTTGTATGGTATGGCATAATGTGGTATTGTATGTGGTATGGGTAGGGGTGGAGCTATGGGTGTTTTGGTAGAGGTAGATATAGGTGTGGGGCAATGTGTATATGGCAATACCTAACAATGTCTGTACAGGTAGAGATTGATATAGCATAATATTATAAAGTTGAATATGGGTGTATGGGTAAGAACAATGGGTGATTGTGTAGGCCAGCGATAGATGTACGGGTGGGGTGGGGTGGGGTGGGGGGGATTGGGGCTATGAATACGTGGGCTTTGGACAGTTTATATAGTTATGGGTGGTTATGAGCATAGGTACGGGATGGTAAACGTGGGTATATATATATATATATATATATATATATATATATATATATATATATATATATATATATATATATATATATATATATATATATATATATATAGGGGCGCGATTTTCAATATATAAGGCTGTTTATAATTGGTTGATTTAACATTTGAATTTCGAAGTCCAGTTTTGAATTTTGAATTTTGAATTTCGAATGAGCCTTCTGTACTTTCGCAGGTTATGGTGAGTTCATTTCTCACTGATAATGATAAAGCTGAGAATGATCAGCTATATTGTTCTTGAGACTTAATAACAAAGCTTTCAGTGGATGGGGGAGACTTTAATGAGAGAAGGCCTATGTCAGAACAAGGCTATGATAGCCTAATATGAACTCGATAGACATGCATATTGATGTCACGTTAGTCCCTGGCGAGACATTGAAAATCCGGCGAAGATTTCAAATAAAATTTTAGTTGATCAGCAGTCCAGACCGACGAATAATTCACTCCTAGCCATAAAACTGGTTATTAATCAATCTCATAGGATGTACGAGCGATGATTATTTCGCGATTAGGTGAAACTATACAAGATTATTGAGCGACCTAGATTAAAACAATCAGTTCAATTCGTTACCTGATGTCAACCACGTTCAGTCAGTTTATTTTCACAACATACAATGTTTTAAATACTTTCCGCATAATCACACTGAACGGTTATTAACGCAGTGTGTGTAGCATTAATACTGAACCTGACGTTCACTTTCAGATCGCTTGCCCATCTTCAGTAACGCCCACACCCTGATAGCGAGAGAGAGATTAATGGAAAACTCATATTCATTTTGTTATTATTAGCAATGCGTATTGGTAAAGTGGCAGAAGACTGTGGAATATCGTGCTCTGAATCTAATAGAGGTTTGTCCATATTAACATCATATAGTATTGGACAGACTCATATAAGCGCTTGGTACGATACCGCGATGTTTTATTGCTGCTGCTCTGTTGGCGCCGTCAGCAAGGTTTCAATCATTCAGACAATTTTCCACCAACAACGAAAGAAATTGCCAAAGCGTCAGCTTCGTCAGGCAAAAAGATAATCATAAAATCATAGAAATTGTACGTCAACTCTCAGAAAATCAATGAGAGCCGACCAGAAGCGTTCTGGGATCGCGACGTTAATCTCGTTGGACGAACGCAATTGTAGCGTAATCAAATAGCCTACGCTAAGTGTGCATCACAATAAATTACTATCAGAGGCTGCTCCATATACATGAAGAACTAATGCGTAAGCGTTGATCTCTTACTACCAATTCATTATCAGGAAATTAACCCTTACATGTTCAATTTTGTTCATGAATATTTATTTTTCTGATACAGAATGTCCATTTGTCGCGCAAGAGAAACATATTTTTGCAGAATTTGCCTCTAGACAATCTGACTCGATTAGCGAGCAGTCATTGTAAAGAAACTGTATTCCTGAAGTTGTGTCCGTGAGTATCAGACAGCGAGAGCGGATATATTACAAAAGCAACTTACAGATGGTAGTTGGCGTAATGGAAGAAAATAAGCTGACAATATAACAGATTAGCTACCACATGTTTTCACAGAATAATAACAAGATTGAACGACAACAAATTCACTGCTTTGCTGAAAATAAGCCCTTTAAATAACAGTAGACCAACTTCGATATTGGTAAAATAATAAACGCTATGATGAACAGAGCTACTTTTTGATTGTTCACAAAATAAACCAACGATAAAACTAATACATGTTATGATAAACTGCTAAGTAATTTTAAATAACCTGAAAGCATCGTAATGATCCATATAATTCGCAATCAGAAACCGGTGTGTGACGTCAGAATCCAGTACGTGGCATAAAGAAAAGTTTATTACGGTGTATGGCGTAAACACCATTGTCTAACGTCAGGAATCAGTACGTGCCGTCAGAAACCAATAAGTAGCAGTATGTGACGTCAGAGGCCAGTATGCGATGTCACAAACTAGAATGCAATTTCAGAAACCATTACGTGACATTAGAAACCAGTATATGTCGTCAGAAGACAGTATGTCATATCAGAAGCCAGTATGTGATGTCAAACACCAGTATGTGATGTCAGAAACTGAAATATGAAGGCAGAATCTAGTATGTTATGAGAGGACCGCGTATATGACATCAGAAATCAATAGGTGAAGACAGAAATTAGTATGTGATATCAGAAACGAGTATGTGACGTCAGAAATCGGTATGGAATATTAATATCTGGTATGTGAAATTAGAATACAAAATTGAATATCAGGAAGTGAGAGAACACCATTCACGCACCTCTTAGAAAACATTGCTCACCCCACACGGATTGCCATATCAGTGAACAGATAGACGAGCAATGTTATCTCCTCTCTAATTGAGATATCAGTGAACGGATAGATGAACAATGATCTCTTCACTCTGATTGTCATATCGATGAACGGATAGAGAAAACAATGCTCTCCCCTCTCTGATTGTCATATCAGTAAGCGGATAGACGAACAATGCTCTCTCCGCTCGGATTGGCATATCGGTGAACGGACACAGGAACAGTTCATATAACGCTTTCTTCTAATTCCATCACCTTGATTAAAACAGAAAATCCGATCATTGTTATGAAGCCACACCTATTATCAAAAACACAATGTTAGCTTGGCGCTTACCTGCAATAACTCAGAATAATGAGTGTTTCGTTTCCCATTGCTAATCGATGCCTATGTTGAAATGACTCCACAAGATTCTCCAGACATGGACGAACCTTGACCAGCTGTGCCTGCATGCATTCTGCGTGTTTCATCATTGCTGAAAACCCAAGTAAACTAATAATAATAATAATAATAATAATAATAATAATAATGATAATAATAATAATATTAATAATAATAACGCCCGTGAGGGTGATGGCCCATATCTGTGTAGGTCATGCTTCGTTGGGAGATGATACAGAGTATGTATGTGTGTTTGTATGTATGTATGTATGTATTTTTATTTTATTGACGCACTGGCAACGTGCGGCTTCAATTTCCATGTGCTAACTTCTGCAACTCCGCATAGCATCAGCAACCAGGCATCTTTCCACTGGACCACCGCACCAAGACTAAAAGTCAAGGATTGGCCGACCAGCTTTCACATGTCTGATATACTGACACACTGACGATTCAGTGTATTTTAGGTCATGCTTCGTTGGGAGATGATACAGAGTATGTATGTGTGTTTGTATGTATGTATGTATGTATGTATGTATTTTTAATTTATTGACGCACTGGCTACGTGCGGCTTCAATTTCCATGTGCTAACTTAGCCAACAGTCATGCACCCATTAGTTTAATTTGTTGATCCACATCTCCCGGTCGGGGGATCGAACCGCCATTCTGCAACTCCGCATAGCATCAGCAACCAGACATCTTTCCACTGGACCACCGCACCAAGACTTAAAAGTCAAGGAGTGGCCGACCAGTTTTCACATGTCTGATATACTGACACACTGACGATTCATATGGGACTATCTGTGGATGCACCCGCCACAATTCAATCCTAGGCTTTTTACGCCTATTGTACTCTGACTCCAGCACGGCTCTGGCAGTATATGTATTTTTATTTTATTGACGCACTAGCAACGTGCGGCTTCAATTTCCATGTGCTAACTTAGCCGACAGTGATGCACCCATTAGTTTAATTTGTTGATCACCATCTCCCGGTCGGGGGATCGAACCGCCATACTGCAACTCCGCATAGCATCAGCAACCAGACATCTTTCCACTGGACCACCGCACCAAGACTTAAATGTGTATGTATCAACCGGACGGGTTAATTAAAATATTAATTTGTATGTATGTATTTTTTAATATTTTTTATTTTATTGACGCACTGGCAACGTGCGGCTTCAATTTCCATGTGCTAACTTAGCCGACAGTGATGCACCCATTAGTTTAATTTGTTGATCACCATCTCCCGGTCGGGGGATCGAACCGCCATTCTGCAACTCCGCATAGCATCAGCAACAAGGCATCGTTCCACTGGACCACCGCACCAAGACTAAAAGTCAAGGATTGGCCGACCAGTTTTCACATGTCTGATATACTGACACACTGACGATTCATATGGGACTATCTGTGGATGCACCCGCCACAATTCAATCCTAGGCTTTTACGCCTATTGTACTCTGACTCCAGCACGGCTCTGGCAGTATATGTATTTTATTGACGCACTGGCAACGTGCGGCTTCAATTTCCATGTGCTAACTTAGCCGACAGTGATGCACCCATTAGTTTAATTTGTTGATCACCATCTCCCGGTCGGGGGATCGAACCGCCATTCTGCAACTCCGCATAGCATCAGCAACCAGGCATCTTTCCGCTGGACCACCGCACCAAGACTAATAAGTCAAGGATTGGCCGACCAGCTTTCACATGTCTGATATACTGACACACTGACGATTCATATGGGACTATCTGTGGATGCATATGTCACAATCAATCCTAGGCTTTTACGCCTATTGTACTCTGACTCCAGCACGGCTCTGGCAGTATATGTATTTTTATTTTATTGACGCACTGGCAACATGCGGCTTCAATTTCCATGTGCTAACTTAGCCGACAGTGCTGCACCCGTTAGTTTAATTTGTTGATCACCATCTCCCGGTCGGGGGATCGAACCGTCATCCTGCAACTCCGCATAGCATCAGCAACCAGGCATCTTTCCACTGGACCACCGCACCAAGACTAATAAGTCAAGGATTGGCCGACCAGCTTTCACATGTCTGATATACTGACACACTGACGATTCATATGGGACTATCTGTGGATGCATCTGTCACAATCAATCCTAGGCTTTTACGCCTATTGTACTCTGACTCCAGCACGGCTCTGGCAGTATATGTATTTTTATTTTATTGACGCACTGGCAACGTGCGGCTTCAATTTCCATGTGCTAACTTAGCCGACAGTGCTGCACCCGTTAGTTTAATTTGTTGATCACCATCTCCCGGTCGGGGGATCGAACCGTCATCCTGCAACTCCGCATAGCATCAGCAACCAGGCATCTTTCCACTGGACCACCGCACCAAGACTAATAAGTCAAGGATTGGCCGACCAGCTTTCACATGTCTGATATACTGACACACTGACGATTCATATGGGACTATCTGTGGATGCATCTGTCCCAATCAATCCTAGGCTTTTACGCCTATTGTACTCTGACTCCAGCACGGCTCTGGCAGTATATGTATTTTTATTTTATTGACGCACTGGCAACGTGCGGCTTCAATTTCCATGTGCTAACTTAGCCGACAGTGCTGCACCCATTAGTTTAATTTGTTGATCACCATCTCCCGGTCGGGGGATCGAACCGCCATCCTGCAACTCCGCATAGCATCAGCAACCAAGCATCTTTCCACTGGACCACCGCACCAAGACTAATAAGTCAAGGATTGGCCGACCAGCTTTCACATGTCTGATATACTGACACACTGACGATTCATATGGGACTATCTGTGGATGCATCTGTCACAATCAATCCTAGGCTTTTACGCCTATTGTACTCTGACTCCAGCACGGCTCTGGCAGTATATGTATTTTTATTTTATTGACGCACTGGCAACGTGCGGCTTCAATTTCCATGTGCTAACTTAGCCGACAGTGCTGCACCCATTAGTTTAATTTGTTGATCACCATCTCCCGGTCGGGGGATCGAACCGTCATCCTGCAACTCCGCATAGCATCAGCAACCAGGCATCTTTCCACTGGACCACCGCACCAAGACTAATAAGTCAAGGATTGGCCGACCAGCTTTCACATGTCTGATATACTGACACACTGACGATTCATATGGGACTATCTGTGGATGCATCTGTCACAATCAATCCTAGGCTTTTACGCCTATTGTACTCTGACTCCAGCACGGCTCTGGCAGTATATGTATTTTTATTTTATTGACGCACTGGCAACGTGCGGCTTCAATTTCCATGTGCTAACTTAGCCGACAGTGCTGCACCCGTTAGTTTAATTTGTTGATCACCATCTCCCGGTCGGGGGATCGAACCGTCATCCTGCAACTCCGCATAGCATCAGCAACCAGGCATCTTTCCACTGGACCACCGCACCAAGACTAATAAGTCAAGGATTGGCCGACCAGCTTTCACATGTCTGATATACTGACACACTGACGATTCATATGGGACTATCTGTGGATGCATCTGTCACAATCAATCCTAGGCTTTTACGCCTATTGTACTCTGACTCCAGCACGGCTCTGGCAGTATATGTATTTTTATTTTATTGACGCACTGGCAACGTGCGGCTTCAATTTCCATGTGCTAACTTAGCCGACAGTGCTGCACCCGTTAGTTTAATTTGTTGATCACCATCTCCCGGTCGGGGGATCGAACCGTCATCCTGCAACTCCGCATAGCATCAGCAACCAGGCATCTTTCCACTGGAACACCGCACCAAGACTAATAAGTCAAGGATTGGCCGACCAGCTTTCACATGTCTGATATACTGACACACTGACGATTCATATGGGACTATCTGTGGATGCATCTGTCACAATCAATCCTAGGCTTTTACGCCTATTGTACTCTGACTCCAGCACGGCTCTGGCATTATATGTATTTTTATTTTATTGACGCACTGGCAACGTGCGGCTTCAATTTCCATGTGCTAACTTAGCCGACAGTGATGCACCCGTTAGTTTAATTTGTTGATCACCATCTCCCGGTCGCGGGATCGAACCGCCATTCTGCAACTCAGCATAGCATCAGCAACCAGGCATCTTTCAACTGGACCACCGCACCAAGACTAAAAGTCAAGGATTGGCCGACCAGCTTTCACATGTCTGATATACTGACACACTGACGATTCATATGGGACTATCTGTGGATGCATCTGTCCCAATCAATCCTAGGCTTTTACGCCTATTGTACTCTGACTCCAGCACGGCTCTGGCATTATATGTATTTTTATTTTATTGACGCACTGGCAACGTGCGGCTTCAATTTCCATGTGCTAACTTAGCCGACAGTGCTGCACCCGTTAGTTTAATTTGTTGATCACCATCTCCCGGTCGGGGGATCGAACCGTCATCCTGCAACTCCGCATAGCATCAGCAACCAGGCATCTTTCCACTGGACCACCGCACCAAGACTAATAAGTCAAGGATTGGCCGACCAGCTTTCACATGTCTGATATACTGACACACTGACGATTCATATGGGACTATCTGTGGATGCATCTGTCACAATCAATCCTAGGCTTTTACGCCTATTGTACTCTGACTCCAGCACTGCTCTGGCAGTATATGTATTTTTATTTTATTGACGCACTGGCAACGTGCGGCTTCAATTTCCATGTGCTAACTTAGCCGACAGTGCTGCACCCGTTAGTTTAATTTGTTGATCACCATCTCCCGGTCGCGGGATCGAACCGCCATTCTGCAACTCCGCATAGCATCAGCAACCAGGCAGCTTTCCACTGGACCACCGCACCAAGACTAAAAGTCAAGGATTGGCCGACCAGCTTTCACATGTCTGATATACTGACACACTGACGATTCATATGGGACTATCTGTGGATGCATCTGTCACAATCAATCCTAGGCTTTTACGCCTATTGTACTCTGACTCCAGCACGGCTCTGGCATTATATGTATTTTTATTTTATTGACGCACTGGCAACGTGCGGCTTCAATTTCCATGTGCTAACTTAGCCAACAGTCATGCACCCATTAGTTTAATTTGTTGATCCCATCTCCCGGTCGGGGGATCGAACCGCCATTCTGCAACTCCGCATAGCATCAGCAACCAGGCATCTTTCCACTGGACCACCGCACCAAGACTAATAAGTAAAGGATTGGCCGACCAGCTTTCACATGTCTGATATACTGACACACTGACGATTCATATGGGACTATCTGTGGATGCATCTGTCACAATCAATCCTAGGCTTTTACGCCTATTGTACTCTGACTCCAGCACGGCTCTGGCATTATATGTATTTTTATTTTACTGACGCACTGGCAACGTGCGGCTTCAATTTCCATGTGCTAACTTAGCCGACAGTGATGCACCCGTTAGTTTAATTTGTTGATCACCATCTCCCGGTCGCGGGATCGAACCGCCATTCTGCAACTCCGCATAGCATCAGCAACCAGGCATCTTTCCACTGGACCACCGCACCAAGACTAAAAGTCAAGGATTGGCCGACCAGCTTTCACATGTCTGATATACTGACACACTGACGATTCATATGGGACTATCTGTGGATGCATCTGTCACAATCAATCCTAGGCTTTTACGCCTATTGTACTCTGACTCCAGCACGGCTCTGGCATTATATGTATTTTTATTTTATTGACGCACTGGCAACGTGCGGCTTCAATTTCCATGTGTTAACTTAGCCAACAGTCATGCACCCATTAGTTTAATTTGTTGATCCCATCTCCCGGTCGGGGGATCGAACCGCCATTCTGCAACTCCGCATAGCATCAGCAACCAGACATCTTTCCACTGGACCACCGCACCAAGACTTAAAAGTCAAGGAGTGGCCGACCAGTTTTCACATGTCTGATATACTGACACACTGACGATTCATATGGGACTATCTGTGGATGCACCCACCACAATTCAATCGTAGGCTTTTTACGCCTATTGTACTCTGACTCCAGCACGGCTCTGGCAGTATATGTATTTTTATTTTATTGACGCACTAGCAACGTGCGGCTTCAATTTCCATGTGCTAACTTAGCCGACAGTGATGCACCCATTTGTTTAATTTGTTGATCACCATCTCCCGGTCGGGGGATCGAACCGCCATACAGCAACTCCGCATAGCATCAGCAACCAGACATCTTTCCACTGGACCACCGCACCAAGACTTAAATTTGTATGTATCAACCGGACGGGTTAATTAAAATATTAATTTGTATGTATGTATTTTTTATTATTTTTTATTTTATTGACGCACTGGCAACGTGCGGCTTCAATTTCCATGTGCTAACTTAGCCGACAGTGATGCACCCATTAGTTTAAATTGTTGATCACCATCTCCCGGTCGGGGGATCGAACGGCCATTCTGCAACTCCGCATAGCATCAGCAACCAGGCATCTTTCCACTGGACCACTGCACCAAGACTAAAAGTCAAGGATTGTCCGACCAGTTTTCACATGTCTGATATACTGACACACTGACGATTCATATGGGACTATCTGTGGATGCACCCGCCACAATTCAATCCTAGGCTTTTACGCCTATTGTACTCTGACTCCAGCACGGCTCTGGCAGTATATGTATTTTTTATTTTATTGACGCACTGGCAACGTGCGGCTTCAATTTCCATGTGCTAACTTAGCCGACAGTGATGCACCCATTAGTTTAATTTGTTGATCACCATCTCGGGGGATCGAACCGCCATTCTGCAACTCCGCATAGCATCAGCAACCAGGCATCTTTCCACTGGACCACCGCACCATGACTAAAAGTCAAGGATTGATCGACCAGTTTTCACATGTCTGATATACTGACACACTGACGATTAATATTAATTTGAATGTATGTATGTATTTTTATTTTTTATTTTTATTGACGCACTGGCAACGTGCGGCTTCAATTTCCATGTGCTAACTTAGCTGACAGTGCTGCACCCGTTAGTTTAATTTGTTGATCACCATCTCCCGGTCGGGGGATCGAACCGTCATCCTGCAACTCCGCATAGCATCAGCAACCAGGCATCTTTCCACTGGACCACCGCACCAAGACTTAAAGTCAAGGATTGGCCGACCAGTTTTCACATGTCTGATATACTGACACACTGACGATTCATATGGGACTATCTGTGGATGCATCTGTCACAATCAATCCTAGGCTTTTACGCCTATTGTACTCTGACTCCAGCACGGCTCTGGCATTATATGTATTTTTATTTTATTGACGCACTGGCAACGTGCGGCTTCAATTTCCATGTGCTAACTTAGCTGACAGTGATGCACCCGTTAGTTTAATTTGTTGATCACCATCTCCCGGTCGCGGGATCGAACCGCCATTCTGCAACTCCGCATAGCATCAGCAACCAGGCATCTTTCCACTGGACCACCGCACCAAGACTAAAAGTCAAGGATTGGCCGACCAGCTTTCACATGTCTGATATACTGACACACTGACGATTCATATGGGACTATCTGTGGATGCATCTGTCACAATCAATCCTAGGCTTTTACGCCTATTGTACTCTGACTCCAGCACGGCTCTGGCATTATATGTATTTTTATTTTATTGACGCACTGGCAACGTGCGGCTTCAATTTCCATGTGCTAACTTAGCCAACAGTCATGCACCCATTAGTTTAATTTGTTGATCCCATCTCCCGGTCGAGGGATCGAACCGCCATTCTGCAACTCCGCATAGCATCAGCAACCAGACATCTTTCCACTGGACCACCGCACCAAGACTTAAAAGTCAAGGAGTGGGCGACCAGTTTTCACATGTCTGATATACTGACACACTGACGATTCATATGGGACTATCTGTGGATGCACCCACCACAATTCAATCCTAGGCTTTTTACGCCTATTGTACTCTGACTCCAGCACGGCTCTGGCAGTATATGTATTTTTATTTTATTGACGCACTAGCAACGTGCGGCTTCAATTTCCATGTGCTAACTTAGCCGACAGTGATGCACCCATTAGTTTAATTTGTTGATCACCATCTCCCGGTCGGGGGATCGAACCGCCATACTGCAACTCCGCATAGCATCAGCAACCAGACATCTTTCCACTGGACCACCGCACCAAGACTTAAATTTGTATGTATCAACCGGACGGGTTAATTAAAATATTAATTTGTATGTATGTATTTTTTATTATTTTTTATTTTATTGACGCACTGGCAACGTGCGGCTTCAATTTCCATGTGCTAACTTAGCCGACAGTGATGCACCCATTAGTTTAAATTGTTGATCACCATCTCCCGGTCGGGGGATCGAACCGCCATTCTGCAACTCCGCATAGCATCAGCAACCAGGCATCTTTCCACTGGACCACTGAACCAAGACTAAAAGTCAAGGATTGGCCGACCAGTTTTCACATGTCTGATATACTGACACACTGACGATTCATATGGGACTATCTGTGGATGCACCCGCCACAATTCAATCCTAGGCTTTTATGCCTATTGTACTCTGACTCCAGCACGGCTCTGGCAGTATATGTATTTTTTATTTTATTGACGCACTGGCAACGTGCGGCTTCAATTTCCATGTGCTAACTTAGCCGACAGTGATGCACCCATTAGTTTACTTTGTTGATCACCATCTCCCGGTCGGGGGATCGAACCGCCATTCTGCAACTCCGCATAGCATCAGCAACCAGGCATCTTTCCACTGGACCACCGCACCATGCCTAAAATTCAAGGATTGATCGACCAGTTTTCACATGTCTGATATACTGACACACTGACGATTAATATTAATTTGAATGTATGTATGTATTTTTATTTTTTATTTTTATTGACGCACTGGCAACGTGCGGCTTCAATTTCCATGTGCTAACTTAGCCGACAGTGCTGCACCCGTTAGTTTAATTTGTTGATCACCATCTCCCGGTCGGGGGATCGAACCGTCATCCTGCAACTCCGCATAGCATCAGCAACCAGGCATCTTTCCACTGGACCACCGCACCAAGACTTAAAGTCAAGGATTGGCCGACCAGTTTTCACATGTCTGATATACTGACACACTGACGATTCATATGGGACTATCTGTGGAAGCATCTGTCACAATCAATCCTAGGCTTTTACGCCTATTGTACTCTGACTCCAGCACGTCTCTGGCAGTATATGTATTTTTTTTTTATTATTATTTTTTTTTTATTGACGCACTGGCAACGTGCGGCTTCAATTTCCATGTGCTAACTTAGCCGACAGTGCTGCACCCGTTAGTTTAATTTGTTGATCACCATCTCCCGGTCGGGGGATCGAACCGTCATCCTGCAACTCCGCATAGCATCAGCAACCAGGCATCTTTCCACTGGACCACCGCACCAAGACTTAAAGTCAAGGATTGGCCGACCAGTTTTCACATGTCTGATATACTGACACACTGACGATTCATATGGGACTATCTGTGGAAGCATCTGTCACAATCAATCCTAGGCTTTTACGCCTATTGTACTCTGACTCCAGCACGTCTCTGGCAGTATATGTATTTTTTTTTTATTATTATTTTTTTTTTATTGACGCACTGGCAACGTGCGGCTTCAATTTCCATGTGCTAACTTAGCCGACAGTGCTGCACCCGTTAGTTTAATTTGTTGATCACCATCTCCCGGTCGGGGGATCGAACCGTCATCCTGCAACTCCGCATAGCATCAGCAACCAGGCATCTTTCCACTGGATCACCGCACCAAGACATAAAGTCAAGGATTGGCCGACCAGTTTTCACATGTCTGATATACTGACACACTGACGATTCATATGGGACTATCTGTGGATGCATCTGTCACAATCAATCCTAGGCTTTTACGCCTATTGTACTCTGACTCCAGCACGGTTCTGGCAGTATATGTATTTTTTTTTTTTATTGACGCACTGGCAACGTGCGGCTTCAATTTCCATGTGCTAACTTAGCCGACAGTGCTGCACCCGTTAGTTTAATTTGTTGATCATCATCTCCCGGTCGCGGGATCGAACCGCCATTCTGCAACTCCACATAGCATCAGCAACCAGGCATCTTTCCACTGGACCACCGCACCAAGACTAAAAGTCAAGGATTGGCCGACCAGCTTTCACATGTCTGATATACTGACACACTGACGATTCATATGGGACTATCTGTGGATGCATCTGTCACAATCAATCCTAGGCTTTTACGCCTATTGTACTCTGACTCCAGCACGGCTCTGGCATTATATGTATTTTTATTTTATTGACGCACTGGCAACGTGCGGCTTCAATTTCCATGTGCTAACTTAGCCAACAGTCATGCACCCATTAGTTTAATTTGTTGATCACCATCTCCCGGTCGGGGGATCGAACTGCCATTCTGCAACTCCGCATAGCATCAGCAACCAGACATCTTTCCACTGGACCACCGCACCAAGACTTAAAAGTCAAGGAGTGGCCGACCAGTTTTCACATGTCTGATATACTGACACACTGACGATTCATATGGGACTATCTGTGGATGCACCCGCCACAATTCAATCCTAGGCTTTTACGCCTCTTGTACTCTGACTCCAGCATGGCTCTGGCAGTATATGTATTTTTTATTTTATTGACGCACTGGCAACGTGCGGCTACAATTTCCATGTGCTAACTTAGCCGACAGTGATGCACCCATTAGTTTAATTTGTTGATCACCATCTCCCAGTCGGGGGATCGAACCGCCATACTGCAACTCCGCATAGCATCAGCAACCAGACATCTTCCCACTGGACCACCGCACCAAGACTTAAATTTGTATGTATCAACCGGACGGGTTAATTAAAATATTAATTTGTATGTATGTATTTTTTATTATATTTTATTTTATTGACGCACTGGCAACGTGCGGCTCCAATTTCCATGTGCTAACTTAGCCGACAGTGATGCACCCATTAGTTTAAATTGTTGATCACCATCTCCCGGTCGGGGGATCGAACCGCCATTCTGCAACTCCACATAGCATCAGCAACCAGGCATCTTTCCACTGGACCACCGCACCAAGACTAAAAGTCAATGATTGGCCGACCAGTTTTCACATGTCTGATATACTGACACACTGACGATTCATATGGGACTATCTGTGGATGCACCCGCCACAATTCAATCCTAGGCTTTTACGCCTCTTGTACTCTGACTCCAGCATGGCTCTGGCAGTATATGTATTTTTTATTTTATTGACGCACTGGCAACGTGCGGCTACAATTTCCATGTGCTAACTTAGCCGACAGTGATGCACCCATTAGTTTAATTTGTTGATCACCATCTCCCGGTCGGGGGATCGAACCGCCATACTGCAACTCCGCATAGCATCAGCAACCAGACATCTTCCCACTGGACCACCGCACCAAGACTTAAATTTGTATGTATCAACCGGACGGGTTAATTAAAATATTAATTTGTATGTATTTTTTATTATATTTTATTTTATTGACGCACTGGCAACGTGCGGCTCCAATTTCCATGTGCTAACTTAGCCGACAGTGATGCACCCATTAGTTTAAATTGTTGATCACCATCTCCCGGTCGGGGGATCGAACCGCCATTCTGCAACTCCGCATAGCATCAGCAACCAGGCATCTTTCCACTGGACCACCGCACCAAGACTAAAAGTCAATGATTGGCCGACCAGTTTTCACATGTCTGATATACTGACACACTGACGATTCATATGGGACTATCTGTGGATGCACCCGCCACAATTCAATCCTAGGCTTTTACGCCTCGTGTACTCTGACTCCAGCATGGCTCTGGCAGTATATGTATTTTTTATTTTATTGACGCACTGGCAACGTGCGGCTTCAATTTCCATGTGCTAACTTAGCCGACAGTGATGCACCCGTTAGTTTAATTTGTTGATCACCATCTCCCGGTCGGGGGATCGAACCGCCATTCTGCAACTCCGCATAGCATCAGCAACCAGGCATCTTTCCACTGGACCACCGCACCATGACTAAAAGTCAAGGATTGATCGACCAGTTTTCACATGTCTGATATACTGACACACTGACGATTAATATTAATTTGAATGTATGTATGTATTTTTATTTTTTATTTTTATTGACGCACTGGCAACGTGCGGCTTCAATTTCCATGTGCTAACTTAGCCGACAGTGCTGCACCCGTTAGTTTAATTTGTTGATCACCATCTCCCGGTCGGGGGATCGAACCGTCATCCTGCAACTCCGCATAGCATCAGCAACCAGGCATCTTTCCACTGGACCACCGCACCAAGACATAAAGTCAAGGATTGGCCGACCAGTTTTCACATGTCTGATATACTGACACACTGACGATTCATATGGGACTATCTGTGGATGCATCTGTCACAATCAATCCTAGGCTTTTACGCCTATTGTACTCTGACTCCAGCACGGCTCTGGCAGTATATGTATTTTTATTTTATTGACGCACTAGCAACGTGCGGCTACAATTTCCATGTGCTAACTTAGCCGACAGTGATGCACCCATTAGTTTAATTTGTTGATCGCCATCTCCCGGTCGGGGGATCGAACCGCCATTCTGCAACTCCGCATAGCATCAGCAACCAGACATCTTTCCACTGGACCACCGCACCAAGACTTAAATTTGTATGTATCAACCGGACGGGTTAATTAAAATATTAATTTGTATGTATGTATTTTTTATTATATTTTATTTTATTGACGCACTGGCAACGTGCGGCTTCAATTTCCATGTGCTAACTTAGCCGACAGTGATGCACCCATTAGTTTAAATTGTTGATCGCCATCTCCCGGTCGGGGGATCGAACCGCCAGTCTGCAACTCCGCATAGCATCAGCAACCAGGCATCTTTCCACTGGACCACTGCACCAAGACTTAAAGTCAAGGATTGGCCGACCAGTTTTCACATGTCTGATATACTGACACACTGGCGATTCATATGGGACTATCTGTGGATGCATCTGTCACAATCAATCCTAGGCTTTTACGCCTATTGTACTCTGACTCCAGCACGGCTCTGGCAGTATATGTATTTTTTTTTATTTTTTTTTTTATTGACGCACTGGCAACGTGCGGCTTCAATTTCCATGTGCTAACTTAGCCGACAGTGCTGCACCCGTTAGTTTAATTTGTTGATCACCATCTCCCGGTCGGGGGATCGAACCGCCATTCTGCAACTCCGCATAGCATCAGCAACCAGGCATCTTTCCACTGGACCACCGCACTATGACTAAAAGTCAAGGATTGATCGACCAGTTTTCACATGTCTGATATACTGACACACTGACGATTAATATTAATTTGTATGTATGTATGTATGTATGTATGCGTGCGTGCGTGCGTGCGTGCGTGCGTGCGTGCGTGCGTGCGTGCGTGCGTGCGCGCGTGTGTGTGTACGCGCGTGTGTGTGCGCGCCTTTTTTGGGGTGGGGTGAGTGCGAGCGCGTGTACGTATGTCTGCAGACGAGTGTTTTCCCGGAAGCCAATAAGTTATTGGTTGATTAGTGCCTATCAAGTCCTTTATTCTAGGTCCTCTTCACGCCATATCTAGGCTGGTTTTATTTCAGTCTATTAATGGTAACTTCCCCAGTTTGTACCATTACCCACTCCTGGGTGGAGAAGCAACGAGGAGTGAAGGAGATTGGCGATGTTTCCACTGATAACAATCTTTGTCAGCCACATTTACCGTCTGACAATATAGCGCGATTTGACCCCCGTTCGGTTGATTACCAGTCGACCTGGCTAACACCACGGCCAATCGTCTCCCCTATTCCGAAAGGTCAAGGGTCGAGACAATACACCTTTCCCACATCGACGTCATTACGCTGGGATTCCCCTAAATCAACGCTCAGAGCAAAACTGCTGACCGGTACCGCCGCCAACAAGGCGCTGACCCGTGTTGAGTTACTTTTGTACTAAAATACTCCGCAATCTAAACCGTTCCTATGATAAACTAAAATCAATATAGTATTTAAATCATATATCATTAGAAAGCACATTCAATTGCCGAAACATTAATGCATTATATTTTATATTTTTATAACGTTTTCGCTGCGTTATTTACGTATACTAAATACACCATTCGACTTAGATTCATTAAATCAAGTGGACAATAGGGGATATGTTAAAATTGCAATCAACTGTATTAAATTTTACAAAACTGTAAAAAACTAATACAGAAATGTATAGAAAATTACCTTAGCTTTCCAATGATGTATGACTTCAATAATATTATGAACATAGTTTTTCATATGCACTGCCTAATGTGCACTGTATCTGATTCCCATAGTAAAGTAAGGCCTGATTTATAAGTCGAAATTCTCATGTGCCATGCCAGCTAAATTTATCTGAAAATGACAGAGTCCTAACTAGCGCGACAAAAGTTCGACATATAAATCCAATTTTCTGGCACGGCGGGACTCCCAGTCTTGCTTTTTAACTTTCGAGTTGAGCTAGCTTTACCTGACTGAAGCACGACTTTGATTTATATGTCGCACTTTGCATGTGCCGTGCCAGCGGTGAACGACATATCGGTGGTCAAGTCTTGGTATCTCTCACTCCCAATCGCGCTGCTGTTTTTCTTTACAATAGATTGGCGCGGCGCTACAAAATGTGACGCCTAATCAAAATTATCAATATCCGTGTCAACACTGTACTACAGTCGAGCCAGTCGTCCTTAGCGCGCCGCGACAGAAACTTCGACTTATAAAACGGGCCTAATGCTGTTTGCGCATCGGCTATCGCGCATACCAGCCGGAAGTGGTATGCGCGATGCATTCCGGGAAGGTATTTTCCGAAAATACGCTAATGTGAGAAAGGTCTATTATATATGGCTGACTTAGGGTATTATCCTGGAGAAGCTACGGGCATATTTCATTAGCCGGAACTTGACTTCTCCAAAAATGAATGCCTTATTTAGATATCACCATCTGGATCGGCGGGTTACTCCTGGTCCGTTGGACTGGAATGAATGTTGCGAAAGCTTTGTGATGACTACTATCGGTAGTGTGTTTAAAACGGGCCACTTGATTGGTTACGCGTTTATTGCTTTAAAAAAATTAATGGCTGATGAGGCGGGGATGGGCGGACCTCGTGGGGCTCACGGTGTCGATCAAAAATACGCATTTCTTCTGCGCAGCCTATGTCTTTGACCAATGCTTGACCAATGGTCGCAATGTGGCGTCATGCGCGCGCACTCTCTCCCGCTACAGCTAGGTGCCACTTGTCTCCCAGACCACCAGTTTGCCTTTAGCTGCAAGCTCTGCGCTTTTTTTTTCAAATCTGGCCGAATGTGTGTACAATTGAGGAATCCAGTTGTCGCATTACCCAACCCATCTCTAGCTAAGATCCAACTAGGATTTGCCAGTTTTAGGACCAAGTGATGACTGCACACCCTGAATCTCAATTTCCAGAAAACTATACAGGGAAGCTGTTGAATGTTTTTGAAACATCACGTGAAGAGGTTTGCCTTCATTCTTCTTTACATAACGAGTGTAACATACTCTTCGGTATGTGTTGTCATATATGACAGATGAATATGTTGTAGCGCTAACTCTATCTATAACGGGTAACTCGGCCCTGATGAAACAGGTTACTTGGCGGGTACTGCGCCGTATAGGATGAGTATTGACCCAGTACCGCCAAGTAATATGTGTTATTAGAGGAGAATGTGGCAAATAATTGTGCCATCTGTATGGAATCAATTGAAGCATAAACATAATCGTTAAGGATACTCACAATCAACTCCTTGGCATAGTTCCTCTACTGCTCGCGTGATGGCGCTAGTGTCGATGTATAGCTTCAATCGTTCTAATTCCCGGGCATTGTGACGACACTCATAGCGTAAGTCCTCTATACAATTTATGACAGTATAAAATGTTTTTCTCCTGGAAAAATAAAATAACCGAAAATAATTATTGTTTAAATATGCAGATGATTGAAATACGAGGTTTGGATTTGTTCCAATGACCAACTATGGTCAGTAACAATTTCGATTTGCCAGTCGCCCGCACTATCGTCGTAGTAATAGAATGGCGTGTTCGACTGGTAAATAGAAATTTATACATAACTATGCTCACTCAGTCGAACCTGCCCCTAGTTATTACCTTGGCGCTCTAGGGGAAATAGGGCATTGTATTTTTGTATGTATGTTTGTTAGCATATTCATCAGTCTGCGACTATATCTGTGAAAGAATTGATACTTTTTTTACTCGAAGTTTAACACTTTGGTCTTGGGACGAAAGGTCAGAAAAGCTGAGAAAAAAGGGCAATGCGAGGATGGCTAGTTGAAGTTTCTGTTTACAATTGCCATTTAACTCACAAATACAAGGCACATGTGAAATGGAAAATAAAATACATCTGGATACGTAAAAAACGGTGCAAGAAATGTGTAATATGTGACAAACTTACTCACAAACGTGATTACCTAAACATAGAATTGGCGAAGATAGGTGTGGAAAAACTGTCTAAAGGGCGTAGTGTACTTTAGGAATAACGGATATGTATGCACTAGTGAACTTCAAGATGTACATTTAGATTTTGTCGCAGCTCTTTATTGCTGCCAAAAAAACTGTATTGATCCAATTATGTCTACAGCATAAATAGTATGCCAGGATCAGTAATCTTGATGAACACCTAGAACTGTGTAATAAATTATATGATACCGTGACCCTGCGGTATCATGGAGAAATATGCCCACTTCAGATAGTGTACTTAAGTTCCTTACTATGTATTTCAAATATGACCAATCATTTTGTGTGCCAACATATACAGAAACGATCGAATATAGTGATGAGTCGAGCGATGTGTCTACATATTCAGAAACCATCAACAAGTGGAAGGTGAAAGCAGTTTAGCAGATACTCTAATGCATAGTCAACACTGATACACAGAGAATAGCATTACATATGATGCTTGCAGAATTCGTCCATGAAACATGCAAAGGTTGATCAATGTAGTCAACCACTTTGGGCTATGTGTAAGTGATGATGAGATATACAGATATCATAATAATATGGCAAATCTAAATGTTGAGTCAAGTCATGGCACCACACCCATCCATAGCCAGCTTGATCCAGCTGTGGCTATAATGTGTGCATTAGTTACCTTATCTGTGATTGGAGGAAGCCGTGATACCATGTCTGTCTCTTCCAGAATAATCCATGGAATGCATGGAAAGCCCAACATATCTGAGACGAATCTTAATCGTGGTGCAAAAGTAGTTACACAAGAGCTTCAATGCCAACTAAGCGTAGAACAGTATATGGTTTAAAATAACAAATATTCCTTCGAACGTTAAGCTTTTAGACGGCATTTATCATGCATAGGTGTCTATCAAAAGAGGTAAAACAGGAGGTCTTGACATGGGCAATTTCTAAACTATGTAAAAAGATATTAACCCTTTCAGGACGAAGCCGGCCATGACCGGCCTCTGTAGAGGTCCGAGAGAAGACAAGTTTTGAAAATTCACCACTGGAATGACTGGCTCGATAACAGGGCCAGACATTCCAGTGGTAAATTTTCAAAAATAGTCTTCTCTTGGCATGCAAATGGGCATTCAATAAGTAAATATTTTATTTTTTTAAACAAATTTAGTCATCAAAGGGTTAAAGAATGATGTGTCAGTACAGTATGTAAATTCCAAGCCAAAAGCAATCAATCATCTACCTTCAAAGAGTAGTGCAAACATTATTGTAAGTACCAGGAGGACACATTTTGTAGGCCATGGAACTTAATATAACACGAAATGCTAGCTGTGTCAAATAGTTTCAGAGTAATAAGTGGGGTCAAGGCAATACGTTCTGAGTTAATTTTAAATCACGAATAGAAATTAATAAGAGGCTAATTCATAATATGTTTCAATTGTTTCATTTGAAAAGCCATTCAAAAGGGATAAAAGAAACCAAACATAAACCTCCCAACATACTCACATGGGCAATAATGCGAGTTGAAATCCTTATATGCCTAAGGAAATGGTGTTAGCACATTGCAGAACGTACTGAAACCGGTAGTTTATACAGAAACCAATTTCAATCAATATGACAATTCCCAGAACCAATCTCAAAATATTTTCTAATGCAGCCTGTTTACTGAAAACTAAATTCATGAAAAAGAAAAAGGACAAGAAAGAGGTCGATATAGGGCAGAAGCACATTGACTTGCAATTTTAGAATTCATGATAGCCAGGCTTTATTTTGAGGTATGGATATCCTGGTTGCTATTATTATGACTGTTCATACGACTATTTTCACGAATTTCTGAAACAAATGCGAAAATGATTTTTCATCAAACGTTTCAGATTTGTGTAAATTTTCAGCATAATACACCTTTGTAACATCAAAGATTTAAGGAAATTATGCTTCCATTCAATGATGACAATTTGTATGAATTTTTAGTCATATATCTTATAAATAATTTGATTTATGGTCACCAGAGTTAGAATATCATACTCCCGAATATGACTGAATGTAAAAACAGGGTAGAAAAAGTTTCCTACCTGATTCATAATGTCTACCCTGGATTTTTTCATGTCTTATACTATGCCCTACCAGAAAATAATGTCAAACTGAGATGGCATGTAAATGCGTACAGAACCCCTCCAGCTGGATGAATAAATGTCTTTCTTGTGCCACAAGATGAAACATCCTTTGCAAAGGCTTGAGCTCACGCACGCACGCATGCATATGCTGACACACAACAGATGCGCCCCGCTCTACATTCCTGCTAGAATCAATGCAGTTCTTCCGATCTACTCAAACATTCCTGAGGGTCCATATATCTATGTGTCTTGGATCGATAATTCAGTGGGTCTTTATCACAGATATTCGAAAGACCACCTGTACTAAAGGACCACCGACCTTGGCTTCACCAGGCATATCCTATAGCAAGTCATTCGTATTACAAGGCCACCTGTATATAGTAACATCGTGAACGTGTTCCATAAGTTGGTTACGTTAGACATGGTATAAATTATCTTATTTTGGACACGTCATTTCTATTGGAAAATGACGCTTATAATAATATTGGCTTTTGGTGCCAATTGACGGAGATCGGATTTGCTAATGGAGGTGTAATTTTCTACATTTATTGCATCAACATTGATTAAGATCGCACAAATAGTCGCACGTCTTGTATTTGATTCCAGCGTATTTAACACTTTGCTTATGATTTCCAAGGAAGTCACAATAGAGTGGCATCAGATGTTACTTATTTAAACGCTAATTAGTTTGACCGTCTTAGTGTGACCGTCTTTGATGTCCTATGTAGGTATTATTTCAATTCAAACTAGTTAAACATACAGTCATATATATATATATATATATATATATATATATATATATATATATATAATATATATATATATATATATATATATATATATATAGAGTACCCTGAATAATATGCACACTGTAACGAGGTTAATGGCAGAATATCTTCATGAGAATTGTTAAATATCTCGAAAATAATTTGATTGAAAAAGATTGATGCAGCTGGCTGGCAAATAACTTCCTATTTTTCAGCATACCATATCCTTTCAACAATTTGATATAGTCCATCCTATACAGTATAGAAATAAATAAAGGCGTTATATAAACGATTTAGAGAGGCGGCTGTAATGGATAGAGTTAATCTAGCGGCAATGTAGCAATGCTATGTGTTCTTCCCCATCCTCTGACACACACCCATAACACCCCAACCTGTGCATATCCTCCACATCGTTGTTTCATTGATCCGAGTCAATGTTTGTATTCCATTACCGTGAAATTTGTCTCAGTCGCATTGACAGAGCATGCGCCAATAATTCTTCTTTTAAACACCCTCGTGCACAAAAAGTCATCATATACACATTTATAAACGTGGATATATGTGCGTACATATACATACAACAGCTAAATCCTCATGTTCATAGTTTTGACAAATTTATCGCCTTTTATGGTGTAGCACGCAAGTAATTATTTCAAGAGCAGACATTCACCACCCTATCACATCCATCTGCAACTGCATATTACAGTTGATTCAAGATAATTCATGTCAAAATATGCGAGTTTCCAACATCTGTTTAACCTTTTCATGACGAAGCCGGCCAAGACCGGCCTCTGGAGTAGTCTTGCGAATATATATTTGTAGGCCATGAGAATATTATTTTTGGAAATATTACAGCTGCAATGACTCACTCGGAAACCGAGCAAGTCATTTCAGCAGTAAATAATTTTCAAAAAAATAATCTTTTCTTGGCCTACAAATGAAGGTTTAATAAGCAAGTATCTTTAAAATCTTGACGAAATTTAGCCATTAATGGGTTAAACACGATTCGATCTAGCTATTAAAAACATGTCTCTTTTTGGTATCGAACTATAAAACTCCTCCTCTGTAGACAGCCTCGGTCGTGATCAATCGCTGACTATTTCTCACATGGCATGGGTTCGTGTCCACGTAAATAGTTTCTATCAATGCATTACCCTTTCCCAATCCATTCTGTGTGTATTGTAATCCCAAACTCTCATTCCAAGAGGCTAGTAGCACATATATAATATAATATATTTAACTACATGCAATTGTATCGCATTCTGATGAAATCCTCTTCAATAGCTACCGATTTTGTTATCGCCCTAAATTTGTGGATGAATCGATGGCTCATTGAACATTGAAAGCAATCTTCCCAATGTCATAATTTACATGTATACATACATGTGTTGTTTACATGTTTTACGGCCCTGGACTTCTGTCTTTCTCCACAATATTCTCACATACATTTAACCCAATCATGACGAAGCGGGTCACGACCAGCCTCTCCAGTGGTCTTGAGATTTTTAGTTTCAGAGTTACCACTGAAATGACTGGCATGGTAATGTAGCCAGTCATTCCAGTAATGAATGTTCAAAAATCGTCTTTAGTTAGAATTCAATAAGCAAATATTTTAATTGTTTGAAATAAATTCACCTATTAAATGGTTATTAATTAACTCAATGTTTCAACGCTAAAGTGTAATAAAAATCCATACGATATTGTTTTGTAGCTAACGAGGACGAACGTGCATAACACTCTACTTTCGCAACAACACTTTCTTTTAAAATGTCCTTGCTACACTATATAAAGACAGCACTTATTACAACAACTACATCTGTATATTCCTTTGACGAGTGACTTGCTATGCAAAGGAAATACATCTCTATCCGTCCAGGAAAATGAATACATCTTCAAACAAGTTCAAAAGTATATTCAAGCTACTGGCAGATTTTAACCTCATATATGTTCCCAACGTTTGATATGATGTAGGAATAGTCCGTATTTTTATTGTCATGGTTACATGGTTAGGATACAAATGACTGTATAGATATACTTAATACTTTAAATTTTTGCTTCCGCTGTCGTTACTGTTAAATGTTTATGATAGAAATGACTGCATAGATGTGTTATATACCGTAATGCTTTATTTCCGCTGTCGTTACTGTGTATATAGTTCTTCCCGTACTCACAATTAATGTATTACTCTCCTATTGCTTTTCGGGCCATCCACGATAATGCGATGCCGCAGACGACGATGACGATGACGACGACGACGACAATGACGCCAGGAGAGGGGATGATGGGGATGCAATAAAGGCTCGCTAAACCGTTAATCTCCTCAAACTTTTCGTTCCAAGTTTTGAGGAGGTTAAAAGTTCAGATTTACCTAAATACACAGGAGTGGAGCCATTTTGAATGTGTGGGGTGGGCGGGGTTGGAGGTGACTGGGCCTCATTTCTCGTTTCTGTTTCGTTTTGTTTCGTGTAAGAAACGAGAAGAGAAGACCTGGTGAAAGCATGGTGGGAGTTGAGAGGAAGGGTTGGGGTGGGTAAATGGGGGGTAAATGACGACGGTATGGAATAACCATGAATATGGTCTGTTAATTCAATTATTCGTATTGTGTAATCTATTATATTAATGGCTAACTGCTATCCGACAATGAAAGTGTTTGAAGCAGCTGTTCTTTTCTTTCCTACTCTTTTTAATCTGTTTACATCGGGTTTTTTCTCCCTACATATCTCTCTCTCTCTCTCTCTCTCTCTCTCTCACTCTCCTCGCTCTCTCTCTCTCTCTCTCTCTCTCTCTCTCTCACCTCTTAATTTATTGTTTCTTTCTCACCTCGTTTTAGTGTTCTCAATCATTGGCTGCTTATAATAATTATGTAGGGAGAGGGCAAATCTAAGTTGTTAGAACTTGTGCCCGATCCCATTGTGCAATTGTCACAATAAAATATGTTTAAATCAAATCAACAACAATATGCTGTCATTGTCCAATTGTTACAGGATACCTGACATTTATCATTCACTTAATGGTCAAACTGAGCATTGTCTGATCATATAACGAACACACTGACATTTACGCATCTGACACTTCTCTAAGAAACGATGGACACTGATGTATTAAACCGTCAAGTAAATTATAGGTACCAAATCTAAACTGGTTGGCTTCAAAATGCACATAGTGAAAGCTGCTGTTAATAAGAAAAGGTGGATGGCTTAAAGCTCTTCGCCCTGCTTACAAACTGAGGTGGCTGAGAGAGTCCCGTGCGATGTTGCTGTTGTTGTTGTTGTTGTTGTTGTTGTTGCTTGGTGTACCTACAGCAGTGGTAGGTTTGCTTTTTAACTAGAAACTACTAATATGGGAGCGGACATGGGGACGATACGTTGATTAAAATAAAATAAATTACCATACAAGGTTGAATGATCAGACAATCAAAATACACAACACATATTTAGGATGATTATGCACACATATACAAGTTCTACAACAGTGTATGCTGTAGAATAGGCTTCTGTTGTTATGTCCAATACTGCAGAGCAAAGTTAAGTTGTTGGGAAGGAAACCAGTCTACTAATGTAGTATTGTCAATGATAAGTTGGGTTAGAAGGTTTAAATTGGAGGCCATAAAATTCCATATTGATATATTTAATAATATTTATAAATCTGTCGTCATTTGGACTAAGTAGTGCCTGTTAAAGGAGGAGATTAGATAAAGCATTTTTTGGCATTGTTAGTATGTTTGGACTTTTCCTATGGCCAGTCTGGCTAAATTAAGATACTCCAGAGTGCTTTTTTGCACTCATCCTGAAGGCCAGAGCTCAATAATTCATCAATCATAGATACAAGATCTCTAGGCATTTTAGTTGTTTGGACCGGAGTAAAAATATATCTATCCCGTAGAGAAGGAGTGGTTATACATATATGCTAAATATGTTTAAGTGTACTCTTGGTGCCAGACCAATGGAGCCATGGAGCCAAATCCCCAGAGAGGCTATCGAATGTTCTTGTAGCCAGGGATATTCTGTTCTCAATATTGATATTTCATCTTTAGAGCTACGGATTAGACCGATTTGTGAAGGCAGCCATGAGAGGGAAAATTCAATATCACCATGATGTCAATCAAAGATCACTTCGTTGCTATATTTGCGTGAATGCACGCACATTACAGAAGTTTTTCAGGGCGTATGAGAAACCGTTCTGTAACCGAGTAAGTAAATGCGCAGTTCAACGAACATTGTAATCACTTGCCGAGTTGCGGATAAGAGTCACATCATCAGCAATGGTAGGACACCCGGTGTAGTTGGTGTCAATGAATGAGCCAATTTGTCTCACTTCCAGTTGGACAAGTACGTTGTTAACCCATGCATTGAAAAGGCTAGGAGACAATATACCGCCTCGACGAACCCTTTGTAATATTGAAAATGGTGGACTTACACAGCTTTTCCAATTGACTTTGAAAGTAAGCCCAAGGTACAGGAGCTCGCTAATTTATAGAATATGCAGGTTAATACCCTAATCGTATAGGTTTCATTTCAAGGAACGCCATGTATATAGGGACATTTCTTTATAGCGAATCCTGACTACGCCCTGAGAGGGCAATGCTCGCCAATGATAGTTACACGCCTTTACTGAACCCATACTAGAGATATGACTGACTCTCAGGCAGATCATTTCTTATAATATTTTAAATGGTGTGCTCGAACAAGCCCTGTAGGTGGGCCTTAGAATACACCTTCCGTATCCTCTGCGTGTCATAAGAGGCGACTAAAGGAAGTAAGGGTGAGGTAACCCTGACAGAAACCTCGAGTGCTGAAGACGGGGGTTCCAGGCCGCACGGCGCACTCTAATAAACCATGGATCCACGCACTTAACGCTTATGATCATGTCGATAGTCACTTACAGGACTGGCGGTATGATCAGCGAACGAAAAGAAGAAGAAGAAGAAGTGTGCTCGAACAGATTTTCAATAATGGAGATAACTGTGATGCCACAGCAGTACTGGAAGTTATTGTGTCTTTGCCTTTCTTAAGAACTGGGGTAATCCCGCCCACCTTGAACAACTCGGGTATTTGTTTCGAAATCATAATGGGATTTAATGAATATGTCAGATATGGGGCAATAGATCAGATACTCAGCCCTTAGACTGCATTCATAATGCAGATTACGTATTGCTGACCTAACTTCTTTTTTAGTAATAGCTAGATATAGCTGTTCATTGGAATGATATAATTTATGTATTAACTGAAGGTCTCAATCCAATGTATTCATATGGGTAGGTTCACAGTGTGTGGAATCTGAAGGAACAGTAATGTCTTCGTAGACGTTGGCCAAAGATTGACACTGCTTTATGGGGTCATGGATAATCTTGCCACCTAGGGATAGACGGTCAGTGATTTTACTATGTTGCCTTGTGTGGTTAATAAGTGGATGGACTCTGCTATAATTTCTACCTTGCATTGTCCTATTGTAAAAGAGGGTCCTCTCACTGGCTACTTCTTTGCGAAGCTAGGAATGGAGTCCCTTTACACATCTGTTCGTAGTTGGCAGATGGGATGATAGGGATCGCTTGTTGCTTGCCTTTGCTAACGAGATTCTTAACCTCTCGAGACGCCTTCCACATGATTCCATTAATTCATGTTTGCGTGGAACTGCGTGCTGGGCGGATTTTGGCAGAGTCTTCTGCATTGCAGTAGTAAGTGATACTACAGTTAATGATTGCATAGCATTATCAATGTTAAGGTTCTGCTGTATCGAGCTAGCGTACACTGATAAATCAGGTTGCCTCCACAGTAGTCTGGATGCATAGGTTGACGGCTGTTTCATACAGGGAAGGCATTCCACTGACATAAGAATATAGCAAACAATTGGCACATGAGTATGCGTGTTACAATCCTCCTTTGGTGTAATCTGTAGATTCAAAAGAAGTGAGGGATCATGTCTGAAGAAATAATCGATTTTGGAGCAATTTCTAGCATGACTATATTGCCTGCCTGGGAATGTCTGTTACAGTATATAGATATTCACTCGAGGGAACGTACTTCAGGAGTTTATCAGATGTGTGATTTCTCTGCTTATAATGGTATGGGTAGAATTGAGTTTAATGACCATAGTGTGCAGTATACCAATACAATTCTTCAGCCATGTTCGAATAACTAGAGATTGGCATATAGCTGTTAACCAGAAGCACAACCTTTGATGAGTGGTCCACATCTCTAGAAATTATAACGAGTGTTCACCTCATCTTAGGAGTGATTATATTATTGAGATCATTTTTGCAGGTAGTAAAGCGCCTCCCATGACCGTGAGTCCTTTGAAAATTAGAGCTAGGTAAATCAGCGTCAACCGATCGAATTGAATAGCTAAAATCAGGTAGGTATTGTGATACTTCAACCCTTTCAACGATCCAGAGCCAGTGCTCCTGAATGCATACAATCTCAGAGTAGTGGGCAATTTGGTGTAGATAACTTACGTTACCTCGAATGTCTTCAATATTAAAGCTAGTCGTGGTTAAGGAATTCGAGATGTCGCTGTGACATTAAATGATCCAGTGGTACATTGCAAGGATGTGCCACTACCAGACAAGTCGGCTTTCATGTGTGTAGGATTGATGAAGACGGTATTCTATGCTAGAGAGAAATCACTTTTCTACAGCAGCCTGGTAAGGAGGCCCATTTCGCAGTGAAATCGTGGAGCCAGAGCGGACGTTGTCATATTTTGCGTAAGACCATTATATTGATTATGTCTGTCTATACATCCTTGGTTCTGTAAGGTTTGGACAGGTTGGTGATGAGGGTGTACCTTAACACAGTGACTATTAGTGTTGAATCAGCATTTCTCTCTAGCCAATCACCTAACAGGGAAATAAACCATGGACCAATTAAGTAACAGACAGATAAACCATTGGCCAATCATTTAACAGGCAGACAAATCATTGTCTAATCATGTATCCGCCGAGATAATTATTGTCCAATCATTTAACAGGAAGGCAAACCATTGTACAATCTTTTATCAGCCAGGCTAATCACTGCCCAATCATTTAACAGTGAGCTAGACCAGTGTCCAATCAGCTAGGCCAACCATGCCGAATCATTCAACAGGGACAATCCATTGACCAAATATGTAACAGACAGACACAACATTCTCCAATCATTTATCAGACCACCAAACCATTGCCCAATCAAGTACCAGACGGACTAGCCCTTGACTAAGACTGACCATCGTTCAACCACGGAGCATACGGAATAACTATAGTCTAACAATTTATCAGACATTCAAATTGGTCATTGTCCAATTTTGGCATTTATCATGTCACATAATTGAGACACGGGTCATTGTCGAATTATGTAACCACCAAAGAAACCGTAGTCCAGTTAATTAGCCATTAGCCTAACTATTATCCATGGGAATGCTATATTATATTATGAAGATTCACATATTGTTTCAACGATATCTCAATATGGTAGTCATTTGATCTCATATGAACTAGGTGACAACATACGTGCACGCGAGTTTAAGTCTCTCATAGCTCCAAACCATTCTCTGTGATGGGTCAGCATTCCTTGTCACGCTGTACTCGTCCATTTGGCCAACACATTTCATGGCAGGAGGAGCGATATTAGCCGGACATTTACAGAGCACTGATGATAACATACCTGGTAAAAATAATAATAATAATAATAATAATAATAATAATAATAATAAGGAGGAGGAGGAGGGTGAGGAGGAGGAGGAGGAGGAGACTACTACTACTACTACTACTACTACTACTACTACTACTACTACTACTACTACTACTAATAATAATAATAATAATAATAATTCGGCCCACGAAACACTAGCACACAATATTAGAGCGTCTAACCTAATGATAAATATAACAGCCTCTAGATAGGTTTCCATTTATGTCACTGATAAAGTCGTCAAGATGAGAGACAATTTCCCATAAATGCAGGAGAAGTAATAAGTCGAGATTACCCAGGTATTGAACGATAAAGAAGAATAACAATGGAGCCATACATCGTGCTCCGATCGATCGGCTTGAAAAATCCTGAGATAGGGACGTCATTTCCTGAGAACTGGCACTTCGCCCAATCATCAGACATTCATAAATAAATATTATACACAGCAGTTCTAATTGAGATGCAGGAGCAGCAGCTACTGGCGTGACAACTGTGGTCATTATATCCCCGCTCGTACCGGGAATATTGTCATTGTTCCAGTCTACCCAAACGCTAGCAAATGGCGGACTTATATCTCACTTAACAACTGCAGAAGCAAAGTCATCTTCGTCAAATCCACATACTCTAGTCTTCAATATTGCTTGGATATACAAACCCACCTAAATTATCCCCGTCATCCGCTCAAGACAGCTAATGATATTCCCAAGGCTATATAATTTGGAACTCATTTTGCGGAGGCTAGGCAACGACAGAAAGTAAATTGCGGCTAATTTTGCCTGTTAGCCCGACAGCCGTATTCCCCAGCGTGGAATTTACATTAATTTGATGGAAGATGTAGAGCTGGCGATGTGACTGGTGAAGCCGCTTTGATTAACATCCGCCGGTCATGAGAAGACTGGAGAGATTGGAAGGGAGAAGGACGCGGAGTGGTGTGTGAGAGTAGAGACTATCAGTCTAGACCCGTCCTAATTATTAGAATAAAACATTCTTGTTAGATTGAAGCTCAGTTGTGTGACCTATTCGGGCGTGCCTATGCTAAGAACCATGATGAACAGTTACCATGCCGGTGTGTCAATCGGATGCGTGTATCCCCATCTGCAGTTTTCCAAAATTATATCATTTGCGCCTTTCAAAGTAGAATACCCAGTATCTTCATTTGAAGCCGATCATGTTGTACTATTGAATTTGTTAAAATTACTTTGGCTGAAATTTGTTGCTAAACTCAGGTAGAAACAAATCCAAGAAGGGCTGAAATTTAAATATGCTATCAAACAGCATATTTTAAGATGACACACAGATTTGCGGATCTTGTATCAAACGTTGAAATGTAGAATGTTGGAGGATGCTGCAAGAGGATGCATCGTGACCAATTCCCAAGAGATTTACATCGAACGTGAGTGATAAATAGTTGTTGAAATGCGTTCAGCTGTCGTAATAAAGGCAATCGTGATTGTCTATGTCAACAGGGATTGAGCATGGGCAATGTACATGCACCAGGTCATGAAATACAGAACATACTTGAATTACCATTAGATATTGTGCAATCTTCCACGCTGTATCTGCATTAAAATGTCAATAATTAGGAATGTGATTTTTTCCCATTAATTTATGACAAGATATTTCATATTGAAGGAAAATTATCTGACAAAGTATATTCCCAGCGATTTGCCAAATCTGGTTGATGCACAAATGGACAACCTAGTCAAAGAACATGTGATAATGCCCTATACCATCAAATATATTTCGATGTAAATGGTTTGTTTATGTCTTTGAAAAGAATGAATCCGACTGCTATTATGAGCATCCAACTACAGAAACCGGAGTTCATGCTTGAAATTAGTATGCCAGTGGACACGGCGTCAATAATGTATGAATAATCTGAATAACTGTGTGAATCGTGTCACCGCCACTCTATCTGACAACCCATTTCTTGACAGAAAGATCTATTCGAACTATGTCCCGCCCATTTCTAGGTAATATCTTACCACTTTATACACGCGATGTAATCGATTTGAAAAGTTAAAACCTGAAATCCGTGAAAATAAGCTTCAAAGTAACTACAAGTGAGCTGATGAATATTTCGAAATTAATTTGATTTCTTGCTGCCTCCCAGGCACATTAGTTTCAAAACATTCAAAACATTGTAATTCCTTCAAATGCATACGATTGTAAACGTTAATAACAGAATTTCGATTGCCGCGACGGAGCTACATCATCTTGATTGTGACGTCAGCTAACAATAGGTTATGACTACAGATACATGAGTGACAGGTCGGACATACCTCCACCTCACCCACCCCCTAAAATAACAAGCGTCTGTGGTCCATAAATTGGAGCATTGCTCTACCTGGATACAGGCAATGGATGCCAGGTTTTAGTTTATAGCCATGACACGTATGATGCACCGCACAAATCTAAGCGAATACGTGTCTAGAGTTTCAATAGCGACAGAAATAGCATTGCGGTCATAGAAACGTACTACATTAACTAGAAAGAGAATGGACCTTTCCATTTTTAGCTATGCCCCGCCCATCACTAGCTAAGCTCCACCTACACCTCGCCGTGTTTGAACTGATCGATCCCCGAATGCCCTAGCTATCAATTTCCTGAAAACTATACATGGACGCTGTTGAATATTTTGTAACTAATTTGACTGGGTGCTGTTGCTGCCTATGGAAGCAACAGCGCCTAGTCAAATTAGTTTCAAAATATTCAACAGAATATATAGTAAATAGTAAAAGCAAACAATTTGTACAACAAGGCATAGACCGTCTTCAAATATGCGTTCGTGACGTACTTATCGACATCATTCATGACGTCATCCATTATGATGTCATTCTACACACCGCGTAGATGATTATGACGTCATATGATGGGTGCATACTCTGGAAAGGTGAATTGGCCTATCTGCTCTATACACTAGATTGAATTTACCGCCAACCACATTAGTGCTCTCATCCGGCCTGACAGCTAATGAAAAACAATAATACAGCTATGCGTAATAATCAAGCCGCAAAAGCTATATCTGCTGCATCAATGATGAAATGTCATCAAATCTAATAAGTAAATACATAAATGTTACTTTCAAAACACTTTGTCTGCAAGTATGTGTCTTAAGACTGATTAAATGACAGAAGGCTGTTGCAACTATAAGAATGTTATAGACAGAATACTGATGTATCAAGAAGGTTGTCATGCTCAAAATACTCAAGAAAATTAGTCATTGGCTCACTATCACACAGTAGAAAGGGAATGGTGTTTACTGGCAAATTAATGATAACACGGATGTTTGTGTAGTTTTAGCAGTTGTCATGTTCTCTCTGTCGCTGTATCAAAACTATAAAGCATATTTCTCCAATGATTTGGTATCATTTAAAACACACATTGTCACATTGATCATCTGGATTCGATTAAAAAGTATCAAGTAGTTCTTATGCAGCATGGGTTTTATTAGGGTGATATGGGGTTTTCCTATTGGTTTCTATAGTGAAGAAATTGTTTTTTGTGAGCACCAAGAGGTCGCCCAGTAAATGCTAAGCCGGGTACAATGCTTGTTCTAGTTAATATAGTACATTTCTATGATGATTGCGGTACACAATTCAAACTATCTAACTCGAGAACACGCGTAGGCTGATTTCCGTTACACGCGAGACTAAAAGTGGACGAGTAGCGCTCGTTTTACATGGATATATGTTTACAAAAATACAACCACCCCAAGCTCAGTCAAAGTCTAAAGAGCGGGTAATCATATGGCTGTTATTATGTAATCGGATTGATATACTCTTCCGCGTGCCGGGTATTAACATTTCGCGCTTCCATATGCACATGCACAGATATATGCCCGGAGTAGAATGGATGGATGGATGGATGGGTGGGTGGGTGGGTGGGCGGGCGGGCGGGCGGGCGGGGGGGGGGGGGGCGGGGGCGGGCGGGGGCGAGCGGGCGGACAGACGGGTGGGCGGATGAACGGACGCACGGACGAACAGACGGCAAGACGAACGAACGAATCAACGAACGAATAGTCGACTATTATGGACTTTTTGTGCACGCATGCGCGTCAATATTCATATCATGTTGAGGATGTAGGTGGGAACAGGTTAATTATCACTAGAGGAATATTGGTGAGAATCTAATTGTTGATTCAGCTGCCTCGTACTAACTAAGGAATCTGCCACACGTGCTACAATATCCAGCCATTTCTAGCCAATGGGTGGCGATGTAATTATACGTGGTAACGTGTATTCATTTTTAAGTAGCACTTCCAATTACGAAATCCCAATATCTCAATTTGAAAACTCGGCTAGAAGTAAGTTTTTGAATATTCTAGAAATAATTGAAAAGCCTGAATGGATTAGTTTTGAAATAATCAGTATATAATTTCAGATCTGTGTTGGAGATGGTCTTGCCGGAAGCAGGTTAGTGTCACTTTGTTAATACGGCTTTGCTGACGTGTATTCATTGCACAAACAGTACTCACCATTCCGGGTCTTACCACCTTCTTTATTGAACTTCAGGACCACAAACGCAACGTCCCGAAAGAGTGTTTTGAGTTGCTGAGATCTCTCAAGTAAAACATGGGTCATCTCGCCAGACGCGCGCAGACACGCACTCTCGCACGCATGCGCGCAAGAAAATTAGATTGCTGTCAGGTTAATTATTTCCGCTGTTTATGGAGAATTATGCAAGTCAGTGCACTCACTATTTCAGAATGATAAGCGCATTAAAATTAGCACGCTAGTTTGTGACTCTCGTCCTGTACATAATGGCGTGATGCTAATATGAACACAGCTGCTGACATTGTTCACAACCACCATTAGGTGTTGACACGATACTGCAAAAATTAGTGATGTCAGAATATATGTAAAATAATAATATTACATACTTATTCAGATATATATTTCGCTGCTGTGTTTTGGTGCACGTGAGCACGCGTGCGTTCAGACGTGCGTTCGTGCGCGCGTGCATACGTGCCCTAAGATGCACGCGCGTGCGCGTGTGCATGCGTCTAACATAGACTCATAAGCTTGTAATTATTATCGATACATATTTTGAATGAAACCATAACCTTTCACGCTGACTGCATATGTTTCTTTAGTATATGACAAACACAGAATTCAGGGAATCTAACCCACAGCTGGCGAAAGACGGTGCCTAACATCATCATAGCCCACAGACGCTTCCACCACACCGACGCCGCAAGACAGTCTTATTTTGCCGGTGAGGCTTTCACGATGTGAGGTTCTGATACACAGTGGAATTACGTGGTAGCTGGTTTTGACCGCAATTACAGTAACTGGTTGGCCAGTTAGTTAGTGATTTGTGTGCACAGAGGTCACGCAGTACCTCGCCTGTACACACACCACTAAGACCACTCAAAATACGGTAATGCCACGACTTCTTGTATAATAGAATTCAGTGCAGGCTGTGATTCCTTGTTAAATAACACGCACAGAGTTCAGCACGGGGAGCTTCATTGCCGTTTGTTACACGCAGAGTTCTATTTGGTCTCTTCCACATGCATAGTTCAGCAGCGTATATATTATGTGCATAGCATCTGTCTATAGTTAAGTTCAGCAGTATTTCCTTAGCACATATTATTATCTACTGTTCATGTTTCTGTGCTCTTCGCTATGAGGCGAGATTTTCTCTATTAGTATCTGTCACGATTCAAGTTCAACGCGCTATCCCCGTTTAGCTCCTGCCATGAAGTGAGTAATGATTAATGATGCCGGGGAAGAAGCAAATCGATTCTCAATGTTTGCACGCAGAAATGTCGCATTATGGATGGGAAAAACGATAACCTGGCTCTGGTCGACAACTCTATGCCATAATTCATTGTAACTCTCCATTGTGATAGATTATCTTGACAAAAGTCAAGTACGATTTAATGATGTTCTGTTCGAGATCTCTCCTTCTGAAGAATTGCTGCTCCCTTTGCTTGGACATCAGGTAAGGTATCACACGTCATGCTGTATTTAATATACTAGGAGACAAAATACGCTGCATGCCACAGATAAACGCCATGCTGATTACCTAAAGATTAATTTGTTTGAAAGTTGGTGGTTCATTTGAACGGCAATATCCGCCTGAAGGCCGCCATTTTATTCCACGTGCAACGCACAGGAATCCATGTACCATGGAAGACGGAGTAAAATAAATAAGATGAGTCGAACAATTGATTTTCTATTATGATGAACCCCATCAGACCAATATTAACTGTATAGACGTATATCTGTATTGGGATAAGTACGAATACGAGGCAAAATCAAAATGCCCATCTGACCTCGATGCTGATCTATATCTATCTGTTAACTCCTTCAGCTCCACATAACATGAACGACACAAGTAAATTGATGATGACGATATGGCGAAAGGACGATACCGTCAACCACGGCCGCGGCGGTGGTGATAGCGGATTCGCGGTGGTGGCTGAGCAGCGGCAGCAGCAGAGGCAAGAACGAAGTAATACCTGGACGATAGATAGAATTTCATAAGAAAACTGTTCTCTATCAAATGTGAATATTCTATATTGCAATATTCAATCGAGGTTCGTGCAATGTGCTATAACAGTTCTTAATACCTCGCTTTGTTTTTCCTTATTTATCAGTAGTCCAACTACCTTCATGCGATTTGTAGGAATAACATTTGCTAAATCTTATAGAAATATAACGGAAATAGATCAGAAGATTAAGCTTCCTGAAACGAGAGATGAAACTTACCTAATAAGATGCTGGTTATCATCCGTGTAAAATACACACTCCAAGACATCATACTAACGTATTCCTGTCATCAGCATCAAAATCATCAACACCCACTCCAAATAAACAGATCTGCTATTATAGAGGAACAGAAATTGATCGTCTGAAGTAGCATTCCTAGTTACAGAGAAGAGTTAAAAAATACACCCAGACCTCGTAATCGAGTGCTGGTTCACAGACTGACCTCACTGCTGCTATCCACGAATTACTCTTACTAAGTAACATCAGAAACAACACATGCGGATTCCACGCGGCACGCACGCGCCTCTTAAGATAAGGCGTTCATGTGTATTATTAACACAACATCCCAAGGTGATAATGGCTATTTCTGCAGCTATCACATGTTTACAATAGACAATGATCATTTATTGACATAGATTATTCCATGTTAAGTTGCTTCCTAGTACAGGGAACGAGTGTATTTAATACACGCTGCAATACGACAGACGTTCAACAGCGCAACTGTTAGCATTCCTCTCAGCGTCTGGTGGTCTTCCTTCGCGCCTCTTCGCCGCTACCTTCTTTGTATGGCGCTGTCGCTCCACGGCGTCAAAGACCGCCAGGAATCAATACTACTTCAAGTAAAGCTTCGATCCGGAATAAATATCGCTTTATTGGTGAATATGATACCTGCGGCGTATTTAATGCTTAATTACACATGCTAGTTAAACGTAGCTTTCAATAAATATGTCTTTTTATTAATACCGATTAACCCTTTAACTGCAACATTTATTCACAGAAAATGTCCATTCAAAGACAATTCGAATACAAATGTACAAATGTTACCACTTAAATGCGACGCGCGTTTACTTGTCCAATCACTCGAGTGATACGTTTTCCAAAATATTCTTCTATTGGGCCACAAATTTACATTTTTGAATTCCATCCAGGTATATTTTAACGGGCGGCATCGTTTTGCGCAGTTTATGTAGTAATCGCCTCATTAATTGTACATATGTGTGCGTGTTGGCGCGTGGTCGTTTATGACTGCTTCAATATAAATGCACTAATACTTGGTTAACCGTTCGTGTGTCAACTTAACTATTTAAAAGCCAATCCAGCCAAAGTGGCATCTGCAGTGGTCTTGAGGAATGTTCATTTGCAGGAAAAGAGAAGAAATATGTTCGAAAATTTACCACTGGAATGACAGTCTTTCCAGTGGTAAATTTTCTAAAATAATCTTCTCTGGGTCTGCTAATGAACACTGACTAAGCGAAAACTTACGTTTCTTGAGCAGTAGTCCATAAAACGGTAAGCACTGGTCTTGAGGAATGCCCATTTGCAGGACAACAGAAAACTATAATTGTAAATTGCAATGGTAAATTTTCAAAAGACATTTTTCTCTTGGCCTAGTTTGGAAAATTTACCATTAAAGGGTTAATTCATATGAATAGCATTCGCCTTGAAGCGAGTTTGGCATAAGAAAGGTTAAACCTGCTTTCTAACTGATCTTTATAGAACTCCCAATCACACGTGCAGAGCTGATCGGGGGATGCCTACATAGTAAGTGCCTGATGTTATTGCAATAACCACGTACAGTAAGATGTTCAGAAAGTTCAGCAATCATGATAATAAACAGTGTTACCTTTTGAAACTATATGGATTAGCTTTTGAATAGCCTCTCGAGGGCCTTCAGCAAGGCCTGTGTTAGCTGTCACCCACACAAGCCTGTTAAAACGGGTATTAATCAAAAGTTGTCTCTTATTGCAGGTGAATTATCAAAGCTGGTGCCTGGTGATGATGCTTCACAAAAGCATGGGATCTACACGATCTGACCACATGTTTTATCCAACTACCATCTTTTGACGTCACTAAGACAGGTTGTCCCTGTAGGTAAGTAAACTGTACGACGCGCTGTTTTCAATGCAGGCATGATTTGAAACGTATGCGCCACGTGTTTGCGTAATCACATTATGTACCATACCTAAGTAAACATGATATGCATTAAGAAAAACGTGACTACATAGAAGTAGATAGTGCCTCAAGCAGCAATACATGCCAGCCAAACGGTTCCCTTCTCATTCAGAAACTTTCATACGTATACCTCCTTGAAACAAAGGCCTGCAACTGGGGAACCAGAAGGCTTAATTATTATCAGCATACAGACAAAGCGAAATTAGAATTAATTTGTTAAAATTGGGGGTTTGATTGTTTACTTTATATTTATAGAAGGATAATGTTGCGTCTTATTTGGCTGTCCGTACCGTGATCCATTCTTTCATTTAACGTACCTTGGTAAAATTAAATCTGTCATCTATGCAATCCCAGCAATTGTATCAAAACATGTATCCGCAAACTGTTGGATCTTTTGAAGATATTTTGAATGTAACACGGACGCTGTTTCAGAACCAGCATTTAAATCCATATAATTTTAAAATATTCTGCTGAATTATTTCAATAATTATTATAGTCATTACCCTCTCAAGCCTGATATATGATGTTGGCGTGGTAGTTAACAATTTATCTGTGCAATAGTGGCTACTTGTTACCTGTGATCTCCTAATACTAGTAATTAGCAATGCATTATGGGAGTCATGGCATAGCGATTCCTTAGCACACATGGTCTGCATATGAATCAGGTGTTATCGGATAAACATATAGACATTGGGTAAATACCTATCCATACCTGACTGTGGCCATACAGGTATATACACCGGTTAATATACATAACAGTTCTAAGTTATTAGACATCAGTACCTCACATTTCCAGAGTATCCATCTATCATCTGACGTCATATGACGCCATAATTAGCTAAGTGTGTGGGGGGGGGGGGGGTGTTGTAAGATGAGGTCAGAATCATTATGCCATAAATAATTATATTTGGCCCGTCTTTAACTCTTAATAGTCCGACACGTTGTACGAATTGTATGTCTCTACTATTTAATAAACATGCTGTTACATATTTTGCATTAGGTTGACTACATGCTGTTGCTGTCATAGGCAGAAACAGCGTCCAGTCAAACTAGTTCCAAAATATTCAATAGCTTACCTCCATAGCTTTCTGGAAATTGATAGTCAGAGAGTTCAGAGATCAATCGATCCAAACACGAGTGAGGTGTGGGTGGCGCTTAGCCAGAAATGGGCGGGACATAGCTAAGAATTGAAAGGTCCACTGCCTGTAAGATTGGCTTTAAGGCGTATGAATTGATTGGATGATTGACAGGTTCATGAATACACCACGTGGCACAATGTGTTTATATTTAATAACTTGACTCTCCGTACAGTTGCATTTGCTTGATAGATAGTATTTGAGATCAGATGTGCTGCTGTATAGCTAGGGAATCTACCACGTACCTCTTCCATCACCTGCTACAGATGGGAATATGTGAACATATATACGCCCCGAGATTTCGATAAAATACCTCGCTTCCAATGTGCCAATAATGTTAATAATAGACAGCCATGCTTACATCCAGACGCTCCGACCCTTGCTAAGGTATTTGCATGCTGTATAACTACGCACATTATTTTACTGGAGCTGTGAAAGTATTTAAATATCAGTACATAATTAAATGTTGCTAAATCAACAGAAAATACACCTCCCGTCATTGTTTTCAAAGCAGAACAACCAGTCTGATGATAATTCGATAACAGGTGGCAGTTTAACTAAAACACAAACCAGTAGGGCACATTGTGTTAGTAGCACGCACTTTTGTGATTATGCTAGACGGAAAATTGTCCCCGAGGTAGACTCACCATGCATACCAATGCTCCTAAGAAATAGGTTTGTTAGATAAAGTATCCACGAGAAGCCAATAGTCGAAATTGAATCAGCTATCTTCCTGATAATCTGTGATTGCACCATTGATCTTTCAATGAAGTGTTGCAATGGACCTTTCCATTTTTATCTATGCCCCGCCCATCTCTAGCTACTGTAAACTCCACCCACACCTCGCTCGTGTTGGAAGCAATCGATCTCTGAACTCCCTGACTATCAATTTCCAGAAAACTATACAGGTAAACTGTTGAATATTTTGAAACTAATTTGGCTGGGCGCCGTTGCTTCCTATGGCAGCAACGGCGTCCACTCAAATTAGTTTCAAAATATTCAACAAATATGTTTATTAAATAGTAGAGACATACAATTCCTACAACGTGTCGGACGATTAAGAGTTAAAGACGAGCCCAATAGAATCGTTTATGACGTAATAATTATGGCGTCATCCTGCACGCCGCTTAAATGACGTCATATTGTGTCATTACTCTGGATATCTCCATAGGCAACTGAGTCCTAGAATCAAGTTAATTTTTAAATATTCCACAGAATTTCTATTTTCCTGTTTTAATAAATAGATTGGTCGGTGGATATATCACGTGGATATGTTATGCGTCTTTTTCGCAAACGAGCCAGAATGGACGAATCCAGTTTTAGCTATGCCACGTCCCTCTCTAACTAAGTTCCATCCACCTTTTGCCCGTGTTGGCATCAATCGATCCCTGCACTTACTGAATCTCCAGAAAACTATACAGGTAAGCTGTTGAGTTGTTTTTAACAAATTTGACTGGGTGGTGTTGTTGGCTGTGCCAGCAACATCGCCAGTCGAATTAGTTTCAAGATATTTAACAGGATGTTTATTAAATCGCCAAGACATAATACAATTCGTACAACTATTAACGGTTTGTGACTGACTATATTGCGCCATTCATGGCATAAGCCTACCTGACACGTAGTTGATTATGAAATCATATGATTGACTGAGAAACTGGATTCCTCCATCGGTTAATCAGCGCATTGTTCCTTTGTGAATGTGTGTATTAAAGCAAAATAATTACCAAATCTTTATGCACAAAACGTACCATCTATTACTTGACATGCCCCGCCCATTTCTTGCCATACCCTGCCCATTTCTAGCTATGTTCCGCTCATGCTTCTAGCGTATGTGTCTCCGTTTATATACTTGGAACCCTGAACTCAGAGAATCCCAAGCGCAAGTTAACTATACAGGTAAGCTGAAACTAATTTGACTGGAGGTTGTTGCTGCCTATCTGCCTAATACAGCAACAGCACCCTGTCAAATAAGTTTCCAAATATTGAATAAAATGTTTATTAAATAGTAAATCCAAGAAAAAACACAGTTCGTACACTTGACGGACCTTTATATGTTCAGGATTGAGCTGGATACGTCATTAATTACGGATTTTGATTGTGACGTCAGCCTAGATATGGCTTAATTGATTATGTCGTCATATGCGTGAGCGGCATTTCGGATCAATCCACTCCTGCAGAATAAAGTATGTTAATTACGTGCACATTGGGAGGAGGCTAGATGAGAAATTGCTCACTAGGAGATAATGACTATCTACCAAGATATGCGAAAGCAAGTTTTGGTTAGTAAATAGAGACAATGGACCTTTCCTGTTTTTGCTAAGCCCCGCTCATCTCAATCTAAGCTCCACCCACCCCACGTCCGTGTTGGGATCGATCAATCTCTGAACTCCTTGTCTATTAATTTCCAGAAAACTATACCAGTAAGCTGTTGAATATTTTGAAATCAATTTGACTGGGTCCTGTTGCTGCCTATGGCAGCAACAGCGGCCAGTTAAATTAGTTTCAAAATATTCAACAACATGTTTATTAAATAACAAAGAAATACAATTCATACAACGTGTAGGAATATTAAGCATTACAGACGGGCGATATGGAATCATTCATGACGTCATGATTATGACGTCACCGTGCACGTCACTTAGTGAATTATGACGTCATATGACGTCAGATCATAGATGGATATTCTGGAAAGGTGAATTCTTGGTAAATGTTAATTAGCATTCAAATTGTGTGTAATGTATTGTCAATGATAACTGCTGCATCTCAAGACGGCCCTCATAATACATGTTATTGAGCAAGTCCTGGACCAAGTACACGCCCAGAAAACATGCGCTGTATTACCTAATGCTCTTTCATTTCGCTATCGATGTGTGATGTATTTGACTTTAACGCCTTTCCCTCAGAGCAACAGTCAAGCCATACATACGATCCAGCCGTGTAACAACGGAAACAACAACAACAACAACAACAGCAACAACAACAACAACAACCATCACCACCATCATCATCATCATCATCATCATCAACAACAACAACAACAACAATAACAATAACAATAACAATAACAATAACAACAACAACAACAACAACAACAACAACAACGTGGACTAGGACGAGGACGACGACGACGACGACAACAACACCGAGCAATGCAAAGAAGTCGGAGTCGTTGACGATAACATGCTCTTGTGAATGGAATACCTGAAGAAACGGTTACAATGGATTCCTCTCGCAACTGCCGCCATCCGATACCTCATACCAAAGTGCTGGTGATCATATGATGGTAATTGTGTAATCGTATTAAACACATTGGCCTTTCTAAATGACAATATGGTGCTTCGCGTGCGCATGCGCATACATCTACTTACATTAGCATGCATGCCTACTACAGACTTTACTAGCATCAATGTTAACCACCAACGCTAAAGAAAGCCAAAGTGATTAGCTAGAACCAAAGGACAATAAAATTAGACATAAGAGAGCGAAAAAAACAGAAACCGTCGCTGAAAATATTACGAATATGTGTGGATGCCTGCACAAGAACACATATGAATGGGGTCCAAAACACTCATATATCGTAGGCCTACATACAGTGATATGGCGCCGTCCTGGTATATTTTTGAAACACCACTTTATTATCTATATACCCTTTCATATCAGTAATAAAAAATATATACCTTTCATATCAGTAATATAAAATATACTGGTTGAAGGGCATTTGCGGTAATTTATGGCGTAATGAGGCATAAATACGGCCTATTTACGCAAGCCTGGATGCACAAACAAACGAAGCCATAGAACTATTATTCTGGCTAATTCGATCGCTTTGAAAGAGCCTGGAATATGGATAATTGTAATTTATGTGTATTTGAACAGTCATGTCATGACAACTGATATAGCAATATGCAAAGTCTCACAGACTCATGACATAACCATAAATCTATAATAGACATAGCTCAGCAATGCACCCTTCCAGTGTTTGCTATGCCCCGCCCATCTCTAGCTAAGCCCCACCCGCACATCACCCGTGCTGGGGCCGATCGATCGCCGACTATCAATTTCCAGAAACCTATACAGGTAACCAGTTGAATATTTTAAAACTAATTTTACTGGGTGCTGTTGCTGCCTATAGCTGCCTATGGCAGCAACAACGTCCAGTCAAATTAGTTTCAAAATATTCAACAGCATCTTTATTAAATAATAAAGAGATACAAGTCGTACAACAACTTAGTCCGTTACCAATTATGTGTTCGTGACGTACCTATCTACGACATTCATGACAGCATTGATTATGACGTCATCCTACACGTCAGGTAGTGGATTAGGATCCATTACGCGTAATAGAACAGCAAATTCACCAGTCACTGGTATGCTGGCCGTGGCCATTATATCCCCCAGCACGTACGCTGATAGAGTCCACAGCGCCACAGATTCTTCAAATCTACGTCTTCCTCCCTTCTCCACATACTCTCCCGTCTATGCTAACCAACTTCCCCGGAGTGTTAACGGCAATCCGCGGTATGTGCAATATGGACACCAATTGTTGACCGGTGGACGCCAGGAAGTAAATTGTGGGTTACTCTGCTTATAAGCCAGCGAGTCGTCGGCTGGCAGGTGTAACGGTCATTGGTGGTGAACTTACGATGTGATTGGTGAAGGAGTCTTGGTCAACGTTTGATAAACTGAGGCAATGATTAAGATTAGAGGAATGGGCAGAGGTGATATGGGACTTAGGGAGGATGCTGTCTGCGATCAAAGAAAAGACAGGAAGGAAGTGAATAGTTGGTCTTAGATAAATTCACGGATTCAAAATGATGTATCTGCGTCAAGAAAATCGAAAGTGTACAAATTGTATGTCTTTACAGTGAAGTTACAATTTAATCAAAATCCTTTTGAATATTTTCAAACTAATTTAATCGAGAGCTGGTGCTGTCATGGGCAGCAACAGCTCCAAGCCAAATTAGTCTCAAAATTTTCAGCAGAATCGCTGTATACATGTACACTTGAAATCTAGATTCGGGGAATTCAGGTTTCAAAGGTTCAAATCGGTTTCAACACGTGTAAAAAGTGAGCAAAGCTTAGCTATGAATGGACCTTCCTAAGTGTATCCATCCATCATATGACGTTATATGACATCATAATAGACTAAGTGACGTGTTGGGTGACGTCATAATCATGACGTCATGAATGACTCGATTTAGTCTCTCTTTAACGCTTAATAGTCTGATACATTGTACGAATTGTATAGCTATATCATTTAATAAACATTCCGTTTAATATTTTGAAACTAATTTGCCTAGGCGCTGTTGCTGCCATAGGCTTACCTGTATAGTTTTAGGGAAATAGATTGTCATGGAGTTCAAGGATCGATCGACCCCAACACGAGCAAGGTATGGGTGAAGCCTAGCAAGAGATGGGCGGGGCATAGCTAAAACTGGAAAGGGCCATAAGCCGGGAATAAAATGGATCTTTTGATATATGGAACAGGATGGTGAAGTACAGTTCAGCTGTCACCTGTGTGCATGTTTAAGTTCTGCGAGAAGTATGTATTACGTTGTTGTATTCTTGTGCGATTATGCGTCTAGAGGGTTGACGTCGTTTCGCATATTTCTATGTGATGGCTCGTGAAAGGCTACCACGTCAGTGTGTGCCATAGTTTGCATACATCAGTTTATGCACAGCTGGTTCAAATGGTACGGACGTCTATAAATCGATACAAGAAACATGTTGTAAAGGAGGCATTACTACAGAGACTCGGTGAGCTATGTTACGATGACGAACCACGATGCACAATGCAGAACACCTGGCCCACACTTACTATGTAACATAAATAGTTATATCTGAACACGTAAGAAGGACCTGGTTCCAGATCCGTATCTTCAATTGACCTGTCCACTTTATCCACCCATCATATGGCGTCATAATCAACTACGTGACGTGTTGAATGACATCATATTAAATGACGTCATTATGATGTCATTAATAACGTAGATAAGTACGTCACGAACGCATATTTGAAGATGGACTATGCGTTGTTATACAAATTGTATGTCTCTACTATTTAATAATTATTCTGTTGAATATTTTGAAACTAATTTGACTGGGTGCTGTCGTTGCCATAGGCAGATACAGCGCCAAGTCAAATTAGTATCAAAATATTCAACAGCTTACCTGTATATCTTTCAGGAAATTGATAGTGTTGGCATTCAGAGATCGTTCAATCCCAACACGGCGAAGTGTGGGCAGAGGTTAGCTAGAGGTAGGCGGGGCTTAGCTAAAACTGGAAAGGTATATTATCGCGTTTCACTCATTTGCATTGGATCAGTGAAAATGTATTTGAAGATGTGGGTCAGTTTAATATTACGTCTCCCTGCACTATGCCCATATTTTCTTATACAGTTGCTGATCAGATTCAAGGCGGAATAGAATCGTGACGGCATATGAATCACAACTAGACAATAATCGATCACAAGCACTAGCAATTATTTAGATCGATATTATAATAATAATAATAATAATAATAATAAAAAAAAAAATAATAATAATAATAATATTTATAATCTTCCATAGGTTTCCATGAGTATTACTAAAAGGAATGCGTAAGTAGCTAGTGTAATGCCGTAGCTACATAGATTTGCTGCAGAAAAGTTAGACAGACTGATATATGAGGGAAGACACAAGGGCGCATGACATATGATAGTCAGGGAGCTCAGAGATCGATTGCCCCCAACACGAGCTAGTTGTCCATGGAGCTTAGCTAGAGATGGGCGGGGCATAGCGCAAGATGCAAAGGACCATAGCTGTCTGGTTCATGGCTCACTCTCTGATGTCGTAACGTGCCTTCAAACGCCCATTGTCCTGGATACTGTGTTCGCCATGTTATCCACTACGTCCTAGATTTTAACCATGGAATATTACATTCTCATCTTCACCGTGCATTTTATCGATGCAAAAGCGGTGTTTTCGATTGAATACATTCAGCCTTGTCATCTAGAGATCTAAATCTTAGACATACAGATACGCTGTTGAACCGTTTCATCAAATAATGTATCAGATCTTATAACATTAAAGGATCACATTAGAAAAAGTAGAATTCAAAAGCTTAATTAAATTTCTAATATTCAAGTTTCACGAAGATTTCTAAAGTAGTATTGAATTTGGTGAATAAAAAATTGAAAGGGTGAATAACAGAAATCGAGGTAGGTTTGTGAATCTTTGCAAACATCCACTCTAGAGATCACCATTCATATTGCAAATCTATTCTCACATACTTTCAATAGATACATCCGTAAATACTTGCATTGTGATGATGACTGATTCTCCCAGATAAATAGTGTGAACTGTTTGTTATCTCGTGCACATAGCATAGTTGGTAATCAAGCTCTTAGAGACTGCAAGACGCGAGGTAAGGCGCAAATAGGCAAACAAACGCAACACAATGCAAGGAAAGATAATCTTATTTGATCTTTCAATTTTGAAACCACAACATCACTATTCTACGATAACCAATTCACCTTTCCAGAGTATCTATCCATCATATGAACTCGTATGCCGTCGTAATCAGTTCAGCGCGTGCATGATGACGCCACAATCATTACTTCACAAAGGGTTCCATATAGACCGTCATCAAATCTCAAATAGATCGACACGTTGTATGAATTGTATGTCTTTGTAATTCTTTGCTATTTAATAAACATGCTGCTGAATATTTTGAAACTAATTTGAATGGGCGCTGTTGATGCCTAAGGCAGCCAGTCAAATTAGTTTCAAAATATTCAACAGCTTAGCTGTGTAGCTTTTGGGAAATTGATAGTCAGGGTGTTCAGGGATCGATCGATCCCAATACGAGAGAGGGGTGGGTGGAGCTTAGCTAGAGATGGGCGTGGAATAGTTAAAACCGGAAAGGGCAATTTACCATACAGGTACACTTAGGCAGCGACAACTTTATTTTGGTAATATAATGGTCTCGATGATTTGCTACTGCATGCTATTTTTCATACAGAATTTCCAGACCGGTAATCTGTCGTTGTTGTTATTTGTAATCATTATTTAAATATTAGGAGGAACCACAGTTTGTTCCCGTCAGAAATAGATGAATCCAGTATATCGATCAATCAGATGGCATCATAATCAACTTCGTCACATGTATGTTGACGTCATAACCAATTGCATCATGAATGAGGCGATTTAATCCGTCTTAAACGCTTAATTACCCGTCCGGTTGTACGAATTGTATGTATTTACTGTTTAATAAACATTCGGTTGAATATGTTGAAGGTAATTGAACGGAGCGTGGTTGCTGCAGTACCCAGGCAAATTGGTTTCAAAATATTCAACAGCTTACCGGTATAGTTTTTTGGAAATTGAGAATCAGGGGGTGCAGGGATCGATTGATCTCAACACAGCCAATGCGTGGGTGGCGCTATGCTAAATATCGGCTGGGATTGGCTAAAACTGGATTCCTCCATTTCAGCTGAAATGCTGACGCCACAAGCCCTAAAAATGAGTGGTGTAAAGCGTTGTTGTTTGGCGCATTTTGGTAATTTTGAGATTTCTAATTTCCGTCCTTGTGGCTATTGAGTGCCACATATAGGAATCCATAATCAAATGCTAGTATTTACCCGCTAGAAGCGGGCTATATACGTAATTCTTGATATAAAATTTAGTGATTTAATATTGCTAATGTGTATTACAAAATGTGGGAGTAATAATATGCATGAGAGTTTACTCTTGGGACTGGAGAACCACCACCACCATCACCACCACCATAAACACCACCACCACCACCATCACCAACAACAACAACAACAACAACAACAACAACAACAACAACAACAACAGCACATCCTCCTCCTCCACCACATCCAGCGCAATCACTACCAGATTTATCCCACTCGCTCCATTTAACACTCACTATCAATATTCATGCTATTAATCTTTTGCTGGTGTGAGCAGTCACTCGAGCCCCACCCGTCATCAATATGCATTCTTCTAATCGAATAGTGGCGTGTAATTAAATTATTCAGTGCTTTGAAGAACCTAATTAGGATTTCTGGCTGGTAAGAACCGCTAGGAATTCGACCAAATCGAATAAAGCCAGTGCCGGCGCATCAATTATTACTGAGTAACGCGTGCCAATCCTCCGCAGATTGGTATGGTAGAAGGGAAATGAAGACCAGCCTGTTTGCCATTATACACCCACCACTTCGCTACACGCCACCAGGTAACGTATCTTACCGATTTCCAAGCTCCTCTCATAGCGAAATGATCAGGGTTATGCCAGCTTTATATAATATCAGTACACGCCGTGTATGAAATGATCACCTCTATAAGGTTCAATCTATCGCCATAAAAGACATTATAGATAACATTCCTAGCAGATTCGGGCAAGTACAATGCAATAAATATATTTGAAATTTTGAAATTAATTTGCTACCACGTTACCAATTTCGTGCGTGAAACCTTAAATAACTCTGGCCTATAAATATCTGAACAGTGTAGTCAAAGTTCCCCAAGTTTTCCAATATTTACTGTTTAAGGGAGACGATGTATAAAGGTTAATAAGTCTATTGATAAGAATGTGTTTGCGAAGGTCTCGACTACGCACATGGCTATACAGATTATTCAGGCCACACATCTCATAAATATGTTATTGTCATAGCATAAATGTAATACGTATACGCAGAGCGTGGTATTCGTCTAGATTTGCCAGTATGTACCACATCACTATGTTATTTGTTAATAAATGATAAATCTATATTTTTGTAAAGAAATTTCACAGCTATAGTGGTTAAGTGTGGGAATATGGTCATATTCGATATTTGTACGTTGGATAGTCCATACATGTGACGTCGTTTCTGAATAAAGACGTCTGATCTGTCACGCAAATAGCTGACGCCATGGTCAACGACGTTACTAGTTAGCTGTCGGCACAATCATAAGTGTAGTTCAGTCACGAAAGTCAGTCGGGAAGCTGTGCGAATGCAAGGTTCCAGTTTATTCATCAATCATATGACGTCATAATCAACTACATGAAGTGTAAGATGATGTCATAATCAACTACGCCATGATTGGCGTTGCTAAGTTCGTCAAGAACGCTTAATTGATGGCGGACTACGCATTGTCGCATGAATTGTATGTTTCTAATATTTAATAAACATTATGTTGAATATTTTGAAACTAATTTGACTGGGTGATGTTGCTGCCTATTAGATGTGCTGTTTTCTGGAAATTTAGATTCAAGGAATGCAGGGATTGATCCCAACATGGGCGAAGCGTGGTTGGAGCTTATAAGCTAAAGATGAGCGCGGCATAGCTAAAACTGGATTCCTCAATTGTAGGCATATATCTTTGGTGAATTTAAATTTTACTGAATGTTGTGTTGAATATTTTGTAACTAAATTGATTCTACTAATATCAATAATTGAATTGAAGTTATACATCATTGGAAAGCTAAGTCAATTTTCTATTCATTTCTGTATTCGATTTTATAGTTTTGTAAAATTTAATACAGTTGATTATGATTTTAAAATAGCCCCCATTGTCCACTTGATTTAATGAATCTAGGTATAAGAGTGTATTTTATATATGCAAATACCCCAGTGAAAATTTTACAAAAATATATAAAAAATAATGCATTAATGTTTAGACCATAATTGAACGCGCTTTTCAATGATGTATGGCGTAAATAATACAATGATTTTACTTTATCAGAGAGACGGGTTAAATTGCGGCGTATTTTAGTGCAATAGTAACTCAATGCGGGTCAACTGCGAGAAATCGATCGCTAAATTAATATGTATTAAATATTCAACATGCCTTATCCGTCTATAGGTAATTCCAAGCTGCTTACAAGTATGAGCAGGTCCGCCGTTTACCTTTCTACTTACATATCAATCTGTTCGGTGATACAGAGGCTGGAACTAACGATGGCCTAAGGCTAACGACGTCGCCGATGTAAGATTTGTTGGATCCAAAGATTTAAATAGCCATCATTTGAAGTATGCAATCGATTTAGGGCCGAAATATATGTATACATGTTTCAAATCTGGATCAAACGAAGGTCGGTCGATCGCAGACACTATTATTCATTGCTTTTCTTAGCGCCGGCTATTGTGCAAATCAGACAGGCTTGTTTATAGTATCGATCCGAATAAATCAGTCCTAGATGGCTGGGTCTGTGATGGCAATGGTGCTTTCTTCGTATGTGTAGACGCTACTATTTTACATAGCATAGTGTGAAAGCCCAGAAGGCTCATTCGAAATTCAAAATTTAAAGTTCAAAACTCGACTTCGAAATTCAAAACTCGACTTCGAAATTCAAAACCCGACTTCGAAATTCAAATCTTAAATCAACCAATTATAAACAGTATTATATGTCAAAAATTGCTACCTCCACATATACACCCGCTGCTACCATCCCATACCTATATCCATAACCATCCTTACACATAACCACCAATACACCCATAGATAATTAAGACGGTACCAAAAACACGCACTCATAGCCACCCAACAACTACCACTACCCCACCCATGTACCCATTGTTCTTACCCATACACCCATATCCAACTTTACCATATTACGCCATATCGATCTGTACCCCGCACATACATTGCTAGCCAATGTCATCTGAATACGCATTGTACCAACGTGCATATTTATCACTACCAATACACCATAGCCCCACTCTACCCATACCCCATGACATACCATACCATACATGCCACCCTTGCTGCACATATCAATATCGACACCACTACATTAGCCTAGCCTACTGGCTGATTAAGCTACAGTTCTAACATTCTAAACAATTGGCTGCGCATCGTAGTCCGGTGTGGCCTACTGACATAGTCTACTAACATAGCATACTAGTCTAGCATACTAGGCTAATCTACTGGCCTACTAGTCTACCGTATTAGCCTACTGGCCTAGTCAATTAATATATTCTGCTAACCGAGCCTACTGGCCAATTATATAAGCCTAGCGGTCGGGGCTACTATGTACTAGCCTACTGGATTGGCGCATTGGCCTCAACTACTAGCATGGCCTCATAGCCTTTGCCTAATACATAGTGGCCTCGCATACTAGATTATTAGCATAATAGTGTTGATTATTAGCCTAGCCAAGTATGCCAGATAACTTACTAGCCTGCTAGCATTTTGGATTGCCTCCACTTATTAGCCTAGCCTACTGATCTAGCATATTAGCCTAAATTACAAGTTTACTCGGACTACCTACTCAACGTACTCGCATCTCCTACTCGCCTATCCTGACCTACTGACCTACATACGAGCATACCTTAGTAGTTTAACAGACAGCCATACTCTCCTAGCATAGCAGCTCGGGATGGCTTACTGCCCTATTATACTAATAGCATAGCCTACTGGCCTAGTATACTAGCTTCATCTGACCTACTGGTCTAGCATACCAGCTTGGCCGTGCCTACTGGCCTAACAAAACTACCACGGTCTATCATACTAGCGTCTCTTAGCCTACTAGCTTACTGATCTAGCATAGTAGCTTGGTCTAGCCTATCATCCACTCAACCCACCCTGTGCCATACCACACCGGCTAGCACCACCCACCCCACGGTCTGGCCCTGCGATACTCCTCCCCGTACTCTGTGTAGGTATGCTCGGAGTATGTAAATAGCTAGATATTACGGTGGCTATATGGAATAGGTGCATAAGTATGCGGGTGACGATAGAATTGATGATTGGTTATGTATTATGTGTGGCTAAATGGCAATATCAGTTGATAGATGGATGAGGACTGGATAGATGGATAGGTACGTTACTAGGATGTGCATCTGTGCGTGCGTACGTGACGTGTGTGTGTGTGTGTGTGTGTGTGTGTGTGTGTGTGTATGTGTGTGTGTGTGTGTGTGTGTGTGTGTGTGTGTGTGTGTGTGTGTGTGTGTGTGTGTGTGTGTGTGTGCATGTGTGCATGCGTTCGTACGTCCATGTGCGTATGTGCGAGTTAGGGTACCTGGGGCGGATGTGTACTTGGGATGGGTGGGGTGGTGGCTATAACTATTTGTATTGGCTGCATAATTAAGTATTTGGGTGGCATGGGTATGTACTTACATCCCCAGGTTGATATGCAGGCGTTTAAGTTTTGTATTGGCGATAGCATAGACTTAGGGCCATGTGTATATATGTACTAGGGTAATATTTGTACCATTAGTGGATATATGTAACATTTTAATATTCCCATATGCTTAGCAAAGGTGTACTCAAATAACTATAGGTGTATGGCTAGGTTATTATAGTGTATTGGAAAGGTGTAAATTTGCGTGTATGGTATGGAGATATATTTGTGTGTGTGCGTGCGTGCGTGTGTGCGTGCGTGCGTGCGTGCGTGCGTGCGTGCGTGCGTGCGTGCGTGCGTGCGTGCGTGCGTGCGTGCGTGCGTGCGCGTGTGTGTGTAGTTGTAGCTATTGGGATAAGGATTACTCTTAGGTACGAGGTAGTTTTAGCCATGGTGGTAATGGTATTGGTAGCATTTGTGATATACGTAACTATAGGTATATGGATATGGTTAGGGATAATTACTCTACCAGATCCTCACATCTAACACTATCACACTATCTTTTACAGTACTACCATTACCCTCATAGCTACGACAGCCATAGTTACACGTGTATCTATCAATACACGTATCTCAATAAGTACCATACCCCATCGTTACCAGACACAATAGCTATTCGTACACCCTTCCTACTTCAAACATATACCTACTATATCTATGTCCACATAGATAACCATACCAATACCTTACACTACCCAGCTACTATCCTGCCCAAATGCTAATCATGCTATATCGTACAGATACGTTTATCCTTATAGCTATCATAATTACCCGAAATCCTTAGTTACCTCTACCACATCGCATAGCTACACCTACCACCGCATAGCGGCCCGTACCCTAGCTACTTCGATTACGTACCTAACCATATAGTGACTCATACATGTATCGCCATATCTACCCCCCAACTATAGCTACCCAACCATACAGCTACCGTTAACCATGCTAACATTCGGATAGTAGGCTAGCCAAATGAGGTATGCCAACAGGTTGGCCAGTTATGTCAGTCCTATGGGCTAGCTGGACAGTATACTCTCAAATTGCAGGCTACGCTAGTAGGCTATTCCAACATTCCAGGATGGTAGCGCATGCTAGTTGGCCAGACTAGTAGACTAGTGTGTTAGAAAAGGAGGATAGTAGAGAATGGTAGTGGACTGTAGAGTATAACTGTAGGCCGTGCCAGTAGGCTAGAGTGGGTTACTATGCAAGAAGAGTAGACGTGTCTGTTAGAACTTTATGCTCGGCTACGAGATAGGCTAGTAGGCCAGCCAGTAAAATATCAGGCTATGGTATTAGGTTAGCTCAGTAGGCTAGATCAGTAGGATATGTTAGTAGCCTAGACCCGGCTAGTAGGCTAGGCCACTAGGTCAGGCCTGGCTACTAGGATATCACAGTAGGCTAATATACTAGACCAGTAGGTGTTGCTAATGGGCTAGACTCGTAGGTTAGTAGGCCAAGCCGATAGATTAGTAGATTATGCCTGTAGACTATTCTCCTAGGTTAGCCAGTAGGCTATATTATGGCAGTATGCACGTGTTACGTCTACGGGCTGTGGGTATGGCCCCATAATTACTATCTAAGTTAAAGGTATATAACAACACAGCTTGTAAGTTAGACATGTGGGAAATACCAGTGGGTTAGCAGGCCAAGCCAGTAGGTTAGTCTGCTAGAATAACCCAGTATGCAAGGATATGCTATTATGTTCGGCCAGTATGTTATACCAGTTGCCGAGTAGGCACTGCTAGTAGGATAAGTTAGTAGGTTAGCTGGTTAGACTAGTCATAGGCTTAAGCTAGAATCAGACGTTAGCAGCCTAGGCTCGTAGAGTAGGGCAGTAGGCTAGCAGAGTAGCCTAGGTTAGTCTAGTAGGCTAAGCCAGTACGCTAGTATGTGACTCCATTAATTTAGTTAGATAGGCTAGCTGGCTAGGCTGGTATGCTAGCCGAGTATGATAAACTAGAATTGGGCTAGGCCAGTAGGAGTTTAGCTTAGGCCAGTAGGTTAAGTGTGTAGAATAGGATAGTTCACGATACCAATACGCTAGTAGATTAGCCTAGGATGCTAGATCAGTAAGCTATGTCAGTAGGCCAGGCGAAGAGGCCAGGCTATGCAGGTAGGCTATGAAGTCAGATAGTAGGCTAGGCTATGCTAAAATAATTAGATATGCTATGCTAGTAGGCTATGCCCATAGGATATGGTAGCAGGGTATACTAGTAAGCTAGCCAAGTAGCCTAGGTTAGCAAGCCACTAGGCCAGGCTAGTAGGCTAGGCTAAGATAGGGGCGGGCGTATTGGTATGGGTAGTGGCGGTGTATTGTTATGGTATGGTAGTGACGAGTGCATGGTGCATGTGGCTATGGGTGTAATAGTATAGATAGATATGGGGAAATCTGTGTGGTTATAACCAATGGTATGGTATGGTATCGGTGGGTGTATTGGTATAGTAGCAATTCGTGTATATGTAGGGCATGGCCATGGTAGGGTTAATAATAGGTGTATATTGCTCTAGTTGGGTATGGATTGGATAGCTATCTCTGCATTGGTCCAGTAGTTCTGGGTGTTCTGGTAGCATTAAAAAATGCGTGCAGCATACATGCGTATAATATACGGTCACACAAACACATAGTGACGTGTTATGGCAAAACATCACAGATTTCGTTCTTGCCCTCAGTCCATTTACCACCATATCCTGACAGCCAGACCATCCATAGTTAATCTGTGATGATAGATCTTTGCTGTCACCGGAATTTGTGATTTTACTGATAAATACCTCTGAAAGTATGCATAGTAAAATTGCCTCTACATTGTTCCGTTTTAGCACCCTCGATAAATTTTTCAGTATGCAATTATCCTTGATTTTGCCCAAACCCGTGTGAAAATTAGAAACACTAAAATTCTCAATTCTAATTCTAATAGGTGATAGGTATATTAGTAGGCATGTGAAGTGTACAGCCAATCAGTTTGGAGTACATGATGTCCATTACCATGGTATGCAGTGTGGCCCATCACATCAGCAATGAGCATTAACATTACATTTTTCTCCATTTGTTTCAGAAACAGATGTCGTCATCAACCTTGCATTGTTTCAGAATGAGCAAACGTAAAATCTGACAGGATGAATTAAGATTTGAATTTCGAAGTCGAGTTGTGAATTTCGAAATCGAGTTTTGAATTTCGACGTTGAGTTTTGAATTTTGAATTTCTTAATTTCGAATGAGCCTTCTGGCCATATGGTGTAAATAATACGATATAAATTGAGACAGAATGGAACGCATTTCGTTTTATAATTTGGACGTGGTTGTATCCTATTGTCGAACTCTCATGTAGACGAACTCATGTAGCTATTTCCGGCTGAAATTCAGGAATACAGGTTCGTAGTCGATTATATGACGTCAACAATTACCTCATGAATGATGCGATTTAGTCGGTCTTAAACGCTTATAGTTAATAGTCCGTTGCACGAATTGTATGTCTTTACTATTTAATAAACACAAATTTGTTGAAAAATATTCAGCTCAGAGAGTGAGTGATCGATTGATCCAAACACGGACAATGCGTTGTTGGTGCTTAGCTAGGGATGGGCGGGGAATAGCTGAAACTACATTCCTCCATTGAAGTTCATTAGAGATTCATTGCTGGTTTAAACTGTAGCTATCAGAGATGCGATACATAGTGCGTTGCTAGGCCTTGCATGTGTATTCGATTTTGCTCTCCGCGCCGTTAGTCAATGGAGTAATTTCCATATTGACTCGTTACACGCTCATGACACGGTTCATGTCACGCTACGTACGCCATAAACGTGCGCCCTCGTATTCAGTCTACCTATGCTTTTTCAGTTCTTAGCCAGGCCATTAAACCATCACTCGACGCCAGTTAAACGCGCGAACAGAGCCACCAATCATGATGGCCTTTCTCGGTATTCTTATACCATATTTAATAACAATACAGTTTTCTTTGCATTTATCTGTGTTCATCGTTCTCAGATTGACTTCAGGCGCTATGCTTTGCACTATGTCGACAGATTTCCACTGACCAATCACGAAGTCAGCAGACATAGTTACATATACCTTGAACAATAAAGACGTTTGCTATTTTATACTCAACTCATTAACTCCACTCATTATCAGAATCAATCTGTGCCAGTGCTCCTCATCTTTTAATGGCAGGATATTAGTGCACTGTGGAAAATCTATCTACCACATCTGCAAATGCGTTATTCGGATCAATCAAGATCGACACAGAGCGGATAAGCTCGGAATCCAGATTAACACATTTCATTCTATTTACAAGCTGGGAAGATAGAGTATGTGCTTTAGATAAAAACCCACGCAGCTATTTTACACTAATTAGAAGAATATGGTTTGTTACTATAACAGTCTTGAAATGTCATGGTCATGCAGACTATGAGTAGTTTGAGATGGTGCTAATAACTTCAATTCTCTCAACTCATATAAAATATGAACACATTATCCTGCAAATACATTCACACCTGGTAAGCAAACAAGCATACTAATTATATACTTAGTCGTGATATGCCGTGTGAGAATTCATTTCTCCTACAATATACTTCAGATCTAGTAGAATATATCAGTATTTGCTCATAGACGGTATGGTGCCATCCACCAGAATCAATGGCTAGCAAACAGGAAAACTTCTGATCTATTTAAGACAACACCAACAACTCCACAGCAACTTTAGTGTGCAAGAAAATATATTGCTGCATTGCTTTATCCTTGATTATTGTTGAGCAAATATGCAAAGACATTCATAAGACATGCATACACATATTGTTAAACGAATCTTGCTTTTCGCTCAATATCCCATTCAACAATGAAGTCCCAGATTCTAATTTCAAAATATTTTGAAATTAATTGTCCTGGTCTGTGGTGCTCACGCGGGTAGCAATAGTTGCCATTTAAATTACTTTCAACATTACTATTATGATATTTCTTACGTCTCGTATAATTTGCAGCATATTATTTATTTAACTAATGCTCAATGCGACAGGTGTGCCGACTGTCAAATTCCAATACAACTCACTGTCGATTATCCCTTGCATGTCTGCGGAACAATAACCAGTCTGAATATATCGAAAGTCCCATATTACAGATAGACATCTGCAGGAATGCATATTTAGACTAACGTCTATGACAAATGTTGATACTTTGAGATTTACAGGATCTTTCATTAGGCAATGGCATTCTAAAAGATCAAGTCAGTAAAGTCTGTAGAGTTTGAGACATCAATCGGCTCCCCGCATGGAGATGATCTATCTCCTGCACTTATCACTTGCTACCTTGCTGCTGCATTGAAATCTGAGCGGGGAAAAGACCACCCAGTGTCCATACTGGGTATTCCTTTAGAGATGGAATATGCTGACAATATGGACTTCATAGACGAGGAAAAGAAACCCCCTTGATGGACCTCTCCCAATAGGTGCACGCACACTAAAAATTGAGAAACTCTTTATGAATGAATCCAAAACATTGTTTACCCACATATGCTATCTATAAAGCATGAAACTAAGGAAAATGAGGATCCACTTCGTGGCAGCGAACCATGGAGGAAAAATAAACTCCTGGGCTCACTGCTTTACAGTACCGCTGATATTGCGGCATGCTGCGTCATGGGAAGCATAGCTTTTCAGTCCTTCTAAGTATTGATTCGATGATCAAAGATGCCCTTGGCAAAAATACGACGTTTATATAATGCAACTTGCATATCCTTGATGCTGTATAGCTGTAATAGCTGGGCAGCTCCAAAGGCAGCTCTAGACAAACATGGTGCCTGCCACCGCATCCACCTACGCACTACCACTGGACACGGATGTCCAGGCAGCATAATTTTCAATGATGCACTATACAAGATGTGCAATACGACGCCGCTGTCTGTAAATGGTGCCCAGCAATGATGGCCCATTGTGGCCGTGTGCCATACATGCCAGAAGATACACGAGCACAGAGAGCCATGGAATTAGTATTGACACTGGGGGTTTGCTCTCGTGGAACCTTCCCGAACATATTTCAATGCGGCAGCCAGGTAGCAGGTGAAAAGCACCGTGGGGAGCCGATTGATGTCTCAAACTTGACTCGTACACCCAGCTTGGTGTCTGCAAGTGGTCTCACTAGTCGTAGCTCATCTCCATTGCACCTGACCTGCTGTAGTACATTTAGGATCTTTGAGCGTTTAATTGCGTCGAAGGCTCGTGACATGTCAATGCCAATTTTGTGGAAGTCCCAGTGTTTGGATATGGATACCAACACAGACATGCATTGGGCCCATACAATGCCTGTGCAGCTGCGTCCCCGTTTGAAGCCACTTTGGTATAATCCATTGAAGCCATCGATCTTACTCGGATGCTGCATAGAAATCTGCACATAACAGGAGTCAAGCAAACATAGACCACTGAATTCAGCACATGTCATCAAGAGAAAAGCAAGCATGGACTGTTCAACTCGATCCATCCCTTGATAAAGAAAACTGCAAGTCTGCATTTACACTGTGTGGCATTTGACCCC